>NHNU01000016.1:0-244123 GCA_002785985.1 Microcyclosporella mali
AAACAGTGTAGAATGTGGTCGATCAGGAATTCAGAAATTCTTAGTTATGCACGACTGGTACGACTGCTCGACCGTCGATCAGCCGTGTCATACACGACTTTGGCTTCTCGAACTTGCTCCTTCTTTCCTGACCGCACCTGGTATGCAGATGTTTTCTGACTTGAGGACGTTTACTGCGTGCTATCACGAATCTCCGAACGCCTTATCAGATGGGCCTCTTCCATACAACAATGGGCAGCTTCGAGACGATGCGCACTTGTTCTGGTCTTGGCGGACGCTGCAATACGGCACAAGCTTGTGGCTGCGCCTTGAAGGATTGTGTCTAAGACCAGCCCTCTCTGACTACCGACTCCTTTGCAACTTTTACTTCTCCACTGCAAGACTAAAACAGTGTAAAACAAGACACAGCCCTGCATCACTGCCTCTGCCTGGACCGAGATCGCCCTGCCATTGGTCAATCTTCGTTGTGAACAGCGCATTACTCTGACCTGCGATGCGTGAGGATACGAGAGAACGTTTTTCAATCAACATTTCTATCACTGTGGCAATGGACAGTATCTTCGTCATGGATGCCAGCGACGTCATGTGGCTCTGTCCTGTAGCCTACTGAAGCGTACCACTGATGCTCCCGAGCCTGACCGACTGCCAAGCAAAGAACGCAGAGCGTAGTAAGGGAATGCGGCTGTTGTACGAATGAATGTCTTGCTGGCGTCTGAGCCACGCACCATATGACGGCATGTTACAGTGAAAGCGCGCTCGAATCCTTCATTACCTGCGGCACAACCAGAAAAAGATGACAGCTTTGCTCGTCTGTTACGGTCACGAGAGCGCAATGCGGCTGCCTATGTTGACCTAAAAGATGAGGTAAAGCTGAAAGGCCGACTCGATTTTATCACATGTGTCTCAGGGACGTCAGCCGACCGTTGATAGTGAATGTGCTTTGTTGTGTTTGATCGTGTGGTTTTTGACCATCATGCAGTACCAACCCAAGTGGCTGCAGCCTTCCACATCACATTCATCGGCGGTAACGTTCTTGAGCATCTTTCTGGGTCTTTATCTTGCCAGTATCTTCTGGCTTTCGCAGGTGGCATGGCGGGATCCAACATCTGTGTTCTTCCGCGCGGACAGGGCGTATGAACCTCAGTACTCGAGTATTCGACTTCAGCAGACCGAAAGCTTCTTGGCGAATTTATCCGAAAGTGACCCTCTAGCATACGACACGTCGTCAGAACAGCAACCTCCGGAAATATGCATCGGCATGCCGACAGTGGCCCGCAAAGGAGTTCGATATTTGCGAACAGCTCTGGCCTCGCTTCTTGATGGCTTGGCAAAAGAAGAAAGAAGTCACATACACCTGATCGTCTTCATCGCTGATCTCGATCCTGATACGAATCCGGTGTATCATGAGCCCTGGATCGCTGGACTGGTGGACCAATTGCTAGTCCATGATCTTTCGCCGACTGAGCTCGAATACGTGCTCTCTTTGGACGATCAGCATAAAGGCGTGTATGATTACCGTACGTTGCTGAAAGCCTGCATAGATTCGGAAGCTCCTCATATAGCTCTGATCGAGGACGATATTGTGGCAGCAGATGGCTGGTTCCGACGCACCATGAAAGGCTTGGATGAGGCCGTAGTCAAGACATCAAACGAGAGATCATCAGGAGACTGGCTGTATCTGCGGCTGTTCTTCACCGAAGAGTTCTTGGTAAGTATGATCGGCGTATCTTGATGGATTCTGCTGACGACCTTCAGGGATGGAATGGCGAAACCGCATCGCAGCGAGCTATTTGGTCAGTCGTCATAATAGCCCTGACAGGTAGCGTCCTGGTATGCATCCGCTCGGCATTACCGACGACCAGAAGCTTCCTATCCTTTCCCCTCATTCTAACGATCTGCTGTCTCTGTCTCCCACTTATCATAGTGCTCTTCTTCCTCTCTGGCAAGATGACAACAATGCCCCTCCCACCAGGCGTCAACAAAATGAACAAGTACGGCTGTTGTTCCCAAGGCCTAGTCTTCAACCGCGAGCACGCAATAGAGCTAGTCGACTGGCTAACGACGACTGAAAGTGGCCTCTTCTTCGACATGCTGGTGGAGAGATTCGCAGACGAACACGACTTGGAGCGATGGGCGCTGCAGCCTCCTGTAATGCAACACATCGGTGCGAGGAGCTCAAGTGAGGGGGAGCTGAAGGCCAGACGAGCTAAGCAAGTTTGGAGTTTTGCATTTGAATCGTATGATGCTGAGAGCTTGGCGCAGGAGAGAGAGCTTGATTTATGGGAGGATGATCTACGGACTTGAGCAATGAGCATTTTCTTTAAATGAAGGATTTGATGAATCTCTGTGTTATGGATAGTCTGGTGAAGATGCCCCTTCTGCAGGATGCGAATTTTGATTATGCTTTATTGCTGTATGGCTACTATTATGGGTTCTCATACACGAGAGATGTTGACCGCTGAGTCAGCGGAAGGTGTATACCTGCGGTCGCTCTCAATTTGTAACTAAGTTATCAACATCACATTAAGACAAATAGGTGCATCAGCTCTAGCAATACAACTTGATGCTGCGTACACAAACCGAGTCTTACACAGCCCACGATCGCTCCTTATCATCAATTCTGCTGTCTCTTCTGAAATAACCACTGTCCATTACGTGGACCTCGTCTCACGTTGACACACAATACCCGTCAAATGCTATTTGTAGACGGCGGCAATATTGATAAGATGTGCTCGTCATGTCTCTTTGCCAGCTGCGCAAATCCTCAACAGCTTTCGCTTGCCGCTCTCCGCCTCGTTGCGAAAGACGAGCACATTGATGCCGAAGCAGCTTGTCGAGGAGCAGCAACTTCCGAAGTACTCCAGCAGACAGTACTATCCTGTGCGGGCGGATCCATCTTGAACAAACGGTATTAAATCATGACTAAGTTCGGCTTTGGCGCCTACTCGACCGTCCGGCTGGCAAAAGGTCAAAGGTGAGGAGGCACGAGCCGACAAGGATTTCGACGTTTGATGACTGGCTTCATAAGGACCGATAATTCCGTCTCCGTCAAAGTCTGCACGTAGGAGTACTCCGACTCCACAGCCATTCGCAATGAAATCAATATTCCGCGTCATCTAGCAAGCTCGCCAAAAGAACATCCTGGCTCGAAGTACGCCCGGCTGGCGGATGAATTCTTCCATTTGAAAGCGACCACCGGCTCTCATGAATGCATCGTCTCACGTCCACAGGCATCTAGCCTCTGGATGCTGCAGCGCATGTTCCATGCTGGAAAGGTGCCGAAGCAAGTTGTTGCGCACGTAGTCCAACGCCTTCTTGGTTGCGTCAACTGGCTGTTCTGCGATTGTGACATTATCCATACTGGCAAGTACGAGTGTCGAACGCTTCGTACTCCGATAACACCGGTCATAGAGATCACTGCTCAGAATGTTTTTATAGAGATGAGCGACACTGAGCGCTTTCGAACAACCGAGGCAGAAGAGGCAGTCGAAACAAGCCTACGTATAGAAGACGGGAGTTACTCCATCTATCTATCTCGTGGGAATTCAGTCTCGATGCTCCAGCTCACTTTAAACCCTGTCTTGACCGATTTTGGGTCGTCAAGATCGGCACGGGAGGTGAACAGAGATTGGTGGATGCCAGATACCCATCGGGCGCCTGAGATCTTGCCGGGTGTAGCCTGGGATGCTCAAGTTGATATTTGATCGATTGGAATCATGGTATGTCACTGCGATCTACTAGGTTCCCATGATGAATGTAAGTCTTCCAAAGCACTAGAGCTGCTGGGGGGCAGAAACTTATTCCATCCAATTGACAAAGCGCACAAGCATTATGTCTTACCCCTCGCTGTGAGGCAGTACATCAGCTACATGGGCCTTCCACTGCTGTGGATGATTCAGCAAAGCAATAATTTTATCATCAAGACCTTCTTTGATGCCAAAGGCAACTGGGTTGCTGAGCCGCCAATCCCAGAGGCATCATTGGATGATTTTATGACATCAATTGAAGATCGCAAAGAGAAAGCTTTGTTCCTGGACTTCATCAAAAAGATTCTTCAGTGGGATCCGGCTAAGCGAGGACAGAGTGCCCACCTTTTCTGCCATGAGTGGCTAGCAGGACCAGAACCTGACAGCATGAATGAGCAATGAGAGAGCTGGCGTGTGATCTGATGAGACTTACGCGAAGGCATAAGGTCTCGATTCGCCCACTAGAATGCAAAAGAGAGGACGCGCAGTTATTGAAAAGGCCCAGACTGAGAAACAAAACAAATGCGAGTCTCTGCGCTCAAAGTTTACAGCAGTCTATCTCGATGGAGGTGAAGAACGACTACATGATTCGTCATGCAACGCCAAGTCGCAGGTTTCTGTCTCTGATGAGCTCTTCACGCCATACCAGATCGCCCGGAACGCTTCAGCTCGAAGTGCATAGACCAGTGAGAGTTCTAGTCAGTCGAGTTCGTATCCAGCCCTCTACCTGCGCGGTTTTGAGCAACCACCATCGAGTCAATGCAGACGGAAACCTTCTGGCCATTAAAACAAGGCAAGCTCGCAGCTTTGTTCTGAGAACTCCGGACAACTTTATTTTGTTCGACAGGCTTGCGAGAACGCCACTCCAGAATTCTTCCACACTGGAATCTGCGGCTAGGTGATAGAGGTTGGCTATAGCACTTCAAAGCTATATACAGCAGTTGCCACTCGTAGGATCTCGTCGAGAGTCCTCTCTACCTGTATGGATCACTTGAAATATATTGCGACAATTCGAGGATCTAGTTATGTCAACTCGAGGTCGGCTCATTGCGGTAGTCGATTTGAGGGCGTGCTACCAGTGCCATGCAAAGTTTCGTAATTGTGCGATTTCACCCAGAGACAGCGACATATCCATGCTCCTGCATTACGTATATGTCGGCTTCCTCTGCGGATGATGTGGTTGTACTCACTATTCCCCAAAATCACAATCGCTTTCCAAGTTACTCGTGTCTACCATGTTCAGCTCGCCTAGCGGCTTTGAGGTTCCTTCTCACTTTTTCGCCGAAAAGGAAATTGAGAATTGCGTCGGGAACCGTACGAATACCGCATGCCTGTCTCAGCTGAATCGTGTGCCCCTTGGCAGATTCTCCTCGCCGTTTGCTAGACCGACCTATGCGATGGCCGTCCTTCCACTTAGTGTCCGACTTCTTCAACAATTGGTGGGAGACTGGAGCTCGGTGATTGTCTTGTGTACGAGAACGGATACAGTTTGTCTTGAGCGAAGGGAAATCTTGGTTGCAAGCTAAGGAGTCGCTCGGAGATGTGGCAGGATGCATGTGTTGTTCAGTAGCGTCTTCGTGGATCTGAATGTCCTGGGACAATTCGCCCACAATGCTATTGGAGACACCACGAGCAGAGAGCGCTTCGTAGAGCGAGGACGTGCCCATAGCTGGATTTTCTAAAGCCATGTCGACAACCCGGCATGGCAATTTGACGGCGGGCACGTCGACGCCATCTTCTTCTACAGTCGGATTGATGATCGGAACTATCTCCTGAGAGACTTGTGACCGATCTGTAGGGGCAAATCCGGCCTTGGGCTCGTCTTCCACTGACCGATCGTCGTCGATGTTACCATTCATTGTGACCAACGTTACCCGGGAAAGACTAGTCACAGATTCAGGCCCTGTTTCGACGCCTTTGACCTTGGGTTTCCCATCTCGCTGGGCTCTTATTTTCTCTTCCACAGAGTTTGCAAGGTATTGTAGAGCTTGCTTAGTTCTGTATGCAACTGAGGCATCGTTTGTGTTGATCTGGTCTCTGACAGTCCACAGCGAGTATAAAGACTGATGACATCCCTCTGAATGAAACCGTCTGTGCTGCTGCATGAAATTAAAACAGAGAAAGCAAGACAGTTTGTCGCAGCCCACGTATGTTGATTGCAGCTGTATTCGGGGATTCCCCTCGTAAAACATGATCATCTGAATCTCCGAATGTTCTCAATACTTTGCCCAGCGGTCAATCCTGGCCTTCAACTCTCTAGTATTGAAATGTTTACAATTGGGACCTCCTCGAGTTCGCAGGTCTCTTGGCGCCCGATTGGCTAGGCCGGGAATCGAGAATGTCCTTCTCGGAACGTCTTCGACAGTCATATCAATGTCTGCGTCTCTGATCTTCTGAATATGCCATTCGATGTTGGTAGATGCCCGGACAGACTTGGAAAGCTGACCAAGCCGCTGTGTGACGTCCTCAACTGCAGATCTGCTCCTTTTCTCTCCCACAAGCCGAGCAGCAGTCTGCTTGATGATCTGCCGAGTGGTAGAAGACTTGCGAATCAGGTACGCGAGTTGTGTCAAATGCTCCAAGGTTTCGTTTGAACTTGCTGTCGATGGCGTGTCAAGCATCCCCATAATGATTTGAACCACTTCTCGAAGGCGACGTGACTGGAGTGCCACGAACGCAGAATAAGTACTTGCAGAATATTCTCCCAGCTCGGTGACATCGTCTGCTGATTCGCAGTGGTCGCTGTTAGCTCGGAACGGCGGTAAAATCGAAGCAGGGATCGATGTCAATCCCACGTTTCGGCACAAGGTGGTAAGACGATTGGCGTGCTTCCTTACCCGACTGTGGCAACGAATGATGATAGTTGGCAAGATACGACTGCCTTGGAGAACGTCATTTTGCGCCCCTTTCACGACCTAAATGTAACTCAATACTCTCCACTAACCTTGGGCAGCACTTTCGAGGACAGCTCTTTAGTCTCTAGCCACAACGTTGGTATCTCCAGAATGCCTGGCTATTCGAACTACAAAACGCCGCTGGTTACTCCTCATAGTAGCAAACTCCAAGCATGTGGCCGTAACGTTGTCCCCGCCGCCCGGGCCTGCTGCCACAAGGGCTATATCATCCAGGAGATCTTTCGTTGAGTATGGGTGGTAAGCTTCTGCTAACGAAGCGTTGTTAGCCACTACCTCCTCACCAAGTCGACAATATCGTCCCTGGGCTCGATTGTTCATCTCAAGTAGTGTGGCATTCTCGCAGAAAGCCACCTTGTCGATGCCGTCCCAAAGTGAGAACAGTGGCATATCGATCTCTCTGAGTGCTTCTTCCAGGAGATGGCGCTATCCCGTTGGAAAAATTCCTTGTCAAAAGGGCGTTCGATGGATATGACGACGACCCAGAAAGATGTCGATCAAGTAGCAGCTGTTCAGGGCATATAGATAGTCTCTAGGACATTCCTTGATAAGCTAGCATAGCGAGGCGCCTGAGCCACGCAACATGACGGCATGTTACAGCGAATGTGCTCGAGTACTTCAGTACCTGCGGCACAATCAGGAAAAGATGGCCGCTTCGTAAGGAGCTCCAAACAGGCCAGTCGACAGTGCCGATATTCAAAGTCCTGAAGATCTAGATGCCTCTAGAGCGGTTGTAGTTATATTTGTATATGATAGGAGTATATATGAATACAGTATTATCATATCATATAGGAAGAGCGACGGCGCTTCACGGGCCATTCGACCTAAAAGCGGTCATACTACTAGCAGGCAAGCGTAAAGCTTGTCGCTACTATTCTCACCTACAATCATACCTGCGACAAGTGTCGTGCAGCATTTTCGTCTTGCCGAGTCCGCGTTACCGGTGAATGTATCAGCGAATCACAGGGGAGCATGCTACACCTTCCCGGACGTCACTACTGCCTCAGCTAGCACCTTTCTTGGTATCCGTCAGATACATATACCCAACTCAACTGCTGATCTCTCTTTCGTCGCTTTACGATCGTGCTTGTCCCACAACATTTGATATACCCAAAACTATATTTCAAGCATGTCTGATCAAGGATACCGACCCGGCAGACCTCGATTTGATGTCCTCGACCGCTTACGACATCGCCTGTACGAGCCATTGTTGATCCTCTGGATGCTCAATCCTGCGAGAGGCCCAACGCCCCTGTTGCCTGGGATCTCTACACTATCGCTAGACTTCCTTTCTGTGTGGCATAACTTTCTTGACAGTCTAGCGTTTCTCTGTGATTTCCAACACGGAGGCAGAACAGTATCAGCAGTAGCTGCAGAGGCTCTGCCCGATGGCAACAATCGCTTTTGGATCGTGTCGAGCCATGGACAGGCTCTGAGCCATCTACAATCGCTGTTAAATCAGCTCGAGTCGGTCGATGAAGTACCAAGAGAAGACCGAGCTAGGATTGCGCATTCCATCGCGACGGAAACAATCAACCTTAGTAGAGACAAGATCAGGAACTATGCTCGTGAATTGTTTCGTCGAGTTGATACAATTATCCAAGATGTGAATGATTTGGAACCCGGTAAAGTGTCATACCAAGGCTGTGATGATTCACACCTAACCTTCTGTAGGGACCAGAGAACTCGTCGAGGCTCTCGCGGAGCTCAAGCAACATAAGCAGAATCCACTTGAGTTGTGTCTGCACGCACAGGATTTTGGTCAATACAGGGCGTTGGACCGTACGGTACGTGCACACATGGAGATGAGGTCCATTTCGGAATGGTCATTTATACGACACTACCTTGTGCGGCTGCGCAGCTGGCATCAAAAATCTGTACAAGTGGTCCGCACGGCTGGACAATTCCCCTACCTCCTTCGAAATCACACATGTCAGTGGATCCAGCTACCAGAGGATGTTGGATTGCCGCAGAGCGACAGTAAAACGAATCTGCGTGGCGCTCTTGTGAGGATGCTGCCTGCAGAACGGCAAGATGAGGTCAACGAGTTGCATGAGTCTCTTCTAGGACTTCGAGACTTTGACTTTGAAGCTTTCTTCGCGGACAGTTATGACCATCCGGCTCTCTCGCTGGCGACACATGCTGAGACGGTCCTCATGGAACACGTTTATTTCAACGGCCTGCGCCTAGTGGAAAACGACAGATACATTGGCTGCAGCAAACCTTCGTGTTACTGCTGCAGCCTGTATTTTCGATATCATCCCGGCAACTTCGTCCTGCGACCCTCCCATGGGACAGCGCATGTGAAGTGGAGTCCTCCACTCATAGAACAGGCTGAGCAAGGCAAAGGGGTAAAGAACAGAGTCTTCAGACATGTTCGTGATGTAATGAATCAGGTCATTGGACACATTCGTCGGGATGTCATCCATGAGATGGAGACACGATTGCCAAGACGGCAGAGACCACCTGATTCTACTTCATATGTAACGTCCGCGGCAACCTGATCAAGCATATATCTAAGCGAGTGCAGTGGACGCGGAGCGTTCCTTTCATTCTTTCTACTCCATGATATATGAGACACTGCCAGCGTCGTACCCAGAGTGAGAGTCTTGCCGTAGTAGCTTTTCATGGTAATGGATGAGAATGGGCGTTGCCAGGGACATAGCCCTCGACCATTCTATCGAGCTGAAACATTTTCATGTCGATAACATAGTCTCGTAGCTTTGCAAATATCGTCGCCAGTTGGCTCAAAACCGTGCCTCGGAGGTATTGAATTGCTTCTTGGCCTTCGGTGGTCGTCCGCCGTAAGAGTTTGCTCCAGCTGTACAGGTAAGTCCAATGAACCTGAATGCTGACTTGGCGGCACTTACTGTGTTTCAGAGAGAGTGATACCAAGACAAATACAAACGCCCTTTCCGAAAAGTTCCTCCAGTGTCATGTATGCTTCGCCTCGATCGATCATTGCCTTGAGTTTTTCCTTCGCTTTCGCATCCGAGTGACAAACGCCTGCCGAGAAGTGCAGCATACGAGCCGTCTCCTCCACCGATGCAACGGAATACTTCTTTCTCAACAGCACAAGCGTAATGCAGGAAAATCTCTGCGTGAGACGTGACTATACGCCGTCACCATGTTCACGTAGAAATGTTTCGACCAAGTGCGCTTGAGGATCGAGATATTGGTATGGTTCAGCTATTGACGTACTGTTCCAGAGGCGTTGAGCGAAAGCGGGCCAGTCACTGGCATGGTCTTCTAGTAGCGCGGCTGTTTCTGCGTCGGGGCCAGTGTAGTTGAAGAATTCATTGAATCGAGACTTGTCTTTCTGGTTCCGGACACTGACTCTTAGAGGAACATCGCGAAATGCTTCAGGATCCTCGGCCTGGGCTGCAAGAGCGTCTGTGAGCACATCTGTCCAGTATCGTGATATCTGGAACGTATTAGCTGTGAAATACAGCGGGCAGAAAGCTTTATACCTGGAGGCGGTCACCTGTGGGTGCCCCCCCAACCCGGTGACCCCTCTGCATGATCTGTTGCGTACGTTGCTTGTCTAGTGAATTTCAACGTTGCGTATACGAAAGTCCTGTAGTGTTGATTCTTTCACGGCTGTGTCGCCCGTTTTGTGTTTATTGATCAAATGCTCTGTCGTGGTTGCTCTGCACTGACCCACACACGGCTCGGTATAATTGCTGCGATAGTGGCTGCATTGGTACTAGTACGCGCTAATTTCACGTACGGAGCTTTAGCGCGCATGGTGGGCGCATATGTCGGTTCCTGGAGCGAGGAGGTATTACTCCGTGCAGCACAGTCGGTTGTCGACAATCCGCCAACACTACTGGTCGTGGATTATGTGCTCAGAGCCGTACCAGACAAGTTAGAGTATGCTCACCAATGAGGGTGAAGAAGAGATTGGGATGCTGTTCACCCTAGTCGATCGGCCTTCGTCCCATTACAACCGGTCGATATTGACGCAGGTCATTCTTGTTGCCACCACTTACGCAATCACTTGGCTTTCACATGGAGTCTCGATCAATACTTGGATGTGTTACGCCACGAGGAAAAGTTGTCATGGCTGGGAAGAGGCCCGTTAAGACGCAACATATGCAGCGCTATTTGTGATGTTGATCAACGACAATGCTGAGTGCCTTCACTGCATGACAAGATGTTGCGAGAGGCAGTCTAACATAAGCACGATCCGTCAGGCACCCTTGGGGGACTTATCCAGCGACTCCTTGAACGGCTCCATCTCTTCATCTATCCTCTACCCTGCCGTTGAGAGCTTGAAGCAGGTCGCGAGTGGTTTGCTCCTCCTGGATGTGTTGGTCGGGATGCTCAAATTGGATATACACTGACGGTCCTACCGAGCAGTAGTAAGGGCGCACGAGTTGAGATGGATTAGGACGGTTTCCATGCTTTCGGAAACCTGATGTGGAATTCTCTGGCACTCTTGTTTGTCTCACCATCGACGAAATTGGCCTCACAGCTTGGCAACCGCACGACTACTCAGAATCACTGGAACAGCAGGCTTTGCAAGAAACCCCATCTCCCGATGTATAACGAGTGGCGAGTAGATTGCTCAATCATATCTAGGTTTGCTACACAAATTTGGATTTGTGCTTCAGGTCAAGTTGTGCCCCTGCGTTCTACATTCGGCGCGGTTGCGACTAGACTAGTGCTCCTGCACGTTGCTTATCTCGACTCCATGCATTAAGAGCCTGCCTGGCGCTGCCTAATACTGGGCGTAGTAAATGACATCAGTGTTGCTTTGTTGTCAGATCTTCCGCTTTGGCTGTGGTTCCTCTGCTATCCCTCCCCGTGGTTGACGTTCAATGGGCCCAAGCCGACTGAAACAGAGGCGAGATCCCAGCCGGACGCAAGATCATGTTGACTGCTAGATAGCCCTGTACGCGGGGTAGCGAGTATGCCGCATATCACCCTGATTCAAGGGGCATATCATCCTGATCCTTGGATAGTGGCTTCTTCCGTGATCTAAATCTTGGATGGGTCTGATAAGACAGGAATATCCAAGGCATGGGAGGTTCTGTGCAGTCTATATCTAGTCCATTCTCCTTTCAAACATTCTTCCTCGATCTCAACTCAACCAATTCAATACAGTTCTCAGCATCATGGCACCCCACAATGCAGAACAACACGGCCTTGCCGACGCAACAATGCTTGAGAAGATCGACAAACTCTTCGCTTGTGGAGTCGGGGACTTGGTTGCACTACCGCAGATCATTGTGGTCGGTGATCAATCCTCTGGGAAGAGCAGTGTGCTAGAAGGCTTGATCAAGAAGCCACTACCACGCAACAGTGGTCTCTGCACCCGCTTCGCCACCCAGATTGTCTTCCGCAGAGCAGCCCAGCAGCAAGTCAGAGTCTCCATTATTCCTGGCCCGGACGCTTCAAGACAATATGCCACTCGCGTGGCGCAGTGGGCGAAGACGATATCTTCCTTGGACTCTGAAATCTTCAAAGAGATTATGCAGGAGGTAATTCGGCTCTCGACTGTCATGGTTTCTTTGACTAATTTTGAGTCAGGCACATGAAGAGATGGGCTTGTCCGGCGACAGCGAAGACGGAAAGCCAAACCCCACGTTTTCCAACGATGTTCTTCGCCTAGAAGTATCCGGCCCGGACCAGGAGCATTTCAGTGTCATCGACGTCCCTGGAATCTTCAAGAGTACCACGGAAGGTCTGACTACAAAAGCTGACATTCAGCTCGTAAGAAACATGGTCAAACGATATATGGACAATCCCCGATCGGTCATGCTGGCCGTCGTTCCCGCCAATACTGATGTGGCAACGCAGGAGATCCTGGAGCTTGCCGCGGAAGCCGACCCAAATGGTGATCGCACTCTCGGCGTGCTTACCAAGCCAGACTTAGTCGACGAGGGTGCTGAGTCTGGCGTGGTGGACTTAGTTGAGGGCCGCGCTCGCTCAATGAAGCTGGGCTGGCACGTTATACGCAACCCCGGCCAGAAGGATCTCCAGGACACGACCGTTGACCGAGGTGCCATAGAGGCAGCATTCTTTCGGTCTACTCTACCGTGGAGTGGTATCGAGAAAGATAAAGTTGGCATTGACTCCCTCCGGACCCGCATCAAAGAAGTCTTGTCACTGCTAGTTAAAAGGGAGTTTCCAAAGGTGAGCAATACCTCCTTTTTGTGTGGGAACTCGTCGCTAATTGGAGTCCAGGTACAAGCGGAAATTTACCACAGACTAATCACCCGAAAGAGGCAGTTGAGCGGTCTGGGACCAGAACGAAACAGTACAGCAGAGCAGATGGCATATCTCGTCGGTCTTGCCACCAGATTCCAGCGTCTTGTCTCCCTGGCAATCAGCGCCTCGCATGGCGCCGACGATGCGTTCGAGGCGAGGCCCAGACTGTGTATTGCTCCCGCAGTCATGTCCCGAATGAAATCTTTCTCGGATGACATGGCAAATTATGGTGAGACGTACGCTTTCAATAGCGATGACGATTGTGTCCCATTGGGATTCTTCGAAGACTCCACGGTCGAGGAAGAGTCAGAGAAGCTCTTCGACATCCGAAAAGAAGACGATCTCGAAGATCTCCTCCACATTCTTCACCCAACGGGAAGCATACCTCAACCACATCATGGCAAGATGAATGACTGGCTTCTTCGAGTCTTTAGAGGCAACAGAGGGTTTGAGCTAGGCACATTCAATGCCTCAATTTTGGCAACGGTGATGAAGAAGCAATCTTCGAAATGGGTGGACATCAGCATGGGATTCGTAAGCGACACCATCGTCATCGTCCATCGGTTCATTAGCACGGCTCTGGCTTCCATTAGTGATGACCGCAACGTCTGCAATGCGCTAGCAGACAAGCTCTCCGATGAGCTGATCAGACGGTATCAGAAGGCGATCGCCAACACCGACTTCCTCCTCCAGGTTGAGAAGAGCGATAACCCAATGACCCTGAACCACTACTTTAACGACAATCTTCAGAAGAGGTAAGCACAGATGCATTGTCATGAACAGGACCATATTTGACTAATCTTTCGAAGTCGTCAGGCAAAGGCCACAGCAAACATTAAGAAGAACTCGTTCCACAACGGCAGTCACGGGCAAGTCGTCCGGGTCGAGCATGCCACACAGCCCACTCGTTCGATGAGTAACGAGAAACATGTCGTCCAGGACATCCATGACATCCTCCAGTCGTACTACAAGGTCTGTCGCAAGACCTTTGTCGACAGCGTGTGTAGGCAAGCAGTGGTCTACTACCTTCTTGAGTGCGAAGAGAGTCCACTCGCACTCTTTTCGCCCGTCTTTGTGAGCCAGTTGTCTCCTGAGGTGCTCAATGAGATAGCGGGCGAAGCCCCGAGACTAAAGAAGACTCGAACGCAACTGACCAAGGAGATCGCAAGTCTGGCCAAGGCGGTAATAATCACGAGATCTTGAGTGATGGATAGGGAACGGCTCTTCAGAATACAGGGTTAGAAAGGAAAGCTAGAGGGCCGGGCAAGGCCAAATAACGGAGCGGGTCTGGGTACTTGCAAGTTAGCTACCAGTTATGGCCTATGCTTATTCTTATTTTGAATACTTCATATCACGCGCAACTCCACCACTGTCTGTCTACCACACGTTTTGTACTTGACGCCTCACTACATCCTGACGGCACTTTCTCGGCTAACGTTGCTCAGCATAAGTCCGCTTTCTGCCACCTTCCGCTGTAGAATTTGGTGCGGACATGCTCTGAGAAAGTGGAAGCTCATTAGATTGTCATTTTATCGATTCAGCGACCCGGGTCTTCAACGTACTAGTGAGAGCATCTATCCTTGCCAAAACGAAAAATGGATGGGCAATAAAAAAAAGAATAGTTGTGGTGTGGACGACGAATCGTGCGAGAGGTGAGGTCAAAAAGCGTGGGGGATTCCGTGGCACCGTCACCGTCTGTGCGCATTTCATTTCATGGCACTCTCATTCGCCGCCGTCATCTACAAAGACAGCCGCCATTGTTTCACAGCCTGAGAATCATCAGCAAGATGCGGGGCGACTGTCATACATCTGGCCTCGTCTCGTCCTTTCAGTTCATTGGCATCACATCTCTCGGTCGCAGATATGCCGACGTCCATCATTAAATGCCGACCTCACGCGGCAATGCGGCATACCCGCCGTCTGAGTAAGTAGATCCATCTCATTGGTAGGTGGGACATCTCTACCTTCTTCTCTCACATACTCGCTCTACCTTTTTCTGTGTGTTTGAATTCGCTTGTCGTAGTATCCTCGCGACCATGACCGACTTAAAACTCCTATCCGTCGAGGAGATTCAGAAACACAACAGACCCAAGGACTGCTGGATCGTGATCGACGGTAATATTTGGGATATGACGGGTTTCGCTCCCGAACATCCTGGAGCGCCGGAGAGTAAGCAGAATCTTTGCTCCACATCATCCAAGGCAATCTCGATTGACCGCAGCACGAGCCAGTCATTTGGAAGCACGCCGGCCTCGACGCCTCAACCTCCTACAACGAAGTCCACCCGCCCTCCCTGATCTCTAAAACGCTCGATCCTTCTAAGCTCAAAGGCAAGCTCGATAAGCGCAGCGTTACTGCAGAATGGCAGAAACCGCCGCCGAAAGCCACGCCTGAGCTGCAGTTGAACGAGAAGCCTCCTCTATCGGCTGTGATTAACGCGGATGATTTCGAAGCCATAGCAGAGAAGACGGCAACGAAGAAGACATGGGCATTCTACTCCTCCGCCGACACGGACTTGCGAACGAGGGACAAGAACAAGGAGTTCTTTGGGAGGATACTATTCAGACCGAGGTTATTGAGGGATGTGAAGAACGTGAATACAGAGACGACATTGCTGGGACATAAAGTGGGAGTGCCGGTTTTCGTGGCGCCAGCTGCGATGGTCCGAATGATACATCCTGATGGGGAGAAAGCCATCGCGAGAGGGTGCTTGAAAGAGCGGGTACCGCAAGGAATCAGCACAAACGCTTCCTTCCCTGTGGAGGAGATCGTGCAGAGTATTCCTGGAGGCGGACATGCCTTCTTCTTCCAATTGTACGTCAACAAGGATAGAAGGAAGAGCGAGGAGTTGTTGAGGCACGTGGCGAGTCTGGGGATCGATACCGTGTTGGTAACTGTGGATGCGCCTTGGCCAGGGAAGAGAGAGGCGGATGAGAGAGTGAAGATGGATGAGAGTTTGAGCACGCCTATGAGTGGGATGAAAGGAAGTAACGACAGGAGGGGTGGTGGGATTGGGAGGTTAATGGGAGGGTATATCGCTCCTGACTTCACCTGGGACGAATTCAAGTGGTTGAGGGGTGCGTGGAAAGGCAAGATTGTCGTCAAGGGAGTGCAGAGCTGGCAAGACGCGAAGATGTGTGCGGAAGCGGGATTGGATGGCGTCCTTCTCTCCAACCACGGTGGGAGAAACCTCGACTCTGCGCCACCGGCTATCCTCTCGCTCCTCGAATGCCAAGCAAATTGCCCAGAGATCTTCTCGCAGCTCGAAGTTCTGGTCGACAGCGGCATTCGACGCGGTGCAGACGTGCTAAAGTGCTTATGTCTGGGAGCGACAGCAGTCGGGCTTGGGCGACCTTTTCTCTTCGCATCAAATTACGGAGAGGAGGGAGTTGAGCATCTGATCGAAATTATCAAGACAGAGCTGGCGACTGCGATGGCGTTGGTGGGAATTACGGAAGTGAGCCAGTGTGAGGCGAAGTATGTGAGCACGAAGGAATTGGACTTGTTGGTGAGCAGGGGGAATGAACATCCATTTGCGAAGGGGAGGAGGTTGGAGTGGTATAAACAGCATCAAAGTGCGAAGCTGTAGATGTGATTCATATGACATATAAGAGATGCTTGTGAAGACGGACCCGTCTCCGCCAAATCTGTCCCGTCTCTCCAACGTCACTTCTATCCTGACATCAATACGCCCACAGATGAACCCTCGCACTATTCTCAGATCGAGAGCTGCCATATCTCTCTTCCCTCAAACCACGCCCTCCTGTTCGTGTATCCCATTCCGACTCCTCAAAATGGCGTCGACCTCTACATCACCGCCCGTTGCAGATGACACCACCACCCCTCCACCCTTCCGCTTCGCAGATGTCAGTCCCATCTCTCCCGCTCCCTGCCACACCCACGAGTCCCGCTGACCCAAAAACCCCAGTGACAGATCGGTATCAACCTCTCCGACCCCATCTTCCGCGGCATCTCGCACGGCAAACGCTCACACGAAGATGACCTCCACCACATCGTCTCCCGCGCAAAACGCGCAGGCGTCCAGAAAATGATGGTCACGGGCTCCGATCTCACTGAATCCCGCAACGCCCTGGCCCTGGCAGAAGAGTTCCCCGGACTGTGTTATGCGACTGTAGGCGTGCATCCGTGCTCAGCTGGGAGTTTTGCGAAGCACGAGGGTGGCAGGCAGGACTTATTAGAAGCATTGGGGAGACTTGCGAGAGAAGGGAAAGAGAAAGGGACTGTGGCTGCTTTTGGAGAGATTGGATTGGATTATGATCGGTTGCAGCTCTGTGATGCAGAAACACAGCGGTGGGCTTTCGAGGCGCAGTTGTGTGTTGCTGAGGAGATTGGACTTCCGCTTTTCTTGCACTCGCGCGCGGCGGCGACGGATTTCGAAGCGATTCTGCAATCTCACCTTGAGCGATTGCCTCGCCGTGGCGTGGTGCATAGTTTCACGGGCACGATGGAGGAGATGCAGCGGGTTGTAGAGATGGGGTTTGATGTCGGGATTAATGGATGCAGTCTCAAGACGGAGGAGAATTTGGCTGTGGTGAGGGAAGTGCCGTTGGAGAGATTGCAGATCGAGACGGATGGTCCTTGGTGTGAGATGCGGCCTAGCCATGCGAGCGCGAAGTTCTTGAAGGTGGAGGGTGTGCCGAAGCTGCCCAAGGCTGTGAAGAAGGAGAAATGGAGTGCTGAGTGCATGGTGAAAGGGCGCAATGAGCCATGTGCTATAAGTCAGGTGGCATGGGCGGTCGCCGGGGTGAAGGGTATTGAGGTTGAGAAGGTTGTCGAGGCGTAAGTCTTTCATTCTGGGGGGAATGGGGTATTCTTTGCTAACTATTTCGCAGTGCATGGCGTAACTCGATACGCATGTTTGGACTCGGCGAGTCGCTGCCGTGAGCACAGATTTCAAGCAAAGAGTTCGTACACGCCACCAAACATCCCTTGGGCATGTAAGTGTCCATGCTTGCATCGCTCAACCATATTCAGCTCTTCCGATGACACAAGTCATCCCATCACTGTTTCCGATATCAACTGGCCGTTTTCGTCAAGATCGATTAGCTTGATCTTCACTCTACGAGCATGTGTCGTCGATCGCCGCGACTTCTCGTCCTTGGCTTCACGTTGGACATTGTCCGTCGCCTCACGATCTTTTCGGGCTTCTTCGAAGCGGCGCAAGTGAGGAAATTGCTTATTCTTCGTCTGTCGACGACAAATGTAACGGCTTCTCCCGTTCGACGGCTGCGACACTTCACGGACCGGGTTGATACTACTCTGCGCCTTCTCGACCACAGACAGACGTGTACTTCATCTCAGTGTTTTCGTATGATCATGTTGGGAATCCCTGGACAGGCGAGCAGATCCGGACAAGCTGATGTTTGGGTCGTTTCTTGCGCTGTAGTCAGGGTCGTCAATCTCGTCATCTGCTGGTGGAGCCGCTGGAATGCTTGGGAAACCAGATGACTTTACCAGTACCATCGTTCGTGTTTCGGCGCTCTTGTTAGCTGGCGAGGGATCTTTGGCGGGTTTCATGAGTCTTGCTTTGTGATCATCCTGGATCGCTCGAGAGTGACGTATGAGTGCACGCAGCTCATCATTCGTCATTCCGTCAAGATTGTTTCCCGGCTCGTAAACGGCAACTTCTGAGGCATGAGCTGGACGCCGAGAGCCGAGAAGTATGGAATCAAGAGCTTTGCGGGAGCCGTAGCGAAAAAGATAGACTGCCAACGGCGTCCGGCCTACGCAGTATGCAGCATGCGGGTTTGCGCCTTGAGGGGTGGCGGGCGCACCTAGGTTCTCTTTCCGGGCATGATACAACTCAACCCTGATGGTACCCAGGGATCCAGAGCGTCGCGAGTCACGACCTTGTTCCTCGACTGTGATATCATCAGTACGGTTTCCCTCGTGCAGGACATCAGACGACGTTGACCCACCGCTGTCTAGCTTCGCGAACTGTTGGTAGTACTTAGGCGTTGTTCGCAGGCCATACGTCGGCCCCTGGATGACAGCGTGATTGCCGTGTGGTTCCATGAGTCTGACGACGCTTGCCTTTCCGTCAACATAGTGGGTGAGCATGATGCAGTCGCCCTCATAAGGCGTGTCTTGGCCATATGCACAAGGGACCTCAAAGACCTGGTCTGATTGAGCTTCGATGTAGCGTGTGATGTTCCGGTCGATATTGAAGATGTCGGTATGAGTGTACTCTGGGAGCGGCACGCCATTGCTAAACACCTGCACGTTGATGGAAGGGGAGGCTTTCGTGATTGCCATCTTGACGTGCGTGTTGGAGATGTATCACGAAGATGCCACGGTTGTTGGGATTGGAAGGAGAGGTGGCGAGAGCTGCGAACGGAGGAAGGGGAGGAACAGACGATGGAAGCGCAGTCACTGGAGAATTGGTTAGGAAGGTGCGGCTAGCTGTCTATCGATACCCCAGGCGAGTGACAGGAGCGACATGCCATGCCATCATATCATCCGCCACGACATTGCGCGTTTCCTTGTGAATTCCTCTAAATGACTCCATGCATCTAGTGAGACAGGGGATCACCGCGGATAGAGTAGTGAGAAGGGCATAACAACACCAATGCCATGCGCAGTCCTTAATACCCGGCCTCATTCTCGTCCGGACGCTCAATCTTGATCACCACATTCTCCGCCTTCGGATCGATTGCCATCTTCGCCTCGACATGGCCATTGCCCTCAAGCTTGACCTTCGTGTCGCCTTCAGTCTCACGAGGCTTGCGTTGTTGTGATACGTTATCTCGCTGCTCGCGTTTGACTTCCATCTTGTTTAACCGCTTACACTGTAACTTTGTCAGTGCTGTATACTCGAGCGCAAGAATGTAACGCTGACTTTTGCTGCGCTAGATCGTCTAACAATCTCCTTGAGCTGACTCGTGGTGAGTCCTTCCATATCAGCGCTGGTGAGAGATGTGCTCGGAATATCTTCTTTGGCAGCACTTATGCCGAATCCATTGTCTGGCGGTATACAGACACGTTCTGCTTGCTTTCGTCCCCTGGGAGCAGCTTGTTTGGCATTGAGCTGAAAGCGGGCAGTCCTGGCTTTGGATGTAGCTTTGACCTTCTGCACCGTCGACAGTAGAGGTTCGTCTGTTCTCCCTCCCGTCGATAGATGCTTTTTCTTCCCTTGCGCCGCTGTGTGCTTCTTCTTGTTCCTTCTTGCCATGGTGCTGATGCACCAGGGAGAGATAAGCAAGAACAGAGAGAAGTGAAGTGAAGTGTCGTTGCATTCATTCTCACAGCTTCCACTAGCGCACCTACCTGAAGCTTGTGAAGGCAGGCACGACTCCAGGACCACGACCAGAGTGCAGCTGCGAATGTAGCCACTCAGACACATTACCATTGACACATAGGTACATCTCTCTTCTTCTTTCCCTCGGTAATCTCCAGTGCGGCCTGGTTGATGCCATCAGATACAGCAGAGCAGGTCCGCAAACAATATCCGGGCAGCTTTCGAGGCCGTCATGTCCTCATACCTTGCACATGAACCTTCACCTGCGCATTGGAGAGAAGAAACGTTCAGGAACATCGGCACGACTGCGGGAAGAGAGCATACCACGTTGGTAATTTCAGGCCTCAGGACAGCACGGCCTGGAACCTAGACAACATTACAAATGCTGCCGTATGCGAACGCGCACTCTTCGATCACAAAAAAATTGTAATAACCTTACGAGTACGGGCGGCATCTCTCTGGGGCCAATTCGATATACAAGCCAAGACCCACATCGGAACGATGATCATGATGGAACCGAAGTGAATATCACGCCCGGGTCTGGCCACTATCACGTCAATCGCCGTCTGTCCGGGAAGCTTTGCTGGAAGCCTTTGCTGCACCGCAAGTCGTCTCATGACCGTTGATGATCAGCGACTTCCTGCAAGAGCCAGAAAGGAACGACACGTGGCTCGGAACGGCTTCTCATATTGGCGCTCTGCTGCGGTTCTCCCTCGAATGGTCTTCTCGTCAGAACTTCCCGCCTGAGGCCGCCGATATCCCGAATTCTGTCTGGTGAGTCTTGTCTAGACAACCCCACAACCGCATGTCTTGCAGGCCGATATGTCGATCGATCACAACACATCCGGAAGCTCCGGCCTTAGCCATGGCACGTTACAAACTAGCGATGTCGCTATTCCTTTGGCAGACTGTACTCCTAGTTCGCCGTTTTTAAGCACGCGAGACGGCGTGAGCTTCGTGCGTCACTAAATTGGTGGCTTGACGGCTCACGTGCAGTGACAGCGAACTCTCCCCGCTCCCCAGAAAACTTAGAGTGCTGCTGCGGCGGCTTTGATTGGAGCGGAAAAGGTGACCGTTCCTGCATGCGGGATGCCGAAGGCTTGCGATATACAAGCCGAGGAACTACTCACCTACTGGCAAACCTTTTCACATGGCAGTCAATCTACCTACCACACTACTGTGAGTTTGCTTCGACATATGCACAGAATGTACAAGATTTGACAGGCTGTCCAGTCCGATCGTCATTGAATCACAACATGCTCCATTTCTCGTATTACACCTACGGAATGGCAGGATTCGACCAACCAGCACGTGTATGATCTGCGAACGAGGAGTGAACAAACACCGAGGAAGGGATGTCTTGGTACCAGAGGGCTTACTTGGTTCGCCTTTGCGTATTCAATTTCTCCGCTTCTCGGCCCTCACTAAGCATCCTTCGACTGCACTATGGCTGCGCGAACACCTTGCTTGTGGCTTGACCAGTGTGACCAGTCCAGATCTGGACGCGATGCGGAGATTGATCCACGGTACGAGACAGAAACGAGTCAGCCCCAACTTCTTGGCGAGAACATATATAATTTATATGATGAAACGATCCCTGTCATTCTGCTTCATCGACGACATCCAGGAATCTACTCAGGCAAATCAAGGACACACGAAGCACAAAGCAAAACAACGTCTCATCAACGATCAACATGCGTGTCTCATTCCTCGCCACGGCCCTGCTGCCTCTGGCTGCTTTCGCCAGCCCCATTGCCACTGTCGTCGAGCGCGACCTCGCCAGCATCAACTCCAGCATCGCCAACATCGTCACCAAGATCACGGCCCTGAACACCACCGTCACCAGCTTTTCCAAGAACTCTCCAATTGGCCTGCTCACGGCTCTCAAGATCCAATCCCAAAACGATGACCTAGGCAAGGCTGTCCAAGCCGCCACCACTGCCGCCCAAAACTCTGCCCAACTGAACGACAACGACAGCTTGACCATTGGCCTTGCAGTCCTCAACCTTCAACCTAAGATCTCCAGCCTTCTAGACAACATCGTCGCCCACAAGGCGGCTTTCAACACCGTCATCCTCGGTCTTGGCGGTGTCGGACCTCTTGTCGAGTCGGACTTGAAGAATCAGAAGACCTACGCTGATGCTTTCGGCGCTGCTCTCGTCCCAAAGTTGTCAGCGACTTACCAAGGTCTGGCTCCTCCTATCATTGCCCAGATCGATGCGTCTTTCACCAAGGCGATTCAGGCTTTTGCGAACACCAAGTTCATTGGTTCGTAGAGAGAGTGAAAAGTGTGTGGGAGGGTTTGATACGATGTGAAATGTATGGAAAAGTATGTTGACGAGATAATGTATGACGCAATTTCAAATCAAAATGCATGCAAGCTTTTGACGTCGCTGCCATCCAAGACTTGTCATATCTTCAGAAATTAACTTGTTGGCATGTGATTGATGTTCGTGATCACCCAGCATTGTCGTCTCCTTGAGCAGTGAATATTGTTACTGGATATCATCCAGTAATTGGAGGTTCACGTGCTGGAGCTGTTTCACCTAGAGATCCTTTGCAGCCATCTGCCGATGCTTACAGTTCACCTACACTAAGGCAGAACCGAATCCTTCGATAGCTTCTAGATTCCACATAGATCTATGGCTAGATCACTACCCCTTCAGAGCCCACTGCTGGCTCGCAGAGCCAGTCCACGTGGTCTGTGTCAATGGCGCGCCATTGGACGTACTGCTTCCGCCATCCAATACCAGACCGGTTGCCTGGTTCGTGATGCGCCAATTCCCTGAGCTCTGCTTGACGAGCAACCAACGTTGATTCGACTTGCGAAGCGACAGGCTCTGACTGAGAGAGCTGGCGCCGCTGCCGTCAGCCGTCAGCGGCAAAAACGAGTTGAGACTGACGATGATGTAGCTTCCGTCTGCCTCACTGAGCGTGAACAGCCAGCGTTGCCACTGAGCGTTGATGTTCGAGCTTAGGTCCACCTTCTGCCCGTTGCCCCAAGATCCTACGCTTTCGATCAAAAGCTTGCTTTGCTGGTTGGTGATGGTGCGCGCGCCGTCCGGCTGAGTGCTTGCAGGTTTGGTGTTCGGGATGTATTGAAGCCAGGAGACGGCGCTGGCGTATTGAGCGGTACCTCTGTCAGAGTTATCCGTGGGATGGTTCCAGGCATTCCAGGTGATATTGAGGTCAGTGCGCCGGTTCTTGATGATGGCATTTGCGTTTACCACAAATTTGTCGTAGTAAGTATCCCATAGACTGTTGTCGTGCATGCAGTTGCCTGCGCCACGCGCGAAGTCGTCAGCATAGCCAGCAATAGAAGGGTCTGGTGAATATTGATCGAAAACACCGTTAGTCGCAAGGGTAAAACCAAAATCCACAGCCAGCTTCGCACTGTTGTAGTAGTTCTTATCGCCTGTGATCAACCACAACAGGTTGGCGGTGTCAATGAAGTTGCCCTGATTATACGGTATGGTTCCTGTATCGACCTCGCCGTTTGGGTGAACACCATGATAGACCGCACCGGTAGTGGCGTTGAATATGGTCTTGCATTCCCAATCATAGATCGTCTTGCAGCGATCGAGATACTTCGAAATGTGAGTACTCTGGTAGATCAGACAAGCTACCTGGGCATTGGGACTGTTAGAAAGCGCTTCCTTTTGTGTGGAGCTAGTTATCTGCTGCGTCTCCCAAATACCGCCGTTGTTGGAAGTGGTGTCCCAGCCTCGGGCGAAGACGTAGTCGGATCCATTCATCGCGGCTGCCACGTAGCTGAAGTTGCCAACGGCTTGATATCCTCGAATCAGTCCTAAGGTGTACCAAGCCACATCATCATTCCAGGGATCGGCGTCCCATGGTTGCGGTGTTAAGACCATTCAGCCATTGACGAGCCAACCGATCACTGTCTGTGTGTATGCGTCGCCTCTGCGTCGAAACACATCCATTGCAGGGTAGAGTTCCAGGGACGCGCGCCAGCGATTGTTCTGGTCATCGGGGTCTTTGTTGGAAACACTTTGTTGGTACTGTGCGATGTTTCCTGCCTGCTGGTTCAGGAAAGCCTCGTTGTACCCAGCATACATCGCATCTGCATCTCCAGACGTGAAACAGTCGACGAAAGTGAAAGACGATGACGCTATGGCCAAAGCCATAGATAGTGATGAGCCGATCTTCATGCTGTTTCCCAGTAGTATAAGCGCGGATTGCTTGATGGAGGAGCGAGACAGCAAATGGAAGCCGGAGTAGCAACAGTTATACTAATGCCAACGAGGAACGCATCTGTGCCGCGGTTGTGGTCGAAGGCGGTGTCTTACGCACGTCAGGACAGATTGAATTCTTCCATCGTGCTACGCCTTTGGCGTACAGACATACATATCAGTCCGTTTGAGCGAATCCTGCTACGAAGCTCACATGTTTTATTTGCTCTAGCGGCAGCAAAACCTTAGCAATCTTCGGAGGATAGAGTCGGCAGGAGCCAACTTCCGCTAAGCAAGCCACCGACAGTACTCGGCTCCGAGAACCTCCATCGAGGAGCCAGAAGGAGCACGCTTTCGACATGATAAAGAAGCAGCCCATGATGGGCAGGGAGCAGCATGGAGCCTTTCGAGTGGCCTGCTAGTTCTCCAGGTCAGAAAGTGGACTATAATGTGGCTTTCCGCCGTACTACAAAGGTTCGCTAAGCCCGAGTCTTACTCCATATTTGTACTACTCGTGAGCCTAGACAGAGGAGGCCACATTCGTCCATTTGCTTCCAGAACGCATGGTGCTAGCAGATTGTTGGTCATCCTGGAGAAGAGGATGTTCTTCGCATGGAAGTGACCGAGACTATTTCCAGATCTCAAGGCGTTGAGTACTCGTCCATTCATCAAGCTCTCCCTAACCAAGCAAACGTGACAAACCCACCCAGTAACCACATAAACCTGACACAGACTCTCCAGGCAATGCATTTGTGGAGGAAGAAACAGATGTTGGATAGGGTAAGATAACAGAAGCCGAATCGAGCAATGCAGTCACTCAAGCTCGCATCTGGAACCTCTCAACTGGTAGTGAACATCTCCCAGATCGACAGCAGTTGTATCATAGCGGCGAAGAGTCGAAAGTCATCTCGAGTTCGGGTATGCAGCTTATAGTCACGAGTATGACGATGATGAAGAAGTTTCTCCGGACGAGTATCTCGCTCGGAAACGCTGCGAGCACCTAGAAGGTGATGTCGTCCATGGATGCTCTGTGGCTCCAGGCATCTCTTGCGATACCCGAATGCCCTTCTGCAATGATAGCTCACCAATTCTCTCCATCCATCGCAATCTCGGACTGTATTCAGACGGTATCAGCAGACCCTTACAAGTAACATGAAGGACGAACCATGATATTGTGCTGCAACCTGTCTACCCACTGCGTCCTCCAGGCTAACGCGAGCCACCACCCAAGCTGATAAGGCCTCGAATGAGGTCCTCCCATGTCGTTGAATTGAGTAATGAATTGCGGGCCATGTACGGGGCATGACTCACGATCCCCGAAGTACTTGGATCAAGGCCTTGTAAATCGTGCTCCACCTATCTCCCCTAACCTCTGACCGCAGTAAGCGCAGACTCTTCGAACATGATACACCCGGCTCCGGTATTGAGCACCCAGGCTCCACCCAGAGTATTCGCGGTGCCAAAATAACACGCCTGGAGAGGGAAATAATTCGCACAGCTGTCCGCATCACCTAGAGTGTAATCTGACATTGTACCACAGTTCTTCTGGTCATCGGCCCAAGTTGCCTGGAAGGACGTATCGTATTAGGCCGGGGTAGTTTTGTTGGATTCTGTCACAAAAATGGTATCGTCCGGGTCGGCGTGTAGCACAGGATAGGTGTCAGCATCGTAGAGTTGCTCAATCAGGTTCTGGCTATCGATTTGGTCGAATGCTACGTAGGGACCATCGTCTGACGTGTAGCAATGTATCCCTGGAGGAGGCACTACACTAGCTGTTGGGTAACCGGTCTGCCTGTTAGGATACACGGCTGTAGCTGAACACGATGCAGATGTTATAGTAGGTTGAGCCATGCTCGCATTTGTGACAGACGTTATCGTCCGTCGTGTTGACGGTTCTCCAGTGATCGTCATCACTGTGGGATTGACGAGGGTTGGGGGATTGGACATGAGAGCGTAGTTTCCAGCGTTGTCGTCGTGGCCAGGACATCACAAACGGCCGTCGTGTCACTACACGTTGTGCTTGTGCACTCTGTTTCGTACGAATTTTCAGAAGGTGTAGTGAAGAACACACAATTGATGAGGCAATTGGATATGGTGCGTGGCGAATTGCACGTACTGGTTCCGCTCGATATTGAGCTGCTCGGATCATCGCCTTCGTCGTCCCCACCATGGTCAGTGCCTTAGCTGCTGCAGCCTGCTCCGGTGCAAACTCCGTTATGGCAATTGGTGCCGGTGCAGCTAATCTCCGAGCCTTTGTACAGGGGCAGAAGTCAGCCAGTGTCGTAAACACCTAAAGGTGAGACTTGACGACGGAGACTTACACCTAGCTCCAGTACAGCCGTGACTACTAGATCACAATCTGTTGCAGGACCTCAATCAGTCTGATGACTCTCCGGCGGGAGAAATGTGAGCCTTACCCAGGCCAGTACATCCAAGTGAGATGCAAGAGGAACTCAAGCATTCACCACTTCCCGTGCTTGAGCAATCCCCGCCAATACCTAGCAGAAGCAAACAGGGAAAGCTAAGTTGTGTTGCTTCACCTTGCGATGTACAGCCTGAAGTGAAGCAACCATTCCCGGCGCACTCTCCGTCAGCGCAGAAGGAGCCGACACAACCGATCACAATGCAGTCGGGTCCGATGCAGTGGCCTGTTGAAGAGTCGCAATCGGTACCCTTGCAACCCAGGCTGACGCATAGCGGCCCTCGACATTTGCCATTCTGACAATCGGGCCCTTGACAATAGCCGTTTGTGCCTTTCGGATAAGGTGGAACGACACTAGAGGTCATCTGAAGAGCTTAGTGTCAGCGCAAACAAGGGTGGCATATGGGTGGAGTGCCATGCTTTCGCATTCCATACTTGACAATGACGTAGCGACAGTGTGGCTTCGTGTGCCGCAACATGGCAATGTAATCATTTCAAAAGGAGTGCATCGACCTACTGTGGATGTGACGGTAGAACCTCCAGAGGTAAAAGTGGTAAGGAACGCCACGATTCCCGAGGTCGGGCTTGGGGTAGTCGTTGGACCAACAATGGGGCTGATCACTGTCGTTGCGCTGGTTTGCCCTCCGCTCATGATGATAGTGAGATACGTTGTTGAGGATTCCGCCGGCGACGAGGGACCTTCGGTGATATAAGTCGTCGTGATCGAGCCCTCGGAGTTAGTGGTGACAATTGAGACTGCGTCTACGCATTAGCGCTTCGGTCAACAAAGTAGATACATTGATGCAGACTCGCCTATAGTCTCGGTAATGGTAGTCGCGCTACCGCTAGGATCGGTCGCGGTCGTCTTAATGCCCGTCGCTCCTGGAGGTAAACCTGTGCCCACAGTTGGGGCTGGGGGAGCGCCGCTTGGAAGGTTTGGAGTCACCGGACCGATCCCATCCGGACGAACGTTGCTGTATGGCTGCTAAGTATGCAAAGCTGACGAGTTAGAGAAGAAATTACTGACAAGTATGTGCAGGCCTTGTTCGTGGCTTGCTCGACAACTGGGCATGACTAGTGGATGGAATCAGGGCTCTCGAAGATAGTAGTACCAATGTAGTCGGCCCTTCCCACTCCAGAAAGGGTCCCAAATTTGACACATGCGCCTCTACTGAAGCCGCCATTCGAGACATTCCCTTGCCAGTTCTATTGGAAAGCGCTTCCCGAGCTTGGAATTTGGCCACCATTATACCAAGCTGTGACGGCGCCGTTGATGGGGTTGACATAAAGGAAATCATCCCGCCTTTGAAGAAGAGAAGATTGTCAGCCAGCATATGTTGTTGCGGGTTGTGGCATCCCCACTCACCTGTCGCCGTTGATATCGGCAAATCTCAGATCTAGGGATCATGTGAGCTCGCGAACACAGTAGCCAGTAAGGCAGTAATGTGATGACTTACTAACGCGTTCATTGCTCTCGGCATGCTTGATCTTTCCCTGATCTACCATGTTGCCAACTCCTTGATTCAGGTAACCAGAAGTGACACCGTCAGTTTGCATGCACAAGAAATCAGCTCGACCTTGGAATCATCAGCAAGTATTCGCGACAATATAGAATGGAAATAAATGCTCACCATCACCATCGAGGTCATTCCACCGAACTCCGAGGTCGTGCTTGTCATATGGATTGTACCCTGTAGTACAGCTCGTAGACCCTGTCACGACGCCAATACTAGGAAAGGAGAAAGTCTTTCCGTCATAGTTGTCCAAAAGCACATTTGTTGACCCAGAAGATTTGTAGACAAGAAGTATATCACACTTGCCATCGCTGTCGAATTCCGCTAGATGTATGCTTACCGTGTTCTTAGCAATCGTCTATTCGACGGAGAGCAGAGGCATACCTCTTGGCGAACTCGACGGACGACTTGGTAGATGACGCGCCGCGGAATCAAATAGCCCCAATTATGATCATGTTCGAACAGCGAGGATGAGCTCCAGCCGTTCCCGAAGGGAAGACCAATTGACTGTCGATGCGGATCAATACTTACGATACCACACCTCTGCTATCCACCAGTAGCCTGCATCCAGTAGGATGTGTACTAAGCTCAGTGATCAGTCGAAAGCTGCCCAAAGCATTGTACCTGCAGCCGTACCCATCTGAGCCTATATGAGAGAGGCTGAGTATGATGACGAAAAGTCAACATATGCAATCTATTTCCCGGCTGCTTGGAGGGATTTGATCAGATCTGGAATTTGGCTGTTGAAGATTTTCACATTCGCTTGCGTTTCCGAAATTCCATTTGGCAGCAGGGTAGATGCGATGATCGTGACTCCAGAGATGGCAGAGAAGAGACGATCAATCAAGGTCCCGAACCGCGAGCCCGCATTCTAGAGGTCGACGTTCTGCATGCAGTCATTTGTACCAACGTGTAGGAGAACGAGATCGGGTTGATCGGGGATAGAAAGCTCGGCCGTACTCTGGAGTGGATGCTGTCAGCCCCTGATGGCTAGCATCTTCAGCGAATGATGAATGGTGACTTACTGCAACTCGGGTGGTTACATAGCCTGGCCATCCTTCGTTATCACTATCAAATATTGTACCAAACCCCACACTGCCGACCATGTTGACTGGGTTCCCGTCATAGACAAGTCGATTGCACAAGCCATATCGGAACCCATCTTCATCGCTCGATTTCAATCCGTAGACAATGGAGGCGCCGAGATGGGGCGTTCTCAACACGATGCCATTGTTGATGCTACGATTGTGAAGCGAAGTGGCAAGCAGCTCGGTCCCAGAATGTGCAACATTGATCTCTCCACCCGAGAGTGTTGCAGCTGATATAACGTCAATATTGGCCCTAGAAGCGTGAATTCAACTTGACTTACTACCAAAACTCCTGAGCACTGTCAGAACACCTAGAAAATGCAAAAACATGGCGACTGGGTTGTACGATCGAGAGCACGCTTGAGCTCAGTGTGGGTTGATGTCTGAGGCAGCCGACGACGTTGGGAAGAATCTGGAAATTGTACGAGCGCTGGACCTTGTACTCAGGTCAGGTCAGGATGCTTGACATGATCCAGTAGTATTCGCTGACGCAATGCACGTATCGTGCATGTAACGCGCAGTATGTGCAGGAACAACCGCCTTCTGCATCAGCGGCAGGAGGCAATAAGGGATGAAAAGTTGGTGGCTGACGCCACCCAGGCTTTACTCCCTCCACTGATTGATGTAAGCGCTATATTGATAAGCGATGTTCGAGGATAACATGTCGTCGAACAGCAGGATGAGCAATGCGGTCCAGCACGGACTGCATATGGGAAGAAGTGGCCGAGGCCGTAAAGCATTACATCCTCGGATAAATATGAGGAACCAACTATTGGAAGGTGGTGTGCCAAGTGGCGTAAAGAAAAATCCGCAATTTCTACGGCACTGCTTGCCGCCTGAGAACTTGCCAGTATTTGTTGCTATCCCAATCCTTCCAAGGCAAACTCTGGGAGTCCTGCAAATAGATACGCTCATCGCGGTTGATGCGGACTGTGTTGAGCTTTGAAAAAGTGGGATCTTTTATCAATTCCCAGATCTGTTGATCGCGAAGCTCAATATCGCTATCGCTATTGGCGTTCGAAATTCGTAACGTCTTCAAAGATTTGGGAAGAGTATCGGCTAAGTAACGTGCGCTGTTTACCTCTGTTCCGGCCGCGTCCTCGCCGAAAAGCGCTTCAAAAGGTACTGCCAGATGCTCGATGGACTTCATTTCGTGTAGGTCTCCTAGCGGTTCCTCACCAGATGTGTCCAGAAGGTCAGCATGTTCAGGACGCAGTCTCACGTGGACGAGTCTCGAGCCACGGCGTCGTAGTACGGCGCCAATTGCGGCATAGTCGATGTTAGATAAGCCGACTGTGCTCCTTCCCCAGTGTATGGAGATAGTTTTGAGCATTGGACAGGTTACGAGAATCTGTTCCAAACCATAGGCATCCAGAAGTGACTCCTCCAAATAGAGCTTTCGTATGTTCGATGTGATAGTTGAGATGTCGACACTGTCATCGCATCTTAGCATGGTTCCGCGAAATGTCTGGAGTGCAGGTAGTTGCAGAAAAGCGGACAATTTTGACATTCTGGTGGAGCTTTCGGTGTCGCTGTGATCTATTCTGACCTCAGTCAGGGATGCGAAAGGTCGAGATTTTGACGTGGCGTGTGAGGGAATGGAGTCAGGTTGTACAGCAGCAACAGACGTCTTTGTTTCCGCTAGCAAGGCAGCGACCAAAGATTGCTCAATGCCATATGCTGCATGAACAGTCAGTACGTGTAGTCTGCTGCACATGCCGAGCAGCAACGCAAGCTCAGCATCTTGCAACCCCTGCTCGAGTCCGTCCTGGAGGCGTCGACGGAGGGGAAGGGAAATGTGAAGGGCAGCGACCGCTTCTGAGCATGATGTTAGCGCTCTATCAGTCGAAGGGTCCAGTCTGTCAATTCCATCATCAAGTGCTGATCGCGTCGTCCAAGATTCCAGGTGCACTTGGATTACAAATTTGCAGTACTCGGGGTGGCGGCTCAGAGTCTGATTGATGGCGCGGACTTTGTCCAGGCCAACAAGTCGGAAGTCGAGAGTGTGGTACAGTGTCTGACGAGCTACGCGGCAGAATATTTTGCACGTGAGGGAGAGATTGACCAGGATGCGCAGCCTTTCTTCGTCTTCACGACGTTTTCGGACGTCCGCAGCTGCGCGGAAGTTGGAGAAGATAACATTCAGGACTTCCTCGGGAATCGCAATGTGACTGTCCATTCTGCGGTGAGAATCTAGTGGTGACGCTCTTGCTGAGGAATTGTTCCCAAGGTCCTGTCACAGTCGAAGGCACATGTAGAGTCGTGTAGTCGTGAAAGTGTCTATTATCAGACTGCGGCTCGGTCCGGTGCAGTTACCCTAGTCCTTGAGGGGAAGGTCTGGTCTCGTAGGCGCAACTCGTACAAAACCTAGCGTTGCGCTCGTCAGCACGCCAGTTGCTGATGAATGTGAAAGCAGACTGACCGTCGCGATCCTGTCATTCTGGATCGTCACAATTTGCTTCTCACTAACGATGCCATGTGCTGGTCCACCAGGCTATCGCGAAGGATATGAAATCCTTCGAGTTGTGCGGCTGACTCTGCGAGCTCGTTATATGCAAAAAGTCTAATGTCATATCTTACGTGCAATGTACACAGTCAACAAGCTCAGCTGTCCAGGAATCACCTTTCCGCGATGTCAAAGCTCAGGCGCAGTCTGAACCCTCGCCTTAGCATTCCTCAGCCGCGGACTCCCCTCATGGCGAGGGACCTTGATAGTCTGAGTAATCACATCTCAATGCTCGACTCTGTTGTAGGCTTGTTGGGTCTTTCACCTCTGGCTTACGCCCAGCAGCTCTACTCAGGCACATCGATATCGCAAAACCCTCATGGCATCCCAAGGTTGGTTTACAATTGTGCAAAACTACCTGCTATTTGCAACGTCGACGCGATTGGAGGAAACTTTGCCCTTACTGCTGTGCCGGGCGGTACTTCAGGAGAGAAAGGCCAGCTGACCAATGTGCCATTTCTGACCCTAAATGTCGACCCCGAATCTGATAGAGGGGATACGCGGCGACAGCAGTCCTGTCCCAAGACTACGTGGAAGAATTATCACGTATGCCCGGCACCCAATCAGCCGCCTGTAGTGCGTACTTGGTGCAGCATACGTATCGCGCGCAGCAGAACGACAACTGATCAGCCATTATGTAGGTACCCGAGCCATACAACAAAGGCGGTAGGACAGTTAGCACTGGCTTCGGGGGCTCAGCAAGGCAGCCAAACAAGCCCAATCGCGATCACAGCATTCTCGATCCATCTGGTGCTGACACTGGCTTGAAATTCACCTGCGATGAGTTTCCTCCTGCGTTCTCCATCGAAGGTCGGCTGCAGCCTAACGGAAATACGGCACATACCTACTGCGCCCCACAGTCCTCGCTTCACTACGATAGCACATATATTCGCTCCGAGCAGGACTTCCAGTCTTCAGGACATGGTCATATACAGTCGTCCGAAGTCGCGTCTGGCAATACGATAGAGATCTACAGAGCCAACGTCTGGGAGTTCCACTTTATAACGGTCTTCTTCGATGACGATTCCTCTTTTGCTACTCGTGTTGGTACCTTGGCGGAGGAGACTCTGAACACGGCGTGTTTCACGGCGGCGACGAACTAGAACAGAGACGGTCCACAACAACGAGAACGCTTCTGAGCCGACACTTCTTCGCCAATGGAACCATGGCAATCTACTCTCGAGAGGTCTATCGTGAGCACGGAAAGTATGCTGGCAGCAGGACATATGGGATAGAATCGTTTACCGACTCGGGCGCAGCGGGTTTCCTTCCAGAGCTAGACACGTTCGAGGCAACGCGTATTGTCGAAAGACAGGCCTGCAGCACTATGGATCCTCCGAATGATTCGGATGAGCCTATCTACCCAGGGACGTCTGCAGTACAGACCTTCGCTACAGTCTCTTGCTATGTCGCGCAAGTCAGTACTATCATCAACTACGAGTAGACCTGCCAGACTATGGAAAGCGGCGAGAACCATTCTCGAGCACTGGCTGGCAAAGAGGCTATCAGATATGATAAAGTCTATGACTGGTGAATACTACGATATCACAAGATAGAACATCTTCTCACCTAAGGGTGTCACTGAGCGAACATACAACGCTAGCGATCACGTAAATGTATCAGTAATTCTTATTTATTGCTTCTTCCTTAGTTTAGTCGTTCTAATCGATGGTAGATTGCGCGAGCCGTGATGCAGGCTCATCCATACACAAAGAAATTTCGCATTCCTCGAGCGTCTGTCTCCTGTTCTCACCGCCTTCTGGTCGCCCCTGTAGAGTGCACGACATGCGCGGTCTCGGCTGTGGTAGAGCCTCGACAGTTTAGAGAGCCGTATCAGCACAATAGTCGGGGAGGTTGCGCTGACCAGCTCTTCTCAAGGTTGAGCATATAGGTGATGCGGACTGCCTCCTTTCAGCCAGTTTATACAGTGAGCGATATATTTCGTCGCCTTCTCTTGCTCTGGTTTCACATGCGGCACCGTTCCGTAAGCAATAATCGAACTTCGTGTTAGATGATTTCTGCTTCAATTACAGCATATGACAGCACTCTGCTCGTCCTGGCAGTCCGGATCATGAGACTCTCGTGATGGATGGCCATAGACCACGACGATTATGGGCACTCCAGGTAGGATGGTGGCGATGGCCATAGGCTCATTGTAGTGATGATATGCTGAGAGTCAAGCTACCGTAACGGAAGAGTTCGATGTCCATTCAGCGTTGCTGGGAACAGGGTGTGGAAAGTGGATTGAATGCGGAGAATTGGAATTGAGAACGAAAGGCTGCTATGACTAATGCCATCGGAAATGGTGTGAATAGAGTCATACGTGCTCTGTTCGCAAGTCCATGAAGTCTGTGATGCATGTGATGCGCGTGATGACCTGTGACTATCATTCATATCGTGGTGATGTGCTCCAGCGTCAGTCACCGGAACTTTGATTCACGCAGTCTGGTTTGAGCCTTATCTTGCTCATCCCTCGTATCCTACCCTCAATCCAACTCGATGATCTCCTTGGCCGGGAAAGAAACTGTGGAAGACTCGCGAAAACTCCCGTCCTCGTCGAGCTCCAGCAGTGTGCTTCCTTGATCTGGCGTTGCTCTCTTGCGCGGACGATCGCCTTGGTCCTGTCGCTCTCGCTTGATCTCGCGCTTGACGTCCATGGCTTCTTCACGCGCCTTGTAGACTCAGTCAGTTTTTGATGTGCCTTCTGTTGTGCTTTGGCGAATCTTACCCTAGCCTGTTGTGCACGGCGGTGGAGCTCACGTAGCTCTTCCATGCTCAACTCATCGAACGGCCGATTCTCGAGTGGTGGCGGAGTTGGGGTACGTGGAATGATGAGCATTGATTTGAGCGCATCTGGCAACCGTTAGTGATTCTGAAGCTGTTCACTGGGCTATGTATAAGCAGACCTTGCGATCGATAGTTGAAGATGAAGGTGGCAGCGGGAGAAGCGACTCCCCAGACATCCGTGACCGTCACGGACTCCATTGGATCTCTCTCACTAATCTCACCAAAGCTGACAGCACAGTTAGTCGAAAGTACCTATATTTTCGGATTGCTAGTGCATAGACCCAACACTGTGTGTTACAGAGCGTCCTTTGAGAGCCTTCTCAGAGACGAAGTCAACTGTCTTAATGTCGTGCTGAGCATTCCCCTTCCTGGTCGGCCTTTCGGATGGCACTTCGTTTGCATGTGTGATGATGACTTTGATGGTGCCCAGCTCATCCAGATCTTCCAACTCGCTGTGATGCATACGGCGGTCAGTAACTGTGATACGATCGTCAGCCAAAGTGTTCCCACACGCCTAGGTCTAACCGTCTCACTCGTCTGAAGACCGTCGAATTTGAGCTTCCTTAACTGTCTGCCGGACAACTCTACTCCGTCTCTGGCGTCCACGTGCGATGCTTTGGCACATGCGCGTTTGCGAACTACGGTGTTGTCAATTAACTTGCTATCAACATTGATTTCGAGGACAATAAGATTTCCGAAGAACTTGACGCCTTTCTCCAGTCTGTATGAGATCTTAAACTCTTGACCAGACTGTGCCTCAATGAAGCAAGCAGTCGTGCGCTCAAGTTTGCTGTCATCGTCTGGGTCCCGGTACTCTTTCAGCGGGCCGTCGTCGGTGTCCACGGTGACCGTGACACCTGGAAGAGCGTCGCAGATCGCCATTGCGATACTGACCTTGATGTGCGTGGAAAGGATGTGCTGCGAGAGGTTTGTGAGGTCGAAGTAGAAAGGTGGAAGTGCGGCTCTGAACAATGCGTGAGCACATGTGACGAGCTGTGAAGTGATGAGCACACCAGCATGTGATAGAAAGCGAATTAGGCATCTTCACTTTGCATGTGATTTGATCTTCTCACGAAGGTCGGCTTGGTGATCAAATATGGTCGGGTCCCGTGACATGCGTCAGTGAAATGATGATCATATATCGTGAATATCATACCAGACAATCAAGCCCAGCTAAAGTGCTCCATATGCAAGTAAATGTCCCTCTTGCCATCCTTGATCCCAGCAATTTGTTCTCTCGCAACAGCATTTGCGACATCACTCTGCATACTCAGCGGCCCACAAACGAAGATACCCATCGACCTGCAAGCCTCTTCCGACGCGCACTCAGTCTTGATGATGCTCGGCAAGTCAGGCCGCGCAGGGAAATCTTGGAGCGACATGGCAAATCTGCCTCGCCTCTCGGATTCAGATTCGGAATCAGACGAACTCTCTCCTGACTTCGCAGTGATTTCGGCGTCGGGTGCCTTCTCTGGTTCGTTGAGCTTCTGCAGGAATTGGCCTGTGGCCTTTGGTGCGGAGATGTTCTCGTTGCCGCCCGTGTAGTGGACTTCGACGACCAGGCCCGGTGGGCAGGTGCCGATGAGAGAGGAGCTGAGGAGGTCACTGACGGCCTCTTCGAACCAGTTTCTGGTAGCGAGATCTCGGGTAGCAAGTATTACTCGCATCGAGGGGGTATTGCAGTCTTTTGCAGGCTCGCCTTCCGGAGCGTTGCAGCATGAAGCGCAGTCTTTCCTTCGTAGAAAGGCTTCGATCAAAGGCAGACACCAGCCTGCTCCTGATCCGCCAGCCAAAACCAGCATTTTCTCACACCGTTCAAGCTTCGACATATCCATACCTCCGTATGGTCCGTCTAGCAGAGTCGTGATCTTGCTCGATGGATGCTTTTCAGCATACTTTGCCAAGCGTGCAGTGAGACCGGACTGAGGACGAATGTAGAAGACCAATTCCGACTCTTTTGCTTCGTAGTAGTGCGCTTTCGTTGGGAGTGAGCATGCCGTGAACGGATGAGAGGTAGTTGCATGAAGACCAAGGCCCAAAAAGCGGATGAAGTAATGCTGACCTGCTCTCCAGGTAGACTTTGTAGGGATGCTGACCTGGATGAAGCCATTTGATGCCAAGGAGATTGTAGCCTTCTTGAGTCCATGCTGGAAGAACACCCTGAGCTGCGAGTGCAGCCAGGTGAGGGAGAAGATCACACCAGTAGCAACGAAATAATCCCAAGAGGTCAGTGTGCCACCGCAGTGAAGGAAGAAGAATACTACGAAGACTAGTGCAGCCAGGAAGTGAGTGAACTTGAAGAATTCATAACACAAAGTCCTCAGTGGACCCATGGATGCGAATGTCAACCAGCCTTGAGCAAGGATAGCCACCACACCAGTCCAGTAGAAGACGTTTGTTTGCCATTGCATGACCATCATCCCACTCCAGATGTTGTATACGATGAATGGAAAGGTATGGATCAAGGCGAGTACAAAGGACGCATAGCTGATCCAGCGGTGGAAGACTTGGAGGCGCTCATGACTGATGCCAGTAATTCCGGTGATCAGATTGCTCTTCGAACTGGTGGCGAAGATGAAAGGCAGGCATGCCAGTGATAGCCATCCGGACCTTGTAGCGAGTGGAGGTGAGTCCCCGTAGCTGGCATTCTTGGGCCAGTAGTATGGTTTTGGTGCCAAGGTCATGCAGAAGAAGTAAATGGTTCCCACAGCGCCAAGCAAGAGTATTCCGACTGGTGCTGAATTCCAATTCAGCCTGCCAATTCGATACTGGCGATACGAAAGATATCTGTTGAGAGCTAGAAGCTTCCGCAGCGATTTGTTCGTGGATCCTGCAGCAGGCCATAGAATCCCAGCGAAGAAAGGTATCGCAAATACGGCAATGACAGCAAGGAAGAATCCAACAGTGGGTATGCTGTAGCGGTGGTCCGCCTCGTACCAGAACCGCCAGTAGCCTTGCTGGTATTCGCACTCTTCGGTGACGTTCAGTGAACAGCTGTATTCTCGGGACGAGTGAAAGACGATTGGAGGCATAAGCCAGGGAGTGCCGCCAGGCATTTCCATGTCCATCTTCGAGGTGGTTACTTCGTGCTGGCGAGGACTTCTTTGTTCGTGTGACTTGAAGCGCTTCGCTGGATGTCTCGTAGTCCCAGTCTTCGACTATGACAATGCTGTATCGTCACGACGGCCGAGATGTAGGAGACCAGCCAGTCCAGATGCTCGTGTTTGTCGAAGCTCTCAAACGTGCTCAGAGGCGGATGTCTTGCTCGGAACAGTGCGTATACTTGCTCATCAGCTCATCCTTCGTCCTGCAAGCCCTCGATTGAGACCACACATTTGCAAGATGTTGCTCATGCAAAGCACGAAGGAGGTCAGACTTGCGTAGAGGGTCCAGACGTGGTAAGAACCTATCATCGCATAGCTTTTGGAACATGACCCGGATTGATCGACAAAGACCGGTCCCAATGAGGTAAGCATTGAGCACATTTCCACTCTTGCCAAGACAATTGAGCATGTTTTTATGCACGACCATTCCCGACGCCAGTGGTGAGTGCCGCTCAGCCGTACATTCAATGTCGCCATTACTGACTCCGAAAAGCTGTGAGCCGGTCTTCTTCTGGTGAGTAGGATCGAGTGCATCTGCGCACATTTCAGAATCATCGTTGTCCGGGCCAAGGAACAAGGAAGAATACAAGTTCTACGCGACGAGCATTCGACCGTAAATCTGGATACTGGAGATCGTCATCAACCCTCCTTCTGTACATCTCCAATCAGCACAAATCTGCTCTCCCGATTGCTGGTTGGGACAGGCGAAATTCTGATATAGCTCGGCTGCTCTGGAGAAGACTTCGCCAAATATCACATCCCGAGCTCCACCGTGTCCCAAGATCAACGGAAGCCAGGAACCATTCCGAATACTCCAGAATCCGTCCCGGAATCAATCAAAGATGGATATGGGAACTTCAACAATGGACATGGCCTCATCTACCATGTCCATGAGCATGCCAACCTCGACCGCCATGTCAGGCATGGACATGTCGGATGGAATGACGATGACCATGTCCGAGATGATGATGACCTTCTTCACCAGCACATCAACGCCTCTCTACTCGCAAGCCTGGACGCCGAACACGACCGGCCAGTACGTCGGCACTTGCATCTTCCTCATCGTGCTGGCATCCATTTTCCGCGGCATCATCGCTCTGAGGACCAACTTCCCGGCTCTCTGCGTGTGGTGGTCACACAAGAGAGACACGAGTCTGCTGAGGGCTGATTATGACGATGATCTGAAGACGGCGCTTTTGCCGGGACAGAAGAGGCCGTGGAACATTAACGAGGCGCTCGCTAGAGCGGTGCTCGACACGATTCTGGCGGGTGTGAGCTACTTGCTGTAAGTCCACTTTGCTTTGTGTAGGGAGACACCGTGCTGACGTCTTCCAGAATGCTTGCTGTCATGACGATGAATGTGGGATACTTTTTGTCTATACTCGGAGGGACATTCTTGGGCAGCTTCATCATCGGCGATTGGACTCCGACGACGGCAATGCACTGCGATGCGCATTAGGTCGCTCGGATGATGAGAAAGTGAATTCATGAGATAGAAGAATGATGACTTACCACGTTCAGCTTCAAGCGCTCCTCTCGGTGGTGTCATGATGTTTCGTTATTCTCTGCCTGACCCTTTCATCGGGTTGAGGGCTTCCAAGTCTCACAAGCCATACCACAGCCATCGGTTGCTGTGTAGACGCCGATGTGCCCCAATTCATCATTGTCTGATGGAAACATCTAGGCGTCTTCCTTGCGCCTTCCCGCTTACTTGTACTGTATAGCCCCACTCTCGGCCCCCACCAACCCGAAACCCCACAGCCGCCGATCTCGCGCATGACATGGCATAGCATAGCATCAACCACAACTCCATTTATATCACCACCCATCTGACAAAATAACCAGCATCAGACTCAACAAATCGGGAAACTCTCATTAGATGTCCCACCGCCTCCTCACACCCTTCCGCATAACACCTACAAGAGCCCTCAGAACCTTCACCTCAATCATGTCGTCCACCCAAACCAAAAAACAAGAATGGCTCGTCATCCTACCCGACCGCCCAAACGGTCTCGCCGACAGGATGAAAGTCCGACCTCAACATCTCGAAGCCATCGAACCGCTCGTGAAAAAAGGCCAGGTCGTGCTCGGCGGCGCCACACTCGATGAACCGTTTCAGGAAGGCGAAGCGCCCAAGATCAATGGCAGTGCTATGATCTACGAAGCGGATACGGAAGCTGAGGTGAGAGGGCTGATTGAAGGTGACATCTATCATAAGACTGGGGTCTGGGATGCTGCCAAGGTATGTAGCAGTATGCATTTTCCTTGATTTATTTTGCAGTTCTTGTGATCCGAGAGTGGTGGCTGATGGATGTGCGTGATTGTAGATTCAGATCATACCTTTTAAGAGTGCCGTACGTGTTGGGTTATAGAGATGAAGCAAACAATGAGGAGGCCCGCCGAAAAGTAGAACTTCGAATGATGAATTTCTCGAACATATGAAAACGTGAACTCGTGCAGTGGAGCTCCACAGGCCTGATGGCTCCATCGCTCATCTTGAGAGCGCGGCAGACGTCTCGTGCCATCCCCTATGTTGCCAAAGTGCCGCCCTATCAAGCTGCGTGCCGACGCGCAAAGCGTGGTTCCAACATCCGAGCCATCAGCAGCATATAGCATCCGGTTCTCGGCAATCGCAAGTCCGGCTCCAGGCCATCTTTCTCCAGCGAGACCGAAGTCGTTTCATTGTCCATCATGTTTACTGTCTTATCGGCATGCCATGATCTCCCTCGACGCTGCCCGCCACCTTCTGGATCTCCTCTGGGTCCTGCTCGTCAACACTCAGTCCACGCTGCAAGTTGGACTCTTTCACAGGAGAACCGGATGTTCGCGAGGCAGAGCTGCCAGTGGGGTGGAGCTCGGGAATGCCAGAGATGGAGCTACGCTGCTCGTTGCCAGCAGGTGTGCTGCCGTTGGCAGACTGGACTTGAGAGAGATGTGGGATGTTCTCGGGTCTTGGAGCGGACATAATCAGTATTGAAAGGTCATAGTGAGGGCGACGTGTCTTACGTGGGATGCTCTCGACCGAGTCCACCGCCTAGAGAGCTAGTATCGGACTTGCCGGCCTTTGACATGGCATAGTCTCCAGAGTCGAAGTACTTGCGCTCCGAGAGCTTCTTGCTGAAAAGGTCCTTCTTGTTTGGCAGCTTTCCGTACAAGCGAAATAGCTTCTGCTCTTCCTCTGACAGTGACTATCCGCCTAGTCAGATTATGACATGCTCATAAGCACAGTGCTCTTGGTACGTACGTTGATATCAACCTTGTTCTTCTGATGCGGATTCAAAGCCATCTTGCAAGTACTGCGTCGGCTTCTCGTGGCTCAAATTCCAGCGAGCAGCTCGGAACCGGGTGGAGCGGACAGTGTCCCTGGACCAGCAGAGAAGACCTTTGTTTGGGCAAAAGTTGCCTGTTACTTAGGCAAGCGCTGCCACAGGCCACGCAATCGCTCGTCCTTCTTCTTCAGCAATCGACAAACCGCGCTTCATGCGCCTGACAGCTCGTGAGGTTCCAGTGGCTCCCCGCTTATCGTAACGTGTGTGAGAGGCGCTGCTCGAGATCCGGTGGAATGACCTGTGCTCTTGATCCTGGAGCTGCAGATTCGTGGTGGTGTGAGCGGTGCGGTCGCCAGTGGTGATATGTCAAGGATGGACGATCTGTCGTGCGGAATCGGAGGCGAGTGGATGCAGGAGACTCAATTTGTCGTGTTGTCGAGGTGGAGGGTAGGAAGCTGGGTGTTATCCCACTTGTACGACCATGTGACGCCTGACGTACTACTACCTAGTATGGATGTATCTTGGGAAGCAGTCGTTGGGTAGCATTGGCACTTGCACACTCTCCACAAGCTTTCTGGCTGGACTGGACCCCGTCCGAATAAGATCAAGCGGCGATGGCGCCGATTGGCTCATCAACCCTGGACACCATTTCTTCTGTCCCACAGCCTCACCATCCCCATGTCCATGTCCATATTCATGTCCATATCCATCTTCATCCCTCACGACAACCCCGATCTTAGTTCTTCTTCCGTGCAGCTAGTCGTGTCGGCAATGAGATCGCGATCTCAGTGAATGGGTTTGTTGTAGTGCCCAGTATGATATGAACTTGGGCATTATTCCGTGTTCGCGGTCATATTCCTACGCTGCAACAAGACCACGTGGATACAAACGTTTGTATGCGATATATTGACACCTTAGACCGCCTAATACCGAGCCATTGTCTTGTTCCTGAGAAAATGAGGCTGTTCTTCTCCGTGGCAATTCTCCCACTAAAATGCCTGCAGCCGAAAGGAAACGCAAGGACGATATTGTCGATATGGACAAACTGGCTGCTTTTGAGTTGCTGACGAGATGCCAATCGGCTGGATCTCGCTCACTGTTGCTCCTTCGTCCTGAAACTCACTGGACAGAAGCACAGGTTGAATTATACGCATGAGCCGGCTACGAGCATGCTTGGTTTGGATCACGAAGCTTCACACGGCCTTGGAGGAGGCGCGATACAACGTCTGCTAACGCCGAAATATTGACTGCGCTAAATCGGCGAGGGTCTGATTCCCCTGTCTTAGAAGGTATATGGCCAATCGAGACGCAAGCCGAGCGAAAACCCACTTGGTGTAACTGATATTGCGGCGTTATCAGACGCTGTATAAATATGCATATTGCTCACGTCGTACAGATCGCTTGGTTAAGGGAGAAAGCAGAGCGGTCTAAGCTGTTCTGGCCAGCTGCCACAGATTTTGAAACTGACCCCTCGCTCGCTCAATCACTTGCAGGCTCTTGACCCGAGCTACCGTCCGCTCCACAGTATTGATATACACTGCTCGCAGCTGCTCAAGTATTCCCTCTCTCATCAACTCACTTTACCTTGTAGGTCGCAAGACCAACATCCTACCGTCCAAGAGCCAGTGGCCTGGCAAGAAGTTACAAGAGATTACCTCAAAGGGGTCAAAGTTGAAGCAATGGCACCGTCGATACCACCAGAGCATTCTCACAACGACGAGTGTCCATAATCGGCCGCTCGGAGGCCATCTTCAGCGAGTCGATGTATGGCTCAATCGCTCTCTACGACGACATGCGGCCGCCAAACAGCGTCTAATGGCACGTCGACCTCGCCGAACACGATCGCATCCGACCCACTCCATCCCACGATTCAGCACTCCACCATACGAAGAACAACCAAGATCATCTGTCTTCGAGTATCGTTCGAAAAGCTACATGCAGCTCGGATGACAGAAGGCGAAATGTCTAAGCGAGCGTTCCCAACATTTACCGAGTTCTTCGAACTATCGCTGGAACTTCGCTTCATGATCTACGAGTTCTACCTCTCCGCCATTCCGTACGAGTCGCCTCTTCCCTTTCCAGTCACTGGCGGCCGCGGCTACATGCCTGCACTTCTCCGTTGCTGTCGCCAAATTCGCACCGAGGCGATGAAGCTATACGTATCGCGTCTCGACAATGCGTTACAATGCTTAGAGAGCAAGCCGACGGATTTGCCGAGGATTCCGTCTGGCTCTGATGGACAGCTGCTAATGTTCACCATGCGAGTTCTTCCAGAGTCAAGGCTCGACTCCAGATCGTACATAGTCAAAACTTGAATCCCTCATGTCGATCATTTCCAATCATCACAACTCCCTCCTCTCCTTGCCCTCTGTACGTCCTTCAGCCCATCCCATCAACTCGAACAGCATCTTCAACGTGCATAATTGCCCTCTCGCCCGTGAGTAAGCAAGCAATCAATGTACTTCCAAGGTCAGGTTTACTCGTCTCAGAGCCTGTGGATATGATAGCCGTACGAGCGAACACAACTGCAGCAAGTCTGGATATGATCGAGAGATAAGATACATCGCTGCTGAAGAAGACATGCAAGCGCCGTAGGTAATTCTCTCGATGCCTGATCTCCTCAGCGAAAAGAAACCCAGCTTCGTGAAGAGGTATCATCATGGACTGCAAACATGAAGCTACCATCTAGACCATATTCCGGAAGCTTACCGATGTTCGACATCCAGACCTCTGGCGGCCGTCTTTTAGTATACACCCAGAGAATATCATTGCCTGGAAGTCGCTGCTCTCTCTCTCTCTCTCTCTCTCTCTCTCTTCTTCGATCTCTCGGTTGATAATCTGTCGACAACACCACAATAGTGGTACGCCCCAAACCCGCAACAAGACTTGTCTCAGCACGACCCAAAGATTACAAGAAGAATCGTCGAGCCCGCAGCGGTCAAGCCGCATCAATCCAGTGGTGGCTCCACTGATAAAGGCCTTCTAGAACGCGGAATCTAAGTGATATTCTGATCTGGCTGATTATTTGTGCTCGTCGAATCCCCTGCGTCCCTATTTGCTAATATCGATATTGCGTCCTGCACTGACTGAGGCAGCATTTTGACCATGATTCTGTCGAGCAGGAAGTCACAAATCCCAACAGTCGTGTTATAGGCGCGGTTCGTTTTAAACAAGTAAAAATCAATTCTGTTGTGAAAGCCGTCAGAGAGCGTAATGGGGTATTCCTTGTCTGAACGATACAAAGAAAAGAGACTCCTTTTCTCCCTAGGCCGTCAGAAAGCTCAACCACAGTGTTTCGTCTAATTACCCTCTTCTCGGATTCCCGACTCCTCCTCATCTCCTGTCTCCGTGTTTCCTCACCTTCCCACCGGTCCGGCCTCTAGCTCTGCGACCTCTAGCTTCCTAACCCCGTCCCCTAATTTCTCCACGCCCACCACGTCCTCCCTACTCTGCCCGGGACTGCCCCTCACAGAAATCTTCCTCGCCCACTTAGGCTTCGTGAAATTGTTCAGCACACTCGGTCGTCTTGTCGTGTCCCCAGTAACATCACTCTGCGCACGGCTATGCTTACTCTCCTTGCTTGACGTAGAGCCACTACGCGCCGTGGGGCCGGAAGTTTTGCGATCAGGGAAATACGGATCCTTCCATAGATCTGGTCGAATATGCGCGATGTGTGTTTTCTGTGTCGGGTGAGAAGCAGAGCGTTGCTGATATCGTCCGCTTGGGGAGGTTGAGGACATGGAGCCTTCGGCTACGAGACTGGCGTCATTGCCCATCAGTGAAGGCGGAGCTTGCGTGAGCCTTTTGCGCAGCTCGTGGAGAGTAGAGATAACGTGGTGGCGTCCGGAGTCTGCTGTGTCCATAAGCTGAGCCAAATCGCTAGGTCTTCCAAGCGCGACGACTCGCAGAGCGTCCACGAGCTTGTTGTGCAGGGCGATGGTGATTTGTTGTAGAGCAATAATGGCGACGTAATCGCCCATCTCGAATGCCGGGCCGAATCGTGCGACACCTCGCTGCCATTCTCTTTCGATCTCATCGGGGGCCTCGGAGATTGTTTCTTCAAGCATGGGGAGCAGCTCAGCCTGAGCCATCATGGGCTTTTCTCTGGATTCATCGACGATTGATAATGCATCTTTGTAGGCGGTGAGTATCGCCTTCAGACACATCTGCGCGCAATCAGCAAACGCAGAGGGGTTAGGAACCTGGTCTTGACTCACTGTTATGGCCAAGTCATCTTCACTTGTGATGCCCAGGTGATCTGAAGGCATACCCATGGGTGAGGCATGGCCCTGCGACTGCGGAAATGGAGTAGGCCGAGGCGCTTGTTGCAAGACCTCTGGTGCATCACGCTCACGAATAGAAGCCAGTCGCGCATTGCTGCGAAGAGGGATCGTTGGAGGCTGCGCGTCTGGTGTTTTTCGATAGGCACCCCAGATCTCCTCCGGATTGTCTTCCCATTCCTCATAAGTGTACTTTCCAGGAGACCTCTGATTTGGGATTGGCGGAGCGGGAAAATCAGCTGGAATGACAGTCACTGGCGTTGATACATCACTTTGTACCGAAGGGCGACGCGAATTCATGGAAATTTCGCCTCGTGCCGTGCGTGGATGGTGAATTGCTGTGGTTACTGTTGCTTTACCATCTTCACTGTTTTCATCGCCTACGGTAGTGTCAAAGTCCTCAAAACATGCAGGATCCAAGATCCAGGGCTCATTTGCACCAAGATTATCGCTCAGAGGTAGCCTTGGCATGTGCGCAGGGTCGCCAAGCAGACTGTCAGAAAGCCATTGTTGGGTCTTGTCGTCTCGGCTCACGTCTAATGGCCACAGATTTATGTCGAAGTCTTCGTCGTCAGAAGCGATCCTATCATTGACACAATTGGTCTTGAACATCAGGACCTCGCCCATAGCTTGACCCCGGTGCTCTGCGTCAATATGATCCAGATAATATTCGGTTCCCACGTAGACTCCCGCGCGGCCTCCCAAGCCCATGAAGACGCAGAACAAGCATTTAAAGGCGTACTGGTTTCTAATGATAACCTTTTGAGGCACATGGCTCTTTGCCAGAAAACCCCAACGAAGCTTGATACCTTTTTCTGGGAAGTTTATGACTTTCTCGTAGATCAGGTCGCCGTCGTTGCTCACATAATTGCTGCGAAATGCACACTTGTTCTGAGAGCACTGGAGATGCTGAGCCAGAGTGGTGCTCCGCGATGCATTTCTCGACCAGGACTGTGCTTCTTTACACTTTTCCATGGCACCCTTTCGGTCGCCGTTTTGAAGTTTCCAAGCGCCTTTGCAAAATCCGAGGTAGTCATTGTCCGGAGAAGCAATTGGAACACGGCCAGTCGCTCGTGAAGATGTCAAAGACTGAGTGTATGGGATGGAGCCTTGTCGCTGGTAATGATAGAGTCCCAAAGATCCGCCGAGCCGTGACTGCTGAGATATGGAAGGCGATCTTGAGCTGCCAGGGGACATGGATACGTAAGATGGAATGACGCTGTTTGTGCCGCTCAAGGAATTGCGGCGACTGCTGTCATCCTGAAGAGAAGGCTTTGATGGCAGCGTGGCCTTGGGTGAGTTGTACAAGGTGTTCTTCGAATCCCGACGCAAGGGCGGAGTCGCAGAGCTGGTCAAGTTGGGGCGAGAGTATTGCTCTGCTGAACCCGTGGAGAGAGATCTGTGAGCTGAGTCAGACATTGTGGTAGCAGCGATGAGTCCACCGGCAGCTGCACGCTGCCTAGATACACGACGTGACGCTCAAGGTGCGACGGCGGAGACCAACAAAAGAGAGTGCTGATAAGTGAAGAGATGGGAAAGGACAGCGAGGTTGCAGGTGTGTGGTGAAACAAGATACGAGGCTATCGGGGAGCTTCGCTTCAGCTGATCACTTGAGCTGGCGCAAGGCTGTGAGCTGCCAGCAATAACCCAAACCTGGACGTGTTGCAGAGAGCTTGGCCGCATATTCAGCCCAGGTGGCTGACCGCTGTGCCTGCGACTCGCTGATCCTCAGGCTGCACAGCCAATCATTGATACATGGATGTACCGTCGGCAGAGAGCCAGGTGAGCAACGTCTCCATGTAGACGGCACGGCAACTTCCTGTTATAAGTGGTATATAAGTAGCGACAGATGCCAACATCGTGGTGCAGCCGCGAAGAAGGAGGTGAAGCATTGGGGAGGATGGAGAGAAGGAGGAAGTGTTGTTGGCGTGTTGTTCGGTCTCGAAAGTGGGTCAGTCACGTGCTGAGCTAGTGCAGGCCTCAGGCACCTCTTGTTAGCAGTAGCTGTCGATCATCGGATCCCAATTCAGTGGTGAAGCTGAGCGCCGTGGAGGAGGACCGTGCGTGGGAAAGGAGGCCGCCTTCATCTACTGTAACATGCCTCTACCACTTCATTCACACCACGCCAATACATCCACTTCACCTACACAGTACTATCTGCAGTACAGCCACTCTTTACGGCCTTTGCCAATCACACGCTCATTCCACGCACGCTCGTTACAACCACTCTCGCCGCCTTCAACGTGACACGACAGCGCATCCTGCGACATTCCTGTACCTGCAGCACTAATCTCACGCCGGCGACTCCATATAATCCACACCGTCCTCAGAACCTACATCTTCCGACAACGCGCATCATGTTTGCCAAGGTCGCTACTGTCTTTGGCCTCTTTGCCGTCGCCGCGCAGGTCGCGGTCGCCGCTCCTCCGGCCTGCTTGATTGCTGGTGTCAAGTAAGCAACAACCCACCTTTCTGGCGCATGCACGAGAACGAGAGAAAGAGAGGGATCAAGGGAGGAGAGCACAAGCTTTGGCTACACGGCGCAGAAACAGACAAGGAAGAGCGCATTGAGGCTGACACTGTTCTCGCTTCTCAGCACGCAGGATGACCCCTCCGACATCAAGTCCGTCTGCACGTCTGGCGCGTCGGAGGTCCAGAAGTACTTGAGCAGCAACTGCGGTAACGCCCTCGACGATGCTACTTCCGCCTGGACCTCTTACTGCAAGGACGCTGGCGTGACCGTCTGTACGTACTACATACACCTGCATATCCATGCATATGACCCTGTAAAGGACCCACAACTAATTCACACTTTACAGCATCTTCCACCTCCACCTCTGCCTCCTCCTCCGCATCCCACACCATGCCTTCCACTGGCTCCCACACTGGCTCCCACACTGGCTCCACAACCTCTGCAACCTCAGGTACCGAAGCCTCAACGACTTCTTCTGCTTCCGGCTCGATGGGAACCGGTACCACTACCGCTTCATCGGGCTTCCTCACCGCGACAACTAACCCTGGCGGCTTCGCAGCTTCCTCGCTCGCTACCGCCTCTGCTTCTGGCGCGTCAGGCGCCTCGAGCACCACTCACTCTCCAACCTCGACCGCGACTATCATCACTAGCACTGGTGCCGCTTCGCGACTGGGTATGGATCTCGTGGGTCTGGCGGCCGTTGGTTTCTTTGGCGCTATCGTGGCCATGTAAGGAGCGCAGGCCGATACTCGATATCAACGGAAAGTGGACTTCTTTTGATCACCGAGGTGTAAATTCACGCGGTGAGTTATGAGATTAGATTGTTCATGATGCACGTGTGCTTCGGGAGCGAAAGGAGCTATCGTTATAGACGTGTCTCCGGTGCGCGATGTAATTACCATCTTCTTCACAGAAGAAGCAAGAAAATGTTCTCATCAGAAGTACTTGCGCCTAATTCATTCAAAGCGATCTGGGGTATCGAGCTGTAGTCACAAAGCCAAGATGAAACGAGCGCTAAGAATGCCAAATCCATGATCACCAGACCCTCTGTCACGGTGATATAGACATCTCTTGCGTACCCATCACCGCCACCCTCCTACTCATGCTTCTTTCCCACCTCTTCTTCCTCACCCTTTACACCAACCTCCACAGCCGTCTCGTCCTCTTCATTCTCGACCCTCCAATCACTGCTCCTTCGACTCAAGCTCAAAGCAGTGTTTCCACCCGTGCTCGTGTGTCGCAGCAGGGAAGTAGCGCCAATACTGCCGGGGATACTACCGTTCCGTGCATGGCCGCCACTCCCATAGCCACCACCCACACCACCCGCTTCCACGCTCCTCAGACTCGCCATATCGCCAGCATTCAAACTACGCGCATCATACTCGGATCTTGGATAGATGCCTGTGATAGATGCATTGTCGTTATTGTTGCTGAAAGTGTTCTCTTTCTTGAGATTTGAAATGGATCGGAGGGATTTTGCGTCGCTTGACTGCGGGTGTTTGTAATAGCTTGTTGAGGATGAATTGATCGCGGAAGTACCAAGGCCAGATGCAGAGTAGACGCTTGCCCGCTCCACAGAAGCCGCGGCTGGGCCTGTGACAGAGTGGCGAGGCGGGTCGATATTACTGCTCAGAACGCTCAAGGGGAGAGACTCGCGACTGCCACCAAAGACTGAGCTGGGAGCCAGGGCACGGACCGAGGCGTCGGTATCTTGACTTCGACGGCGGCGCTTGGAAGATGAGGCGAGAGTCAGAATGCTAGCGTTATCTGTGAGGAGGTTCCCTGCTGTAGCGGAATTGTACGTGTTCGGTTGGTTGCTGTCGCCTATCAAATGTCGTGGAATTGCGGACGCCGGGGCTGGAGCTTGGCCAGACGGGGAGACGGGGTATTGGTGACTGAAATCGCTGCCCATGGGCTGGGTTTCGTCATTGTGGGAGATGTGATGGCCAGACACTCCGTTGGTCCCTGGAGCGACCGAGGTGGATTGGATGGTGGTCAAGGTGGTGGTCAGCGAGCGCACGCTGTGGTTTGGGGAACTGAAGGTACTCCCAGCACCAGCTCCATCCATGCTGCTCAATGCACCTGCGCCTGTCGTGGTGGTCGCGGCTCTGCTGTGCCCAGCATCGCTATGAACCGTCTCTGGATTTGTCGCCAACGTGGGAGCTCCACTCTTGTTGCTCTGCGCCGGACCATCTGCATCTTGCGCTGCGCTCACGGGCAGGGACGCGTACGAGCTGCTATATGGTTGGCGCGAGGAGATGCCGATCGAGGGTTGGCTTGCTTGCGGTTGTTGCAAATGGCCCGATTGTGGATAAGGATTCGTATTCCTCCCCCATGTATTGTGCTTCTTGAGCTTGGGAGCGCCATTGACCTTTTTGCTATTGGAAGCCTTCTCTTGCTGATTGTTGCCGCTCTTGAAGACAAGTTTTCGTACGAAGTTAGCGAACGGCTTTCTCTTGATCGGCTCTGTAGAAGCACTGTCAGTCTTGGTCGTTTTGTGTGCAAGCAGGGGCATATCTTGAACAGTGATGCAGTGTGTGGATGAGCTGCGAGATGTCTAGGACTGACCTTGGGGCCTGCTATCAACTTCAGCAGTTGCCATGATTACGTGCGTCTTTGTTGATGGTGAGGGCAGCAAGCGTCAATCAACAGTGGCCTTTCCAAGAGCAAGCCGCCGAATGCAGCCGAATTGTTGTTTCCTGCGGCGTCGCTGTCGATGGAGTGGTAGCTGTGGCAGCTCGAAGCTCCCTCTTCTCCTGGCGGCTGGAATGAGACAGACGCGCTTCGGGCTCGATTCGTAGGCGCAGGCTGAAGCTTGTGCCGTAGATATAAGGCGACGCTTCAGCAGGAGGATGAATCGACGATCGGGAGTGTCCAAGATGGAGTTGATATGTAATTCTGGTGGTGAGAGGTGCGCAATGAGTGGTGGCTGGTTGTGTGCTTGTTGTATGGAGAGAGGGCACACGCACACCAAGGCACGCACATGCATCGAAGTCTTTCCCGTGGGGAGCACCGAAAGAGGAATGGTGCCGACGCTGGTCCCTGCAGATCGTCACTGGCATCCATCACCTCTAGGCATTGATGAATCAACATCGCGCTTTCTTATCAACATCCTCATCAATTGACACTGACCCGCTCACTGAAAGTATCACCAAGCACTGGACCTCGACAATCGTGGCTTCTCGAAACGATCCATTGAAGAACAACACGCGAGATGTCAGATGCACTTCATATTCTTCCATTCAGGAGAAAGGAGAAAAGAAGGCCGCCATGAGCCATCACGAACCTGCTTTAGACCGCCGAGTTGCGCCACCCAAAACAAGCGAGACAGCTACTGCTCACAGAATACTTCCTCTCGGCGCCGAAGCCATATCTCAGATTCACTCATCAAAGCACATCACTTCCCTGCAAGGCGTCGTCCTGTCACTGTTGGAGAACAGTCTCGATGCAAGTGCCACCAAGGTCGTGATCACCGTGGACTGGAGACGAGGTGGATGCACCGTCGATGATGACGGAATTGGTATTCCTGCCTCCGAGTTCGCCGAGAATGGAGGACTTGGTCGCATGCATTGCACATCTAAGCGTGCACCTACATGCACTGCTTCAACACAGGAGATCCATGGTTCCACCGGCACTTTCTTAGCAGAGCTTGCGGCTATGTCTCTACTGAGTATCACATCCATACAGCCACGATCCTCTGCTAATTTGACCATGCATCAAGGAAAAGTGATTGCTCGCCGCGTTGACGACCGCCTGATGTCTGGCAGTCTCGGTTTCGCTCAATCTGTGGGCACCAGCGTCACGGTAACAGACCTCTTTGGCAATATGCCAGTGCGGGTGAAGCAGCGAGCATTTGCTGCAGAGAACGGGCTCGATGAAGATAAGTCTTGGCAAATGCTCAGACACAGTATCGTCGGACTTCTGCTAGCCTGGTCCAAACCATGTGCGGTAAAGCTCAGAGATGCGAATAACGAAGCTCGTATGCTCAACATCGCTGGCCAGCGACCAAATAGGTCTACAGCGCTTACGTCGAAGAGCCTCAACCAACTTGCCGGTAAAGCTGTCAAGTACGACCTTCGAGATGCGCTATCAATCTTGTTTTACTCAGGGCTTGCGCCGGCAGACTCGAGACCTCGATGGATCCCGTTATCTGCTTCTACGTCTACAGCATCTCTAAAAGGTCTGATATGCCGTGATGCTGCTCCTAGCCGACATTGTCAATTTGTCGCAATCGGAATACATCCGTGCAGTCTGGTTGGTGGACGCAATGAGTTTTACGAGACAATAAATAAGATATTCGCTAACAGCGACTTCGGTGTCATCGATGACAATGCCAACAACGATGCTGTTCGAACACCAACAGTAGGCCGTCCAAGAAATCGGGCCGTGTCGAAACAGATTCAGCTTCGCAAAGGCATCGATCGATTCCCAATGTATTGCATTCAGCTTCGGCTGGACAGTCGACGCGAATATCATACAGATCCCAATCGAATGAGTGAAGCAGGTATCAAGGCTCTGACAGACATTCTGGAAGCCACGATTCACGCTTGGCTTGAGCGCAATCATTTCCGACCGAAGAAGCCAAGGCGGCGGGTCGAAAGGGCCCGAACTTCCGCAGCGCAGCCTTTGCCCTGCTCACCTCGTCCGAGTCCTGCAGCAAAAGCTCAAATTGGAGACTCAACACAAGGCAAGGCTAATGGACCACAGTACGAAAACATGGTAACTGCGAACGAGAAGCTCAAGCGCCGGGAAATAATTGATCTGACGGGCGGCTCTTCTCCAGCTGCACCGACGACCATGATGCCGACATCTCGAAACCATGCGGTGAATCTCAGCAGCCTTAGCGGTATGCGCCTGGGGCGGGCTACGGGAGATGGCATTCAACCTACCGGATGCGAGTTGACGGCATACAACACGAACTTGGGTACACTTCGCGGCACCAACTCTCCTCGCCTGCCAATCCGGCCAGAAAATCCAATTCTGTCCAATGACGGGACAGTCATGAGCAATCAAGAGGCGCCATCGCCTACTCAAATAACCACGTCAGTGCCCGACCGATCACGGCCATCCGCGAGCCATGATCTAGGCGCAGAACTGCTCATCACCAGCGATGACTTCGGTAGCATTGATGACGGAGAGTTGGTGGCAGCTGGTGATCATTGTGGCGCAGGCGACACCGGCCGTTCAAGTCACGATGCTGGCATCGGAGATGAAATAACAAGCTGGGTTGATCCGACTAACAAACACGTATATCGTGTAAACTCGAGAACTGGCATTGTGCTACCACCAGAGCCGCTGAGAGACAGCTCGAATCGACGACTTCCAGACTCTGGCCAAAGGAGAATGGCAGCTGGAATCAACACAACACTCTCATCGGCCGGGAGGCCTATCAGTCTCGCTCGCCGAAAGGCTTCCACAGCAGAAGACTCTGGCCATGGAATGCCCTTGTCCGCTAGACCGACTCCGAATGCTCTACGAGGATGGACGAATCCCGTGTTTGCAAGGCAAGAAGAAGAGCCAATTGCAGTGGCATCAACTCGCGGGCCTGGCGTTCTGGAGCTGGAAAGGAATGGCAAATGCTGTATGCTAAACGATAGCAGAGACTGCTGCGTCTCGAACGACGGTCGTCTCAATTTCGGTATCAAATTGTCAAAAGCCGCCCTAAAGCACGCTACAGTTATACGACAGGTCGATCAGAAGTTCGTATTGTGCAAAATGCCTCCTGTGCCGAAAGATGCTGGCGCATCCACGAAAGTCGATGAAAAACAGTCAGTGCTTGTTCTGATTGACCAGCACGCCGCATCAGAGCGTACTATCCTGGAAGGCTTGCTTGCCACACTATGCTCACGGGATGACGAGAGAGGAGGCATTTCAATACAGACTACTTCTCTGGCAACCCGGACAGCCCACGCTAGACCTTTTGTCTTTGAGATTTTCGATCGCGAGTCCGATCTGTTTTCTCGGTATCGTGAGCACTTCGCAGTCTGGGGCATGACATATGAGCTCATTTCGAAGCCATTGTCACACTCAGTCGCCACAAATTCTAGCAAGTCGGAGTACCGAATCATCGTCAAGAGTCTGCCCACTGTCGTCGCAGAACGTTGTCTCAACTTCCCGAGTCTGTGCATCGAAATGCTAAGGACGGAGTTGTGGGAGCTGGCGGATGGAGTCAAACGGCCAGTGTCTTCACTCAAGTCCTCGTTCGAAGCTGGAACTCCGGCATGGCTCTCGATCTTGCCTCTCCTACCAGCGGGCTTGCGAGATATGCTCTACTCCCGATCTTGTCGAAGTGCTATCATGTTCAATGATGTCCTGTCGCCTTCTGACTGTGAGAAACTGCTTGGGGACTTGAGTCGATGCGTGTTTCCATTCATTTGTGCGCATGGGAGGGTGGGCATGGTGCCTCTGGCTGAGCTAAATCGGGAGAGAAGTGTGGAGGTTCGGGACACAGGAAGGTCAAGCACAGCAGACAAGGAAATCATGAGCAGGGAGAGGACTTGCGATGTCGACTCTTTGGCGAGATGGATGGAGCAGAGGTGACAAGGAGTGAATGGGACCGGTAAAATGTTCACGCGTCCGCTCCGAATGATCTCCGGAACCCACTGTGCCGAGGCATTCCAACTTCTCAAGAAATGGTGGGGTATCTGCCATCAATTTTGCCATTAAATTTTGAGCAAGGCTATCATTTCGACGGCGTCATCCCAGCTCCGCTCTGCCGGGGCCCATGATGCCATGGCTTTCGGCTGGGGTCTGGAGTCCTCCGTTGTTCGCCCGTGGGTTATCACGGACATCTTTCGGTCCTGCCTGTTGTCTATAACTTTTTGAGACGTCCAGACAAGCGAGGTGGGCCCGTGGAAGGACTGGCCGAGCGAAAGGTTTGGGGAACCCATATCATCAGGCGATGACCGCAACTTGAGGAGAGAAGCAACCATCTCGCATGCCCTTTTCGAGACATTAGACACGGGATCATATCAAGATGCCTACCAAATCGTCCTTCCCGGATGTTACGGTGCCGAATGTCGACATATGGGGTGCCCTGTTCGAGCGGAAGAATCGAGATTTCGCAGATGACCAAGGTTTGCTTGAGCCATTCACCTCTCATCTGAAGTCTGGCTGAATGGAGTAGTGATCTATCGCGCTGTCACCGGGAATCGAAAGTACACTTTCGCAGAGGTCAAAGAAGCTGCTACAGCTTTTGGCGAAGGCCTCCGGGATTCTTGGGAATGGGCAAAGAATGATGTCCTGAACATCTACGCTCCGAACGACATTGATGTTGGTCCTGTCATCTATGGCACTCATTTCGCCGGGGGAATTGTGTCGCCTGCGAATCCGGGATACTCGCCTGATGAGCTGGCTTTTCAGCTGACCAATTCTGAAAGCAAAGCGATTGTTACCACTGTTGCTTTTCTGCCGGCTGCAACCAAAGCTGCTGCAAAGGCAAACATCCCGGAAGACAGAATCCTTGTCTTGGGAGATGACAGAGATGAAACTAGAAAGTTCAAGCACTGGAAAGACATCCGAAAGACCAGCCTAGAGAACCGGTATCGAAGACGGAAAGCGAAGCCTGAGGACCTTGCATTTCTTGTCTACTCTTCAGGCACGACAGGCTTGCCGAAAGGCGTCATGCTTGCACACTCGAATATTGTTGCGAACCTTACCCAATGTGCAGGCTCGATTGGCAGCTGGTACCAAAGTGGTAAAGACAAGATTATCGGCGTCTTACCTTTCTTTCACATCTATGGCCTGACAGCGCTGGTCCAGCAATCTCTATATCGTGGCGTGGAACTTGTCGTCATGCCAGGCTTTGATCTGAAACTTTTCCTCGAGACTATACAAAAGCATAAAATCACGTTTGTGTACGTCGCACCGCCCATTGTTGTGCGACTGGCTATAGACGACTCGGTCAAGAACTACGACCTCACGAGTATCAGGATGATGACCAGCGGCGCAGCACCTCTCACAAAAGAACTGGTCGACAGAGTGTCCAAGAAACACAATATCAAAATCAACCAAGCATATGGACTTTCCGAGACGAGTCCAATGACCCACACGCAGCCCTGGAATGAGTGGTACAGCTCAGTCGGTAGCGTCGGCAAGATCTTCCCGAATATGACGGCGAAGTACATGTCTGAGGATGGGAAGGAATTACCAGCTGGACAGATCGGAGAATTGTGGATGGCCGGACCGAACATCTTCCAGGGGTATTGGAAGAATGAGGCTGCGACGAAAGAGGCGCTGATCGAGGCTGACGGTCTGCGATATTTCAGGACTGGCGACGTGGGATTCCAGGATGAGAAGCATAATTTCTACATCACGGACCGGGTGAAAGAGTTGATCAAGTATAAGGGCTTCCAGGTGGCGCCTGCGGAATTGGAAGGCAAGCTCATGGACCATCCACTCGTCAATGACGTCGCCGTTATCGGTGTGCAGGATACGGAGCAGCATACCGAAGTCCCCAGGGCGTATATCGTACATGCGAAGAAGGGAGCCGAAGCTGGAGAGAAGGAGACTGGCATGCCCAAGGGAGCTGCTGCTGCGGAGGATGCGGAGGAGATTCTCAGATGGATCGAGGCGAAGGTGTCTAATCATAAGAGATTGAGGGGCGGTGTGAGGTTTATCGAGGAGATCCCGAAGAGCGCGAGTGGGAAGATTCTGAGGAGGTTGTTGAAGGAGAGGGTGAAGAGGGAGGAAGGTGGAAGCGGGAAGTCGAAGTTGTGAGGAGCAGACGTTTTGAGTTTGGCTCTGTGTGCTTAAGATCAGTAAGAGTACAGTCTGCAGGGCGGTAAGTGGCGATGTATACACTCTGCTGTTATGTGTGCAATGAAGCTACATGACGGGGCTCTGTCAATACCGAAGCGAGGTGAAAGGTTTTCGCCTGACATCGGTATATGATAAATCTGCTTCGGCTCAAAATAATGCTGCTCCCGTTCTCAGTCTCTGCGACCGGAGGCCGTACAACATGGAAGGACTCGAGTGACAATACAACACAAGGCTTCATCACATCGTATGACATGATGTACTGATGCTGTCAATCGACATCGTTATGACCATCTGCGAGCGAGGCCGAGGATCTGCATATGCTCGGATAAATTCATCACGGTGTCGCAGTCCAGCTTGATGCTATCGTGTTCCAACTAGGATATGCAGTGCAGACTACCGATACAGCCTGTCTCTGCTTCTCATCATAAATCCTGGTCGTTCACAAACGCGAGCATAAGAAACGATGCAGCAGGTATATACAAGAATCGCACGAGAGACCTGAATGAATGAATGGCAAACACTTCTCATCAGACGATAGTGATCTCTTCCACCGCCGCGTTTCGAAGCATTTCCTCCACGCCCGCATCGATGCGCATCCTTACGGGCTCTAGGTTTTCATTCTGGACAAGACCTCGAAAATCACTAGACGCCACTGGACCATCCGTGTCCGTCAGGCGATGCACGATCCCGAGATCAGCGATCCCAACCCGCACATACGTCCTGTCCTCAGCTGTGCGTCGGAGAACTAGAGCCGCGTGCGTTCGGGCGACCTTGTTTTAGCCGATCAATAGTGTCGCACATTCGAACGACGCATCCCATTCCTCACCATCGAGGTCTTCGAAGTCTGGTGTGGGCTCTCCGAAGATAATGCCGATGTGTTCCATCGACCAGAGTCGGATGTTATACTTTTTGCGATCGAGCGGGTGAATGGAGACATTCCGCAGAAGCTGTGCTCTAACATGTAGTCCTCCAGAGACGACGGGTCCGAACGGGTGTTCGGGCTTTTGAAGCTCTGTATGAGCCTTGATCAGGCTCATTAGGCTCTCGAGGCCGTTATGCGGCTTGATCGTGACAGGAGCTTCGAGAGAAGCCCAGCTCCAAAACGGTGCCGTCCATTGTTTGGGTCGTCGTCGGCAGAAGGAAATCTAATTGTCGCTCCGATGTTGAAGTCCCACAGCAGCGAGAAAGGCATGTGATCTTCCCAGACGCCGGCGAGATATCGCTCGTCCCTGTCGAAGCAGACTTTCATCATCTTCGCGGACCGCTTCGCTAGGCCGGCAAATGCAGGCAGACGATCGCTCCCGTGCGTGAGCGATCTCTTCGAGTTGACGACCACAGTGTCATTCCACTTGCCGTACGCTTCTGCGATGCTGGGAAGTTGTGATCTGAATACATTCGGCAGCCGCAATAGTCGATAATTGAAGTTTGCGTCCGAGTGGATCCGCGACGAAAGCATGTCGCACTCGCAGTTACGCCAAGTATTGCATCTCCATCGCATCTCGTCGGAGGTGAATACGACTATTCTGTTCGAGAGCAAGGTCTCTTGCAGTGTCCAAGCACGCGTGTTGATGGGCTCGTCTGTCCAGGGTTCCCGTTCTAGCTCGATCACCTCATCGTGTTCGCGGCTCAGAGCCTTTCGAACGTTCACAGTAGCGTTTCTGTAGGGAAGAGTAGTATGTTGGTAGTAGCCTTGGGTTCCGAAAATACCTTCTGAGCTACCAGTGGCTCGACTCGCTATGACGGTGAGTGCAGCGTTCGAGTAAACATCGCACATATTGGCGGCTTCTCGCGCCCAGTCAGCTTCGTCGTCTTGTATGATATAGAACGCTAGCAATAAAAGCGTGTGCCGCTCGGCTGAACGCGCACACAACACGTTTTGCAGAGTTAGCTATACTAGATAGTTGCACATCAAATTAACCACAATTCTCACCTTTTTGAAGCCGTGATATTAGTAGTATACCGAATTCGATGTATTGTTACCATTATGCTAGGGGTATCTACCGGTCGCAGACTGCCCGCAGACACGCTCTACCGCCTTACTACTACTCTCGAGATAACTAACTAGGGACTACGAGAGATAGCCACCCGCCTAGGTATTTACCGCAACACTGTTATAAATATTAGCCTTAGTATCGAGCTCTTTAGCCTACTATATCCTCCCTTATCTATTCGCTAGGGCCGTACCCCTATCCTTAGTTACGAAGAGGCCTAGGTAGTCGTCGACTATATATAGCGCGTACCTAACGCGTATACGGATAAAATAGTATAGTATATATTCGATTTAACTAGTAAAGTGTTAAGTAACCGCACGGTCTAGAACGTACTAAAAAGAGCTAGATTTAGTCGTAAGGTAGTACGCTAGATAGTAGGCGAGAGGTACGTAGTACTTAGGAACTATTAGTAGGCGAGGAAGGTGTTTTAGTAGGTAGACAACCTTATATCTATTAATAAGAGCGCCTCTAACACGAGGACTAGCTAGTAGAAGTACTCGTAGAGCGCGGTAAACTATCTAGCGGATATAATATGCCCTATAAGACGATCGGAGCGATACTCTATCTATCCTACCTACACCGTAAATAGCTATATACCTAGAGCGCTAATCGTATAAGGTAGAGTTACTAAGGAGCTCTTTATTAAATAGATATTAACTAAGGTACTTCCGAGAGTTGCTCGCGGCACGATACTAGTTATAGATAACGTATTAAATTATTACTTAGATGCCCTTACTACTACGGTAATAGAGGCTAGTTGTTATCTCGAATATCTCCCCCTATATTTACTAGACTTTAACCCTATCGAGAACTTATTTAACGTCCTAAAAGTATAGATTAAACGGCACCGTAATAAGGTCGTATTATTCGAAACATTCGGCGAGTTCCTATAGTATATAATACAAGAGTAGATAATAGATACTAAAGCGCCTAAGAGGGTAAGGAAACACTTTAAATACTATAGGTATAAGTAGGAAAAGGAGCGGTAGTATAGGTACTCGTATATATAGTATAAACAAGTATATAAAACAACATTAATATCCGTACGTATAGATTAATGTCCGTACGCATAATTAATGTCTATATATATAATTAATGTCTATACGTATAAATTAATATCTATACGTATAAATTAATGTCCGTATATATAGATTAATATCCGTATATATAGATTAATGTCCGTACATATAGATTAATGTCCGTATACTATAGTCTTGTTATCCGTACGTAAGCAACGATTAAGAATAGAAGATATTAGTATCTATAACGGTTATTTTTATTTAACTATCTACTTATATCTTCTACTAAGCTAGTAGTAGTACGTATACGTTTCTCTAGTAGGAGTTCTACCCTTATACTACGTACGCTACGTAGGATTATATACTATATAGCGATGTTATCTATCGTAACGACGATAAGGCTAGCTTCTAGGCACGCTAGCTAGCTCTTTAATATTACTAATATTAGTAAAGATACGGCGCTAACGGACTAGTAGAGCAGCCTAATTAGTAGCTAATAGAGCTAATACTCTATCGTAATAGGTGCTACGCTACTATAGCTACCGCTCTACTAGTACTACGCTACTAATACGACGACTAGTGCTAGTCTATTGTTGCTATTACTACTAAGGAGGAGGAGTAGGAGCGAGAGTAGAGGTAGGAGGCGGAGTAGGAGTAGAGGGTAGAGTAGGCGTAGGAGTAGGCGTAGGCTACTACTATTACTATTATTGTTATTATTACTACTACGGAGGAGAGGGTAATAGTAGTAGTAGTAGTAGTAGCGGTAGTAAGGGCGAGAGCGGAGGCGAGAAACTACCTACTAGAGTATTAAACTTATCGTTATCGTCGTCGTCGTCGCTCTTAGGCTCTATAGAAAACAACCGAGGTAGAGTAATAGGAGAGGATAGATAGTATACCGTAAAGGTAGGAGCTAGAGGAGGTAGCGAGGGTATAGGAAGCGTAGCTAACCGAGCGAAGCGTTATATACTACGTAGGTCGTAGCTACTAGGATAGCGACTACGACTATATATACGTAATAGACGTAGATATAGAGGCGGTGTAGCGGTAGTAGCGGTAGTATTAGCGGCGGTAGTAGCAGTAGTAGAGGAGCGAGTCTATATAGTAATAGTAGTAGTAGTGTTATTAGTAGGCTAAAGAACGAAGAAAGTAATATAAAGTAGGCTAATAATAGATGTCTATATAATAATAGCGAGTAAGGTAAGGTTTAAACAGGCTGCTCTAGAAGCTATTAGCTACTAGCTAATTAGCGTACGGATATATAGTAGGTCGAGGAAGTAAATATAGCTAATCCTTCGTATATATCTATACGGACATTAATATTATATATAGATATTAATGTTATATATAGACATTAATATTATATACGGATATTAATGTTATATACGGACATTAATTAATACGTATAGATATTAATCGTAGGATATCTATCTCGATACCTTAACGATAGCTATATTATATATAATAGGCTCGACTAGAGCGCTAGCGCCTACTATTATCCCCTACTACCTAGCGGCGATAGCGACAACGATATTACGGGCTAAGCCTAGCGGAGCTAGCTATATAGCCAATCCCGTAGGAGAGAAAACCCTAGATTAGTAAGCACGTAAGAACAGCCGTATAGGATAACGAACACGTAACTAAGTAGACTAAGTAGACTAAGCAACTAAGCAGACTAAGTAGACTAAGTAGCAACATTTTACTATATATATAGATACGTAGGAGAACAACCCTTATAGTTCGTTCTTAACTTAAGTTACAATCTGATTTTTAGAAAACTATATACTAAACGCTAGCCTTACCTCTACTCCTCGGTCGATCTATATTTAGTCTTTATAGATCCTCGTTCTAGTATTACTCGACGCTTTTACTAGCACAACCTACGTAACTCTTTCCCTCTTAGGCTCTACCTCTAAGATTAGGTTATAACACTTTAAGAACCCTAACGAAGATATCTATTACTAGAAGGCTAACCGGGACTCCTACTCCTAGTAATATTAGAGGAAAGGCAACTACCTCTCGACTACTACTAAACCTAGACCGTATAGACTATAACGCTAAGTCTAGCGACAACGACAACGACGATAACGGTAGATCGAATAATCGATTCAAATCTTGGAAGCTAGCTACACCCGACACGTTTAAGGGAAAACGATCTAACCTCGAAACCTAGCTTAACTAAATCGATATATATATTATGTTTAACAAAATCCTAGTAGATAAACGAACCCTATTTATAGCCTCCTACCTTAGAGGAGATGCTAAACATTAGTTTAAGCTATATATAAGGACTTACCTTAACTTAATAGGATAGAGGGACCTACTTAACATATTTAGGATCTACTCTACCTTTAAATCTAAGTTAATAAAGCTCTTTAGGATATCGAACGAAATTAGTTAAGCAACGAGGGTTATCTAAGGACTTAAACAGTAGCGCTCGACGGCCGAGTATATAGCTAAGTTTAAAGAATACGCGTATATCCTTAGATAGAACGATACCTCGCTTTAAGTCTAGTATCGGAAGGGCTTAAAGGACTACGTAAAGGACGAACTTATAAGGGTCGAAATAGGACGCGATATTAGCGACCTTAACGACCTTATTAAAGTTACTATAGACCTTAACGACAAATTGTACGATAGGTAGATAGAACGACGCTACGATAATAGGACTACTAGGGGTATTCCGGACTATCGCCGTAACAATCTAAAGACCTAGGGATACTACGTAAATAAATAATAGCGAGACCCTAACGCTATAGATTAGTAGCGTATACTTGGTGCGATAGAGGAAAAGAAGCCGAAATTCTAGAAGAATAATAAAAAGAAAGGTTTAGGACTAAACTATTACGTATGTAGTAAGATTAGCTATATAGCGCGCGAATACTGTTCGAGAAGCAAGGTGCCTCGATAGTAATTTAATACGATACTACGAAATAACGCTCGAGGAGGGTATAACAAACCCGTCTAGGAGCTTAACGTTATAGAAAGGGATAACGAATAGGGTAATAATACGAAATTCGAATGCTAAGAAGATACTCTCGGAAAACTTATAGAAACTTATAACTAAATCTAATAAGTCTACTACGAAAAGGAAAAAGTAGAGAAACAAGAAGTTAAAACCGAGGAGACCTATACCCTAATTAGAAAAGCCGATAAACTCTTAGAAGCACTAGGACAATACTAGTAGATACTAAACGAGTAGCTAGCCGAAACTAGCTATCTAAGAACCTATATGTTAGTAATCCTAGAACGTAAGCTAGTCGACGAGACAGGCTAGGACCTAGAAACCCTACGAGTACTATAGCTACGGGGTATATAGTACCTCGAGAAGGTTATTTAAGAACAACTTACTATATACTAGGAAGATATAGAACATCGATAGAATCTCTAAGATTAGCTAAGATTTATAAAGAAAAGAATCTAGTAACTAGAAGTTATACCTAAGGAGACGCGTACATTAGGGATAATAACGCGAAACGAAGAATAGGAGGAACATAGTGCCCTTAGTTAGAGTAACTGTTACGACGACTCCTATAAAGTATATATATCGGACAAACAAGGAGCATACTACTAGCTACGTAGACAACTAGGAGCTAGAGGAAGCTATAGTAATTACCTAGAACGACAGACCGACGACGAAGAATTATAGATACTATACGAAGAACTCGAGCCCGAAGAGGAAGACTCTAGCTCGGATAGCGAGGATAAATACGAGAAACAGGTATTCTATATAGAATCCTCCGACGTAATAAGGAAGTTACTCGTTAGAATAGTAACCTTCGACGAGAAATTGTTCCTAAAGGACGAGGACAACCTAAGAAAAATTCTAGTAGATCCGATTTAGCTAGAACTACTTATTTTAAGCCTACGACGAGCCTTGTAGAACTATCTAAGGACGGAATGCTCTACGAACCTAGTATAATATATTTAAGAGTTTCTACCCCTCGGATCTATATTTATAGGCTAAGGCTATACTATACTAGATAGATACAAAATCGATACCTCGCTACGAGAAGTAGTATAGCACGTTAAAGCACTATACTAAATATCCTAAGAGATCTAGGACCGTAACGAAATGTTATAATAGACCTCGCTAAAGGCGTAGGAGGAGGCTTAGAGATATCGAGAAGCTTACGAGAAACTTAGGTCTAATATACGACAACGGCCCTATAACCGAGAAAAGGAAAACGATTTAGAAGATACGACAATACTATTAGTCGATTACCTAGTATAGAACTAGATAGTATAGGACAATCTACAATTAGGAAAAGGATCGCCTCCCTAGCTATAAGTAAGCCTAGGGAGTTTAACAATATAGCTTAAGTATTAACAGCAGTCTACCGAATATAGATTACTATAAATAGTCGGAAAACGATAGCTATAATAGATTTAGGAGCGTATAGGAACTTTTACTCTAAATTAATAACGAAACGCTACGGAATAGCTACCTAAGCGAAGAAGACGGGAGGATACGACCTTATAGCAGTTAATAGATCGCCCTTACCTAGAGTGAACCGAGAAACGGTACTAGTTACAATATATGTCTAGCGGCACCGAGAGGGGATTGTTTTCGATATTGTCGCTATAGCTAAACACGACATTGTCCTAGGTATTCCCTAGCTAAGATAGCACGAACTAACAATAGGTTAGACTATAGGAGTACTTAAGTTTAAACAGTGCAAGTGCGCTCTTATATCTAAACCTACGTAAGGGTAGAGTTCCTTAGTAGATAAGGTTAGGTAATTCTACGAAACGATACGTAACTAACCGAAAACGGGACACGATATAGTAGAGCCCACCCGGATAGATACTACGGGAGATAACTATACTACGAAACCTAGAAAGAAAGAAGTAGATCACTAAGTTACGCGGCAGGACGGAAATAGCGTACCGATCGATATCCCTAAAGAGTTTAAACTATAGATATCGCTCTTTTAGGAAGAGATAGGATATTATCTACTAAAACACTAGGAATAGGACTATAAGATCCTACTCGCGAAGGATGTAAAGGTACCCTTTAGACCTCTCTATAATATGTTAGAGAAGGAACTTAAGGCTATACGAAAATAGATTAAGAAAATAGAAGGCCGAGGATAGATATATAGATCTAAGTCCTTAGCGGCCTCTCTATATATATTCGTTCTAAAACAAAACAAGGAGGACCTACGATAGGTTACGGACTATAGGAAGCTTAACGAGGTAACTATTAAGGATAGATACCCTCTACTAAATATCGAAGAAGCCTAAAACAGGCTTACCGAATCTAGCTAGTACATAAAAATCGACTTACGAGATGCTTTCTATAGTATACGAATAAAGGAAGGCGAAGAATAGAAAACAGTAGTACGGATAAGATACGGACTCTACGAGTTCCTTGTAATACCTATAGGGCTTACTAACGCACCTATAACTATATAGAGGATAATTAACGACGTTCTACGGGAACTCCTTAATATCACGGTACTAGTATACCTAGATAATATCCTAATCTTTACGAAAGGATCTCGAAGACAATATATAAGGGATATCTAGGAAGTCTTTAAGAGACTCGCTACTACTACCTTTAAGACTATACTAGAGAAGTGCGAGTTCTACAAAAAGGAAGTTAAATTCCTAGGATTTATAATCGGGCAAAATAGAGTATAAATTAACCTAGAGAAGACGAAATCAATCTAGGAATAGCTAGTCCCTACGAACCTAACGGAAGTATAATTATTTCTTAGATTAGTAAACTATAATTAGAAGTTTATTAAGGACTACTTAAAGGAAGCAATTCCTCTAACGAAACTAACTAAGAAAGATATAGCGTTCGTATAGGGTAAGGAACAAGACAGCGCGTTTAACTAACTTAAGAAATCTATAACGGATGCACTAGTATTACGAATGTTCGATATAACGAAACTAATCGAACTCGAGACGGATGCCTTAGATATAGCAATCGGAGCCTACCTAATATAGGTCCACGATAGGAAACGACACCCCGTCGCTTACTATTCTCGAAAGATATTACTAGTAAAACAGAACTACGACATTTATAATAAGGAACTTCTAGCAATCGTTACTACCCTATAACAATAGAGGATATATACGGAAGGAGCTCTAGAAATAACGATTTTCACGGACTATAAGAATCTTATAACCTTTACCACTACGAAAGTGCTTACTAAAAGACAGATACGCTAGTCGTAACTACTTAGCGAATACAAATTTAAGATTATATATACTCCTAGGAAAGACAACGGCCGAGCAGACGTACTTTCTCGGAGAAGCGACTATATAAAGGACAAAAGTATTACTTTATATAGTATCCTAAAAGTAAATAAGGACAGAAGCCTTAGCGCTAACGTACTCGAGTTCAATAGGATTATCTAGATTAAGAGGGACGATAAGGAACAATTCCCTATACTATATAGGAAACACTAAGTTATATAAGACAAAATACAAGACTATATAAGGGTACACTACGATAACCCTATAGCAGGCTATCTAGGAATCGTAAGGATAATCGAGCTTATATAGCGAGTATTTACATTTCCGAGAATAAAGCAATACGTCAAAAAATATATTAGCTAATGCCTCGAATGTTAAACTAACAAGGCATCTCGACACGCAAAATATAGATATATATAATACTAGGACCTACTAGATATACTATAGTAGGACGTTACTATAGACTTTATTATTAAACTACTAAAGTCTAAGGATCTAGTTATATAAACAGAATACGACTCTATACTAGTTATCGTCGATAAGCTCACGAAATATATATACTTTATACTATATAAAGAAAACTTCAACGCGGAACAACTCGTATCTACTATACTAGATAGGCTTATCCGATATTACGGATTACTAAAATTATTCCTTACCGATAGAGGATTAGTCTTTACGTCAAACTTCTAGTAATTACTTATTAGTTAACTCGGAATTAAACACAAACTCTCTATAGTATACTACCCGGAAACAGATAGCTAAACAGAAAGGATAAACTAGACCCTTAAAGTCTATCTACGCTATTATATAAACTACAACTAGAACAATTAGGTTTCGCTACTACCGTTTATATAGTTAGCGCTAAACAACCTATAGAACGAGTCTATAGGAGTTACGCCGTTCTTTGCGAATTACGGCAAGAACCTAAATATATTATTAGAGCCGCAAGTAGGTCTAATTACGCCTATAGCTACTATTAAGGCCTAGGATATATAAGGATTACACGGACATCTTTAGTAAGGAATACGAAAAATGTAAGATAGAACACAGATACCTATTAATAGCAATAAGAAAAATAGACCTTAGCTTAAAGAGGGGGATAAGGTATACTTACTTACTAAGAATTTGAAAACAAAAAGAAAAACAAAGAAACTAGATTAAGTAAAGGTCGGACTATTTTTAATTAATAAGGCTAGGGGACTAGTTAACTATCGACTCGTATTACTAGAGGATACTAAAATTTATCTAGTATTCTATATATCTATATTAGAACCGGCCGACGCCAAAACACCCTTATAAGAAACATTTTATTTTAAACCTAAAGACACGAATTAGTACGAAGTCGAAAAAATCCTAGGGTAGAATTAGATAAACAAGACCTACCTAATTAAATAGAAAAACTATAGACAAGAAGAAAACATATAGGAACTAGTAGCATACCTAGAAGGAAGCTATAAGCTATTAGCACAATTCTATAGAAAAACAGAAAAGCTATATACGTACCTAAATAGATCGCGAGGCTACGAGTTAGATAGAGCCTAGCTAGATCTTACTAGCTAGCGGAATTTCTAGTAGTAGCTTCGACGCCTAGAGGATTCTTATATAACGAGGGATCCTACGGGAATAAGGGGGACGAAATAGTAGTCTAGTCTAGGACAGATATGTCCTAGGAATCCCTAGGACTAACCTCGATACCCTCCTCGCCTACTAAGGCTAGCGAGGCCGCCTTAGCCGCCTCCGCCTCTTCTATCTCCTCTAACTCTCGAGCTATAGTACTATCCGTACGCTCCCTAGTAAGACGTAACTACTTACGAAGACAGATTCGCTTCGCTTTATAACGAATAATACGGCGAGAGATCTCCTATTACTTGTATAATAGGGTAACTTCTTCGGTATCTATATTATCTATTTCCTTCTAGATCCTATCCCGGATCCTTTTGAATTTCTCCTACTTAGGGACTAATAGAGTAACATCGTAGGAGATATACTATTTCCGGATATACTTAGAACATTTTAACGACCGACTACCGACTATATATTTCGGCTTCGGAGATCTATCCTTAGGCGGTTTCGCGTTGCGACAGTTAGAACAAGGCGCTATTTCGACTCTAGAGAGATATATATTAGCGGCTAAGGCTTTACGACGGTTAGTTAAGGACATAAAGGGCTATAACGGGCTTTATAGCGGGGATAGGGATGCCTTAAGACAAGTCTCGGGACGAGAATATACTAGAAGGGGGATCGTGTTACGGGCTAAGCCTAGTAGAGCTAGCCGTATAGCTAATCCCGTAGGAGAGAAAACCCTAGATTAGTAAGTACGTAAGAATAGCCGCACGGGATAACGAACACGTAACTAAGTAGACTAAGTAGACTAAGTAACTAAGCAGACTAAGCAGACTAAGCAGCAACATTTTACTATATATATAGATACGTAGGAGAACAACCCTTATAGTTCGTTCTTAACTTAAGTTACAATCTAATTTTTAGAAAACTATATACTAAACGCTAGCCTTACCTCTACTCCTCGGTCGATCTATGTTTAGTCTTTATAGATCCTCGTTCTAGTATTACTCGACGCTTTTACTAGCACAACCTACGTAACTCTTTCCCTCTTAGGCTCTACCTCTAAGATTAGGTCATAACAAACGATAGTAACTTATATATACGCTATATAACTCGCTATTCCTTCGCTAGTTTCTAAATCGAATAGAGCTAACTAAGGACTAGCCTAGATTTAGTCTACCTCCGCTCTATTATTCGGTCTAGGTTTATAACCTCGATATCTAGCTCCTATAGCAGTTATATAATAGGCCGTAGCGCTTCTTATTTATTACCTCTCTACTATACCGTCTTCCTTAATACCTACCGTATAAACTTAACGAGATCGGCGTCTATATCTAGTTACGAGGACGGCGGTTCTAACGGTAGTTTATCTAGGTTATATATACGCCCTTACTCTTACCCTTGCTCTTGCCCTTACCCTTACTCTTATCTAGTTCGTTATAGAGATTAGAATAGAAAGGCTAGTACGGCGTAGCTATACGGGTTTATCTCTAGCTTAAGGTATAGCGTAGTAGGAGGTATTATTATATAGAAGTTCTAAACTTATTTAAACTATACGCCTTAACCGCCCGCTACTATCGTTGTTATAGACTATTAGTGTCGATTCGTACGGAAGTCTTGTTACTTAGTAGCCTTCTTTACTATTTAGAGTACCTCGAGTAGCTTATTACTAAGGTAATTAGCCTATAGTTTACTATTAGCGATACTACGGGCCTATCGTTTTAGTACTAGTTTAACGATAGGAAGGTAGTTTTTCTTATCGTTAGATCTATCTACAAAGTAGAAGCTATATCTATATTACTTATACTATATATTTAAGTATACCTAGTTACTAACGATATTAAAAGTATCGATAGCGCCCTCTTCTACGCCCTAGTTACTAAGTTAACCTAATTGTATGGTTATAGTAGACTTTCGGATAGTACTAGCGGGTAGTCGTAGTGTTGCTAGTAGTATCTAAGTATCTGCCGTTATATAGATCGAAAGGCCTCGTTTGCCCTCTATATAATACTAGTGTCTAAGCTTAAATAGTATTTCCTTCTATATCTCGGTAGCCTTAGTATCTAGACGATACGGGCAGGCCTCTACTTAGGTATAGCGTAAGAATCTAGCTACGTATATCTTGCGGTCGATAACGATATACTCTCGCCTTACCGAAGCCTTAATCTATTCGAGGACTTCCTAGTATATTCGGGCCTAGTTCTCCGTGTTTCTAGTTATCGTTCTAGTATCTAGTTCCTTCTTACCTTACTTTAGGAACAATTTAATATTATAGTTAAAATACTTATCCTCCTCCTCCTCCTATTCTTGCTCTTACTCTTACTATATCCTCCGGAGCTTAGCTGCTACTAGTGTCTCGCTTTAACGACTAAGGAGTCCTTTCCGTTTTCTAGAGGTAGGCGGTACTACCGATCGAGGTATAACGACTACCTATAGCTTTAGACGAGGCCGTAAAGGGCTACTAGCGTCGATATTATTCTTCTACTTCTTCGGTAATAGCTAGTAAGCTAACTCCCTCTATACTCGCTTTTCTGCTACCTTCTCGCGTCGCTTCTAATTTGCCTCCTCTTAGGTTCTCGTAGCATTATAGACGATAGCAGCCGTAGCGGTACTAGTAGACGGATAACTACCGAATAGCTATTATCGTCGTTACTACTACTTCTTAGCCTCGAGGCATATTCCTTCTATTATATTACGCTCGTAGCGCTCTACGGCTATATATACTTCTACTAGGCCCTTACTACCTCCTACGACTTTAACGGGCTCGCTATTATTATTACTACTTAGTAGAAGGCTACTACTCGGAGGTAGCGCCTCCTTTTCTACTTCTTCCTCTTCTCCGTCGTCGTTACTAAGCTAATCCTTTATAGATATCTTATTATCCTTATCTACGGCTAATAGGCTACGCTACTAACTAGGCCGCGTAGATAGCCTTAGTCTAATCGGTAGCCGTGCTAGTATTATCTCTATATCTTCCTAGACTAACTATCGACTATCTACGCGTAATAAGCTAAGCGCCTCGACTGCTTATTACGTACGTACCGCCCTCTAAGGTAATCGACGAGGCGATTAAATAATAGTAGTCGCGATAGGAGCAATAGGAGGATATAGTAATAGGTAGGTAGACGGTAAGGGCGGTAAGGGCGGTAAGGGCGGTAGAGGTAGTAAGGGCGAACTAGCGAGAGCGCGCTAACGGCGAGTATATAGTATATTAAAACACCTCGGAATCGCTATACTACTAATATTACGGCTTTAAAAAGGTAAGAATTATAGTTAATTTAATATACAACTATCTAGTATAGCTAACTCTATAAAACGTGTTATATACGCGTTTAGCTAAGCAGTATACGCTTTTATTACTAGCGTTCTAACGCTAGTAATAAAAGCGTGTGCTAGTTAGCTATATAATACGTATTATACGACTTTTTAGCTATCTACGTATAACATTAGTAATATGTTGCTAGAATCCCTAGAAGATATATCGCTAGATAGCTCTATATCTATACTATCGAGGGATTAAATTCCAGAAATATAGGAGCTATAGTAGATATAATATCGCCGCGTTTCTTAAATTTGTAAAAACTACGACTTTGTTAGAAATTATAGATTCCTATAGATAGCATTATAGATTATCGAAAATTATTAATATTATTCTATAGAACGCTGCCTAGTAGTATAAGGAACATTTTCCAGTCTTTGCCTTGTTTATACGTCTTCTATTGCGTATATACTACTATATTTTGCGAAAAAAACATGAAAATTTCGTGCGACCGGTGTGTTGCGACAGCCGAATAGCACACGCTTTTATTGCTAGCGTTCTACAGAGGGCATCGACCCAGAGATACGGAAAGCCTTGTGCTCGGGCGATGTTTACGGCATCGAGAATCGTACGTGGTAGGCATTCGGTTGCAATACCTGATCGATGAGCTGCGAGAGTCGATGCCGTGGTTCTGATAGCTTTGTGGGCCTCGGGCGCTCCCCAACAGTAGCTCAAGGCGACATATCGCCCCGATTGTCCCCGGGTATTCTCAAGCGTAACATGTCTGCCGTCTGGAGAGATCAACAGCGCACGAGTGGGAAGTAGTTTCAGGTCACCTAGTCCAACGCAGAAGTCGTGTTCGGCACTGCACTCCTCCATCCATGTGGAGAGCATGTTCCTACATCTGGGCGAGTCTGACTGCTCGGACACCACTCTGATAGATGCGACGGTGTTTGGCAGATCTGTTTCGTGCAAGGCGAATTCATATCGGAACAACTCTAGGTACAGAGCTTCTCGCCGGTAGAACACCTCCCATGGGAGACTATTCCCTGCGCGTATCTCGACAGAGTATCGAATGTCATCATCTGTCCACTCGGACTTGAACAGCTTCGAGGCTGCCAGCAATACTACACAGTCGGGGCATTTAGCAATCGCCGAGTCTTGAAGTTGGCCAGAGAAGATGAAGAACGTAGCTCGCTGGCCAGGCTCGAGTTCTGTCAGCAGTGGAGGCTGCAGAGAATGGCAGTGAGGACAGGTCATGTTGTCGATAGAGCTGTCTCTCGCGACGAGCTAGTCTATCACGCAGCCTCACCTTGCGTACAGGCCAGGCGATGTCAGCTCGCATGCCCTGCGCCTCAGCCTCGTGGACATTGACTGTTCTTATCGGTCCCGCATCGACTGACAATTCATCAAATCACCCTGATGCACCGCCTTTGGCAACCCAGCCGCAGAGTCAGCAATATCTATAGCGCCGATGACATACACTTTCTGCCATGTCATGACCTTAGGGATTCGCGAAGTAAGAGCATGGGGAGCAAGACTTCTGCAATGTGCAAGTTGGTGTCGTTTTGAGAATACATATATCGTCTACACCGCACTCCAACTATCTTGCGTGCTCGTCACCTATCGCATATCATGCGATAGTCTTGGTGGCCTACAGTACTATCTGTGGCTAGCCGAGACGAATATGCATTGGAGTTTTGCTCTGTATTCAGTCATCGTCCATATTCTCGTCCTCGTTCTCGTCATCATTGTACTCATCACTATCTTCCGTCTCGTCGTCATCGTCGTGCTGATTGCGTCGCGACTGCTTGCTGGGATCGACATGGAATTGAGGAACAAACGTTCTTGAAGCAGTTTCTTGCAGCCAAGCCTTCGCAGATTGTGCAGTATACTGTCCTTTGTACTGAACTTTTTTGATTGAGGGTGCTTTGAATTTCTGGTCAAGATTGGTCCCGGCCGGAACAAAAAACGTGCGAGAATGCTCGGACGTATGGAATGCATCAGACCTTCTAAAAGCCTGCTGAGCTTCACCAATCATGATAGATCTCAGACGCGATGAGAATGGCAGTGTTGTCGAGAGCTTCAACAGGAAGTCAGCCCATGGATCGAACTGATCTACTGGTCCAGCAGACTCGAGCGATATTTTCCACAAGCTGAGCGCAATCAGGTCAAACTTGCAGATCAGCTGGATCAGGACGGGTCCGGAGACGCTGGCCATGCCAAGGTCTAACGCTGTCAGGCGATTGAGCGGTGCAGAAGGTATGGTTGAACTCGTCAGATCTAACGGGGGTGTTTTCTGTGGTGAAGGTCGACCGAGCCACTCCAGAAATCGATACGCTAGAAATTCTGGCATTTCAAAGTTCAGCCGTAAATGCTCAACTTGGGAGGTGTGATGCAGGAAGCGGCGAAGGAAGAGCTCGTGCAAATTGTTGTCATTGTATTGATCCCATGGTGCACCGGAATACATGTGCGCCGCGCATGACACAGCTAAGAAGAGTGACTGCCAGAATTCAGCTTGATGTGCCGCCCCAAGATTTATTTTCAATGTTGTGGATTTGCAACCAACATACCTGGAGGTTGTGCAGCACAGGCATGATGTCAGCCCCGAGGTGTGCAGTTGGAAGGGAGAAAGAGTCCGGACCCAGGTGGCCGTGGCGCAGAATAACTTGAAGCTGTTGAGGGCTCGCTTTTGCTCTTCCAAGAGCCGACAATATAATCGGTAGCAGAGGTGCGCTATCAGCGTGGCTGAGACGGCCGCCTGAAAGTGACCAGCCCCAGGATCTCCAACGTGCTCCATAACCATCCCGTACTCGTCCGGCACCCTCGTAGTCACGTAAACCAACGATCTTGAGGTTGGACAGTTTGCGAAATGCATCCTCAAGCATCCCTGTGGCATGCCCACTTCCCATGAAAATGTTGCGTGGCAGGTAGCCATCTATCGGGTCATTGACAACCAGTTGATGATCGCTAATGATCACCTCGGAGAGCTTCGCTGCGAGGCCAGGATGATTTGCGATTCCCACAAGAGCTTCCAGACTGTGGTGCTCGACCATGAATTGACGTTTGGTGAAGAATTCGGAAGCAAAACTATCGAAAAGGTTGGCTTCGATCTGCTTGCAGGAGCGGCGAAGCGGAGACAACTCGGCCGTTGTCAGATAGTCGGCGACCCTGACGCATAGCTCTGGCGGGCTTTATCGTAGGTGGGATTATCAGCCAATGTCTCAACTGTGATTGACGATGTCCGCCGACTTACAGGCGCAGGATGTGCGGTTCATTTGCCATTTCCGCTTTGAGGCTGTGTGAGGCGATGAGATATGAGATGTGGTGACAGCAGGCAGTAGACTCATTCTACTGCGGAGTTGTGGCGATATGGCAGAAATGAAGAGGATGATGTATGAACGAAGGAAGGAATGTGAAGGTGAGAGGCAATGGAGGTTGGAGGTGTCGGTAGGACAGGCAGCCATCCAATCAACGCGAGGTGGAGGCTGTGCCTGCCTGGCATCCCTGCGCACGGACTCTCCTTCTGCCTCAGCCGTGTCAGCCTGCAACATTGGACTTCAGCTCTTGAAATAGTCTTAATTCCTTCTTCCTACTCCTCACAAACGTCCACCTCTTTCCAAACACATACTGTCTCGCAGCCGACAATGGTGTCACTACGACAGCGTAAGCGACCAGCCTCGCCGGCTGCAGACTCCGCCGCAAGCCAAGATCAACCGAAGAAACAGCCCAAGCGTGGTAAGAGCAAAGCTGCGGCTCAGCCAATCAGCGACGACGGTGACAACGACGATGCCACTGCGCCGCAAAAAAAGCAGACTGCAGCCAATGGCAAAGGTGCGACTGTGACGCCTGGCGAAGAAGCGATCCGCTTGCTGACACTGTCCAAGCAGCGAGTAAAGGCAAAGGCAAAGGCAAAGGCAAAGTCAAGGACGAAGTCAAAGACGAAGACGACGGTAATGACGTCCCAGACAAAGCAGTTTCGTCAGCACAATATTTGAAGAACGACCGCCTGCAGATCCCTCTCGATGAAGGCTGCGCTTCGGAGATCGGTCCCAAGTACACGGTCTACGTTGACAACAGTGACGGTATAATATACGACGCTTCTCTCAATCAGACCGACAGTTCGAATAACAACAACAAATTCTATAGGGTATCGTCGATACATTACAACCGTGCAGAAACACTGAGCCTCTTGCTGACCCGAAATTTAGCTCCAAGTCGTCACCAACGGCAAGGACTACCGAACATGGACTCGCTGGGGGCGTGTCGGCGAAGGTGGCCAACGCAAAGTTCTCGGAAATGGTTCCCTCGACGATGCACTCCGAGAGTTTGATAAGAAGTTCAAGGACAAATCTGGACGCAGCTGGGCTGATCGCGGAGATGCACCGAAAGCAAAGAAATACGTCTTCATCGAACGTAGCTACGAGCCAGACTCAGAAGATGACGAGGCAGACGCAGGTGCTGAAGACGCAGCGAACGGGAAAGCTCCATCACGAAGTGTCAGCCCTGCAAAATGCTCACTCCAAGGTCCCACCAAATCTCTTATGGAATTCATCTTCAACCAGCAATACCTTGCGAGCACCATGGCCGACCTTCAATACGACGCCGAAAAGCTTCCACTCGGCAAACTCAGCAAAGCCACAATCACGCGCGGCTATGAAGCGTTGAAAAGCCTTGCAGAGCTCCTCAATGATCCCAGTCTTGCCCAGTCGGAGCATGGGATGTCCAGTCAGGCAGCCACTGAGCAGCTCTCGAATCGGTACTACTCCTACATCCCACACGCCTTCGGCAGGAATCGTCCACCTATCATTTTGACCCATGATCACCTCAAAAAGGAAGTCGAGCTTCTCGGAAGTCTTACGGATCTCAAAGACGCGGATAGTATCCTCAAAGGGTCCAAGGAGTCCGAAGGAGTCCATTTCCTCGATCTTCGCTACAACGGCCTGGGCATGCAAGAGATGACTCCTCTTGACAACAAGAGTGACGAATTCAAGCTATGTGCTGAGTATCTTATTGAAACCAAGGGAACGACACACTACCTCAAATACAATGAGGTCGTGGACGTGTTCAGAATCCAGCGCCAGGGAGAGTTCGAGCGTTTCGAAGCAGCTGCCAAGAAGAACAGTGATCGCCGACTGTTGTGGCACGGCTCTCGCTCTACCAATTACGGAGGTATCCTGAGCCAAGGTCTCCGTATTGCGCCTCCCGAAGCTCCCGTCTCTGGGTACATGTTCGGCAAGGGCATCTACCTCGCTGACATGTCATCCAAGTCCGCCAATTACTGCTGGCACCACGCAAGTGGCGGCGAAGCTCTTCTTCTTCTCGTAAGTGGTAATACTGCAACACCATTGCATACAAAGCTAACTCTCTCGGTAACAGTGCGAAGCAGAATTGGGAACGCCGATACAGGAGCTCACAAATGCCTCATACACTGCTGGCGAGGATGCACACTCGAAAGGGATGCTCTCGACATGGGGCAAAGGCGTCAATGGTCCGTCGAAGTGGAAGGATGCAAGTTGCATCCACCCTTCGCTGGAAGGTGTACAAATGGTAAGCTTGACTTCCCCTGGATAGCGGACAGGCCTTGAACTGACTGTTCTCAGCCGGACGTCAGCACGCCACCTAGTGATACCAATGTGGACGGCGCATACCTGCAGTACAACGAGTATATCTGCTATGACGTCTCGCAAGTCCGCTTGCGGTATCTTTTGCGCGTGAAGATGGGCAACGATTACTGAGCGCATTTGAAAGTGTGGCGCGCAGCGTTCCGCGTGCCGGAAATAGGAGAGGGACTCCACAGTAATTTTGCTCCAGTCATGCTACGAGTGTACGATTCGAAAAATGTTCTGGCAGTGTTCGCTAGATGTCACGCATCTGTAGAGCGTATGGAAAGCAAAAGAAAGCGATGACCATTTCTCGTGACGCGAAGCTTCGCATGTGACCGAACTTACCAGACTTCATGTGTCCTCGCATGGAATCTGAGTTTGTAGAATTTCACGACTTACCAGGATCGTCTCGGTTGATATCAGTTGCAGCTTCCTTCCTTGGTTCCTTAGCTATCGAAGGTGAATGAATCAGAGGAGCCCTAAGTGCAACCAGCCTTGCTACGTCAGCGCTCACCGGTCTCCAAGTTGAGGCAGCTCGAGCTCTTCCATAAACCAAGATTCTCCTCAAACCGCCCCACCCCCTCCCCACCTTACTCTGTTCCTCGGACCTTCGATCACGAAATATTTCGCCATGGATGAGCCACCTGCTTACCTCGCTGCAGAAGATAGAGAAATCACTGGGCATTCAACGAGCAGCCCAGAAAAACAAGCAGACTCAGAGACCAAACAGGAACCCACAGAACTGAAAGATACCCCACAAACCGACCAAGATGCTGAAAAAGATGAAAAGGATGAAAAAGAAGCAAAGTTGCTGACGCTGAAACATGAACCCGTTCCCAAAGTTCTGGAACACAATCCGCCAACAGACTCCTCCATCCGGACGAGATCAGTTCCGACCACCCTGGAACGACGCACACCTCTGTACCGCGTTCCCAATCAACCAGGTAAAGTCGTGATGGCTGATAAAGCGGTCGTGAGGGTTGACGATCTCTTCCTGCTGTCTGCTTCGACAACGTTCGGAGAGCTCATCAAGTCTCTCACAATCCGGGCGAGAGCCAGGGAGCTGATTGGGGAATGTTTGTGGGGAGAAGCCATGGCAATGGTTCATGTGAAGTCGAGTAAGAGTACCCTGGTGAGGCTGGATGAAGGTAACTGGCCGGCTGGGAGGGAGATGTTATTCCAGAGCGGAGAAGCGAGTTTGGTCTATAGCGTGTCGGTTTGTAAGGAGGACTGGGATGGCGGCGTGAAAAAGAATGAGGGCGCAGGAGGTTCAGGAGTGACGAACGGGGAGAGAAAGAACAAGGGAAAGTGTGTTCTGCAATGAAGCGGATTTTTACATTTTCAAGAGTTGAAATGAATCCTCCAGCCCACGCAAAAACCTGCCTCGTGTTAGCCAAGAAAGTAATCCGTACTGATTTGTCAGGCAGCTCTGCATGAAGCCGCACGCCACCAATCCTCAGCACTGCCACTTCCTACAACCCGATCCATGGCTTGTATGACCTATCTTCTTGTCTCGTCTTCCAGTAATTCACTCAATAAATCGCCATGGACGCACCGCCAGCATATTCCGGAAACGAAGATAGAGCCGCAATTCCCACAAGCAGCGATGATCGAGTAAAGTTCAGAGAATATCCCGGTCACAATGCCCAGAGATCGGCTTGGAAACACGGCAAAGAGGTCGCAGAACATGAGCAAGCAAAGAAGAAAAACGCAAAAGCCATTGACGCGAGTTCTGCCGCGGACTGCTCGGTCCGCTCAAGACCCATCATCACTCACCTAGGCCACCGTACTCCACTGTGTCCAACGCCCAACAAGCCAGGTAGCATAACCATGATAGGCGACACCGACAGCGAAGTCCAGGACCTCTTTATCCTCTCATCTGCCACAACGTACGAGGAGATGCTGAAGTCGCTCGCTGCTCGAGCGCGAGCGAAGAATCTCGTTCGAGAAGCGAGAGTCGGCGAGACGACTTATGCAGTGGCGTCAGTGATGTTGGGAGGAAGGGGTGGTCAGTGTATCGTTTTAGATGGTGGTAATTGGGAAGCAGGAAGGGAAATGCTGCTTGGTAGGGAGGACGCTAGTCTGAGGTGTGGACTTGCGGTCGTGGAGACTGGATTTGCGGAGAGACAATGGACGGAGGAAGAGGAGTTGAAGGCGGACTGTAGAGCGAGAAAGAAGAGCGTATGCGTCGTGCAATGAAGTAGTTCGTAGCGGTTGACGACTTCGTACGCCATTCAGATGCAACTCCTCCATTTCCTGCCCAGTTCGTAACATCGTAGCAGAACGCGTCTCTTTTGCGCCTAGTAGTCGTCTCCGCGACTGATAACTTCCTTGACAGTGGGCCTCAATAGAATTGTATGCTCGTATTGCGCAGTGTAAGATCCCTTGATGTCGCAAAGGGGCGGGTAATCCTGTATGATCCCGCTCTGCACCAGGTTGTTCAAACCTAACAAGTACTTCTCGTGTCCTAGTCTGTCAAGGTATCGTCTGCAGAAGGGTAAAGTGCCGAAGTTCTTGTCGATAGATTTCAGCAGAGTCTTGGCGCTTGCAACACGCAGAGCGACTTTCGGCGCGTCTGCAATTTTCGCGTAATGGGAGGTTTCCATGTCATCGCGAACGATACCTTTGCCAGTTGAACCGAAGGTTTCGATAGCATAAGTTTCGCCTTCTTCCATTTTCTCGTTGCTGCCGCCCTTGACTATAGGAACGGATTTGCCGGCGCTGCCGCCGTGGATGCTGTAGTGTCCAATAGTATGGCCGTTCAAATTACGGATAGCCTTGACCGGATATGTCGTGCCATTGATCTCGACTTCGTACGACTCCATTGCTTCCTGAATTCCTTCTCCGATCTCGCTCATGCGGGCATCGATACCCGCAAGACGGACACCCGTGTTTGTGGCGTCTTTGACAGCGGCTAGGAGGTTGTCATACTGCGGCTGGAAAGACATGGTGAAAGCACTGTCTACAATCCGTCCGTTCAAGTGCACACCGAAGTCGACCTTCATGACATCCTCTTCTTTCAGGATCATCTTATTCCCGGCATTTGGGGTATAGTGTGCAGCGCAGTGATTCAAGCTCAGTCCCGTGGGGAATGCCACGCCTCCGAGCAAGTTATCGCCCTCTTCCAGCCCCATATGTCCCGTCAAATGCCTCGTGCCATTTTCAATCAGCTCCGCGATCTCTGTTAAGCTCATGCCCGGCTTGATCGTCTTCTGCGCATACTTCCGCACTTCTCTGTGCACCTCCGCAGCCTGCCGATAGTCCGTCAAGAAGTCCTGGTTCATGCGATCAAGGTGCCGCTTCTCCTCGCTTGTCGTACGATACGCGTTGTCATTCTTATACTCCACTTCTTCACCAACAGGGTAAGAACTGTCAGGGAACAGATCCGAGACCTTCTTCGTTGGTGGGGAAGTCTGGGCCTTTGCTCCTCCGCCTGTCGCACCTGCAGCTCCAGCCTTCTTCTTCTTGCGAGGCTTTCTCTTCTTCTTTTTCTTCGCTGCTCCCTCGCCTCCTTCGCCGCCTTCTTTGGCTTCGACGTCGTCTGCATCATCGTCGTCAGATTCGTCATTCGGTATTAGGTCGCCGGCGCTACCGTTCTGTGCTGAGCTGCCGTTGGTCTTCGAGACACTATCTTTGTCGCCACTGGAAGCGGCGTCCGCCTCGTGATCAGGGCTGACTGCCGACATGGTAACGGTCGTGTTGTTCCGATGTTGTGTGCGATGAGAAACACAGCAGATTCTAAGTGGAAGAAGTTGTCGCTCAGAGGTCTCGTGCCGCGCCCTATGCCCCACATGCGACTTGCGCTAGCAAGGGTAGCGATGGTTGAAAAATGCGGCTTGACACGTGACGATACGGTAGAAACTGCAGGTGGAATTCATTAATCTCTGATGGGTTGTCTGTGAGCCTTGACGATTCCTTCATTCCATCGATGTGATATCTGATCATATTTCTGTGAGCTCGTCAAGGCAGTAACTTGCTCGCTAAACCCTCCTCCGCTCTATAGAAACCGAGCTGCACAGGTATATTGCCACTGTAGCCAACATCACCCTGTGCCTTCTGCAGCATAGCCGCCGTTTTGCCTACCATCTTCGCGATCCACCGATCGTTGATCAGTCCACCTACCATTGCCTTCTTCATGCCATCTTTGGTATTCTGGTGGAGATCCTTCGCGAACTCCCTAATACTCGCTCCTGTCGTACCGTCCTTCAAATTTTGCCGAATATTCTTCGCAAAGCCTTTGAAGCCCGCTACTTCTTTCATGCCCGCTCTGACCTGAGAATCTGAGCGAGAGCGGGACGATATAGAATCGGCGTCCGAGACTGGTGAGGTCGGCGTCTCGGGTTCGCTATTGTCGACGTTCGTCACGACTTCTTCGACTTCCTTCTCGAGCTCGATGAGTTTGCTGGCTTTGACGAGCGCCGCAATAAAATTCAGCAGACTCTGGTCGCAGCTCGCTGGCAGACTTGCGTGCACACTCATGGTGATATTTGCTTCGTCTTTCCTCGCCTGTTTAAGTTCTCGCTCGGCTTGTACCTCTTGAGGCACACCATCCGCATCCTCGATCTTGATCTCCAGCTCTTCTTCGTCCTCCGGCCCTGGCTTCGGAGGAACCAAATGCTCATGATGCGGCAGCAAGAAAGACGGTATTGTGAATGTCGCGTCTGCTCCTCCTAGCCGCACAACCTCGTTGATGGTCTTCGTTTGTGGGACGGTACGATACGCGATGACGTCTGGGATCTTGAGATATGTGATAATGTCGAAGCTTGAGCTCACCGGCACCTGGCCCATTGCTTCGATATCAGTGAGCTGTATACAGAAGTTGGCGTCAGCAAGCCAGTGTGAGAGTCTTCGGTGCAGCCTGCGAAGCTCGGCATTGTTCTCCGTGTAGCTTTTGAAGATTTTCTGTTGCAAAAGCGCAGAAAGCCACTGTCCCGAGCCATTTGCATTGATGCTGGATATGCCGATGGGATGAAAGTAACTGAGAGGCGCCAGGAGTAATCTGAGAAGTAGCGGCAGTCGATGCATGAATTGCCGCACATACGGAGGCGATAATTTCTGCAGTGTCGTTACTTTGACTGAACGCTGCGGTGCATGTGCGATCGAAGGTAAGCCATGAAGCTCTGCAGATACTGCTGCTCGAACTCTCTTCTCATCGTCTAGAGGAATACCTTCTGCCTTTGACTTATGTCGGACCTGCTGTCTCGATTGATACACTGCGCTCGTAGTGCGGATGTCAGTCAGTTTCTCGTGGTACTCCTTATCTGCAAGCTGGTCGTCCGGTGATAGTGTCGTAACGATATCCAGTCCAGCTCGAGCTGATGAGTCGCGCATGTTGCCAGACACGCCAGTTATCGTTTGCCGCAGTTTCGGCCGAACCTTGTAGCTTTCCGAGCCTATTGTCGCTGCACGTAGCATAGGCGTGTCTTCGAGGAAGACGCTCGTCTCGCTTGCTGCATCATCCGTTGTGTCGTCCACTTCGGCAAAGGTCATTTCGAGATCACCCTTGACGTTTGCATAGACGTCACCAATCTCGATACGCCGAAAAAGATAAACATGCACCTCATCGACATAGATAGCCATCTCCATTTCGTCGGCGAGCTTCAAGCCAAGTTCGATTCCATGCGCCACGATACTCAGGCTCGATAGAGATATCGTGACTCCACGGATGACAAACAGCCCGTCGACATCCGTATCAATCTCGAGCGCGGGGAGATTGAACAAAGCCAGCTTATCCTTGACAAAGTGCGAATGCCCTTTCAGCGTCTTCCTGAGGAACCTCCTAGCCATGTTCGCCACAGTAGGGAATTGTGAAAGCGCTGTGAGCACGACCGTGCCATAGCATGCTGTTACAAACAGACCATGAAGAAGCCATGATGTAGAGCAGATCGCAAACGCAAGATTCAAGGTTGCAAGAAGCGTCCATAGCGGGATATCAGGTAGAATTCTGCTGTCACGATGTGATCCATAGATAACGATAATCGTCTCGATACCAGCGCCTGAAAGAAGCCACTGTCGTGCCCACGGTAGGCCCCAGAATGCCAGTACCAGTGCTCCAGTAGCCAGTATCGGGGTGACGAAGCTATCTCCCCTTGATTTCGCAGTCGATATGCCTTGAGATCTTCGTGGGAGCGGTTTCCGCGGTATCATGATCGGGTTGGGGGCCATTGAGGAGATTCACCCTTTGGGCCACGGCGGATGCAGTCGTGTCGTGGATGCTGGCCGTGAACTGCCGTCTACATGCAGGGCATTCGATGAATTTGTTGTGTTATTGCTCGTTGGGGAAACGCGATAGCGCCTCATGATGGCAGTGGCGCTACGTCATCATGACCAACTTTGTACGGGTGCGAACCAGACGTGCATCTTGGGGCAGCACGTGGAAATGGAAGTGAATAGAAGAGACATCACATTCCCGAAATATGTAGAGACAACATACTTGAAAGGTTGATGTCGTTGTGACGGTAATATTTCGCTGACCAGATCAATCTCACCAATGTGGGTCCGCGCTAAGAAAGCAAGAGACGACAGGAGTCTCCTCGACGAAATTCCAAGACTCTCGGCTTTCCCCAGAACACCATCTGCCAGCATCATATCGTATCACGTTCATCGCCACCGCTATAAGTCTGGACTCTGGACAGTCAGGCCAAGCTTTCCGAAGTCACGGCCATCGTCCCAGTATGGCTTCCGCAGGACGAACTTGGCGGCACCCATTGCGCCTGCGAATTCTGGACTCACATCATCCTTCACCCACTCCGGCAGCTCGTCTTCTCCCAGGAATATTGCCAACACCTCTTTCATAGCAGTCCACAATCGTTCGTCTTGACTCTCGTCACCATACAGAAGGACCTTAGTGGGCTTGTGCCAGCTGAAGTTGACTAGTGGCATACTCAGGAGCACCCTGACAGCCTCCCAGTAGTAGGACTCGTCCGGATTCCGATGCCGCAAGTCTGACCCCAGCTCGATATCGACATACGGAATTGGATACGCTCCATAAACCACCTTGCCATAATTGGCTATGGTGACCTCTATCTCGTTGGCAAAGTAGCCAACCACGTAGTACGTCTCATTCACCAGACTATCTGGATCTGATGAGAGGCAGAACTCAGGTGTGGTGGTGTACGGTTGGCAAAGCCCGATGTTGTGCCCCGCCAAGGCTGATGTTTCCGGATACAGGATCGGTGCACCAGAGTACTCCAACTGGTTCATTTGGACGTAGTGCAAATCGGCCGCCTCGAACGCCTCCCGGACGAATTCGAGAAGGCCTTTCTGCCAAGGCTGAGCATCGGTGTTATGGATTGCAGCAACGATATTGTCGCGTTAAGGATTTTGATATGCAGCATGTCCTCGGTTGCTGAGCGTAGTGAGCGCAGCATTTTTGTGAGGACAGGAATCGTGGCCGCTGGAAACTCATCCCATCTGTTCTTGCGAAGATGAAGATCTAGCCTCAGCCTGCGCCATGCATCATCCCCCTCAACTCGGGCCAATGCGATCTTTGAACCATGCCCATAAGAGATTGCGGATGTTCTGCCCAAGGATTGTCAGGGCAAGCCGTGCGATAATATAATGATACTTATCCGTAGGCGGGTGTCAAATCAAAGCCAATCCCAAAGTCCTGGCCGTCGGTGTCGATTGCGACCGTTGGAGCGATAAGCATTGATGCCAAAAGTACACATCTGATAGATCCTATGACCGAGCCCATGGCTGAGGATGTCTAAGCAAATGAGGATATTGAGGTCAGTTTGCTGCTGACGTCCAGTCGCTCTTACTAGATGGTTCGTAGTCCGGTCGGCGTGGATATCATGCAAGTCGATCAATCCGACTGACCACGTAGCTGTCCAAGACGCCACGTGTGGACGTTCAACAATACCGTCGCTGCTGCCTCTTGAACAGAGAATAGTCCACTGTGCCGCGCAGGAGGCTGTGCAGAGTGAAACCGGTCCTTTCCCAAAATGGTTAGTACTAACATGAACTCTGGGCCCTCGCGACATTCATTCACTTACCACTGAGCCCGCAAACTTACTTCCAGATTCTGAGACGGGTGAGAGCGCTTGTAGATGATGTTGTGCTCGACCAACTTCTTGTTGATCGACCCAGTCTCTGTCGATGCTCTTTGACATGACGTTGGCTAAACGAACATTCCAACATTGGCGTAACGAACGGCAGAGATGATATACAGCTCCCCAAGGCGACGACGCTGCAATCCTGGCTCGAGACTCAGGTGAAACACCTTCAACAGTATTCGAAAGCTCATTCGTGTTTCGACTGCATGAATACGGCTGAGACCAACCATGATGTGGCTAAGAAGCCATTCGAATGTGCCTTGGCGGGACATTTAGAGCAGCAAGAGCGGCACATTCTGCATCTGCAATTCCATTGTTGATATTAAAGACAATACACCACTCCGATGAACGATCATTAATATAGAACGAAATAGGCCTCCATGTCAGCATCCTCTGACGCCAAGAAATTCCAGAACAAGATCTCCCAACAGCGTGCAAGCTTCACATATGCTCCGACGAGATCCAGCCCCACTCAGTTGGCGCTGTGGAACCCTGACAGAACGTCTGCTCTCACATCCTCGGCAGTCAAGCTGTATTTTCGGAACCCGTTTGCCACGTCACCCAGGACCGTCCAGCCACCCCATTTCTCTTTCTTCGTATCGGTATCACAATCGTCCAGGATTGACTGCATGGCCGAGGAGATCTCGTCACCGGACACATCATGGGTGAGTTGTACGTCTGCCCATGAGATCTGTTCAACACTGAGCACAATAATGGACGCATGATCGTCGTAGCCTCCTGATGGTTGTATGTCGTAATTATCACTGCAGCCCCACGTGACACCTCGAGACAGCGTGATTCGGCATTCTTTTTGAAATCCTGAATGGCGTCGATTCCGTGAGCTCGACCAAAGTAGACTTTGTTGTCGTGGTTTGGTGACCAGCAGCTCGGGTTCGCCATTGCAGTCGGGCTTGGCGTTGCTTCTGGGCTGGCCGTTGCTGCTGGACTTGGTGTCTCTGCCGTGGGAAAGTCAATCCTGACGCGATCTCGGATCACATCCTTGATAGCACTGTGTCCGTCGATCTTTGGGTGGAATGGTCGAAGTGCCGACCCTGGAGATCCACCCTGGTTCGGACTCTTTGCATTGGAATCTTTTTCCATCTGGAGTAGATCCGTCCAATCCCAGGCTGCCAGGGTCTGCTGCGAGGGATTCGTTGTATTGTACGCTGCGGCCCACGCTGCATTTACCTTCTGTTGATCAGCACCAGGAACCGCGTAGAGCAGGGCAGGGCTTGTGTTCCAGAGCCAGCCATTGTTGTCGAAGTACTGTCCGTACAAATTACCATCAGCCTCGCAGAAACGGTAGGTGTCGAATGGTTCAGTGATTGATAGATAGGGTTACTTCGGGGTGTTGAAGCTTGCCACTGATGCTTCGATCTGCGAGTTGAGCTTGGTTGTCAAGTCGTTGATCTTGGCTCTCAGCTCGCGAGTCAGCTTCAACCTGTCCGACGGAAATTCGGACAGTGATAACGAGAAGGACTCATCGTTACACCAGTCACATTCTGGAAGATCGCAGAAGAAATGGGCATATCCCAATACGTAGAGCTTGAAGTCAGGTTGCTGTGTGTTAGGGTGCTTGAGTACATCGCGGATCGTGGCCGTCATGTCTTTGTCCAGACCATGATTCTGATCGAAAATCGAACGGGTGATGTATTGCTCTGCCTCATTGATGCGTTTGTAACATTCGCCGTTGCTGTCGGGGTAGGCTGGGCCGTAGTCTTTCGCCACTTCGTGATAGATACAGTCCCGAGCGACAGTGTAGAATCCTGCGTCGTTGCCCCTGGCTTGCATCGTGAGAAAGTGGGTGTCTGGACGAAGCTGGTTAAGTTGCATTCTACCATATTCCATATCTATCAACCGAGAACCTGAGCAGGCTGCAAACGTTAAATTCACGCCGCCTTGACTTTCGGCTGTCTCGAGGTCCGTACGGAGCTGAGGAGCATAGGCATGATTGAGGCGCATGCATCCATCTTTGTTGTCGTCGTAATCTGTCCAGCCAAGGATACCATATGTCACACCGCTCTGCGGAAAGTGTTAGCGTTGTTGATGCGATCGAGTGAATAGTGTCCGTACTGCCCAAGAGTCACCAATCACTCCAAAATTGAATACTGGTGATAGATCTTGGCGACCGACCTTGGATGGATGGGAGTGGGCTTGAAGTATGAGAAGGGCAAAAATGATTCGTTTTGGCCAGATCTGAGCCATCTTAAGGGTAATGGCTCGTTTCCGACAGAATTGATGCGTTTGTCCTTTGCACATAATCATCAACAGATACTTATATTCGAACTCCACCAGGCCACGTTTCGACAGTCTTTCCTCGCCATAGCCGTTCCGTATACTAGCGGTAAAAACCGAGTACTGATGAATATTTTCTCTAGAGTTTGAGACGTTCACGGCACAGAATCCCATACCACACGAGCGCTTGCAGGTGTACGCTTATTCTGTCGAGCTTCCGAATTGTTGGCGGCGTGTGCATGCCTATACCGGTATCGAAGGTGTTGAAATCCCCTTGATTGGGCCGACACTTGCATGTGAACAGTCTGCATTGTGGGCCTTGCGGCATGGCAAGCGGCGCTGCGATTCAGGCATTGAGACTGGGTTGGTACACGGTTTATGTTTGCATCATGGCCACCAGAGGGCTTCAGTCTTCGGGAAGGATCAGTTGCGCTGTATTGCAGGCATCTTGGTGTTCAGAGACGGCATCTGAATCAGGGTTGAGGCTAGATTAAGAGCTAGATCACAATAGCAAGTGAACGAAAAACTCGTGTACTTGCAGTCTCGGACAGGTCGATTGTGCCGCTCAACCACATCGACGACATGAAACATATGCCCGAGCTTCATAGCTCCGCAGGCGCTTCGCCTCCGTCGTAAACCGAGAATCATCATGTCATGCTTCGGCACAGCACTGCAGCGTTTCAGGCAGACACACTGCTGCGCCACGCTCCTGAACTTACATCTTCTCATCCAACAACGGGACAACTGTCGCTTTTGTTTCGCATGATGGACTTTTGCACATTTTGAAGCCCGCTGATCTGTCCGTACCATGTATTGGTCGAAGCCGAAGTCTACCCTTGCTTTGTGGCTCCTCGCCACAACGGAAGCAACATCCACGCCAGCTTACGGAACTCAGGCTCGCCGAGCGGACTTTGCGATCGGTATCGATCTCGCACCAGCTTACGGGTGGGCCATTTCAACATTCAGCTCCTGCAAGACGCTGACCATAGAGATCTAGAGCCATTGCCGCGTCCTTCACGAATGGGACAAGCCTGCCGCTGGCTCGAGTTGAGGGCGACTCTGCTTGGAGAGATCTGATGTGTAGCCAGGCAGACAAGCAACACCAACCGACTGCCTGCACTTCTTCGTCAGGTCTGCATCAGACCAATGACTCTACCATTCCCCTGCTCGTCAGGATGCTGCGGAGTCTCAGCTCAACAGGCGCAGCTCGACTTGGTCAGCCAATCAGATCGGCGGCGACAACACTGCAGGCGGCACATTACGGTGGCTTTACTGAGAACGAACTCAAGGCAGCATATGCCACTGCAGATCTCGAGTACATCGAGATCGCTGTAAGTTGGCCTGGCACTGGAGCCAGACTACTGTACCCCGAGAATTCGGTCATCGCGGGCAATAATCTCAGTCTTTGCCATCCATACGACATATCAAACGATGGCTGCACGAAGCAAATCGAGTCAAGAGACCAACCGTGGGAGAATTACTACCTTGTTGGCTACTACGACAATGCCATTGAGCTCACAGCTGAGTGGCGAATATACTCGCCGTACGCTTCGTGGCCTGACTCGACCCTCAACTTCTTTCTCGGGGCAGATGCCAGGTACACCAATCCCGATGAGGCGTACTACTGGGAAGAAGTGCGAAAGCTTTTGAGTACGCCGTACACCAGGAGAGTCAATCCTGGAAAACCCGGAAAGGTCATCCTGTATGGGGATCACAGTACAGATCTGCGCATGAGAGAGGAGATCAACAGTGTGCTTGACACATGGTTTGGTAAAAGTCAGGATCGTCAGGATTGGATTTATCCAGGGGTTGTTGATCCTGCTTTCGCAGGTGCGATTGGAGCAGCAGTCTTTGCGTTACGCGAGCCCTTCAAGAATGCGGATAGCATGGAAGTCGTGACCGAACTCGCACATCACAAACTGGATCTTTGATTTGGATGTGTAACGGTCCGGACTTTGCATTGTTTGATTGGTGCTGCGATGCCTGGGCGGGATTTGGACTGTCTGCGGCGCACCAGTGATTTGGCGATGACGAAGGTGGTGGCATGCAGAGACATGAATCATGTGCTTTCTTTCCTGTGCAGCAGATTTGTAGTGATTGGCAGTAAATTCGTAGTCATTGCTGTTGGTGGCGGTGAAGCCGCCCAGACTGTTTCATTTTTCGTCTTGTGAGCTGGTACATGCGACACAACAGACGACCCAACACAGACTCGGGCCACGTGCGTAAGGACAGTGCCTACTTGCAACGACTTCCGGCGGATTCGCCATGGAGGATCGTAGCTGGTGGCATCTGGACAGAAGAGCGAATCTTCGAGATGAAGGGACCATCGTGTATAGACTTAACTATCATCGCAATTGAAAGTAGTTCACACTCCATGGCGCCCATACAAACATTCAAACGATAAACATACACTTTGCAATCGATGCCACTGAGCATCGACGTACAAACTAGAATAAACGACCGGAAACAAGAGGACCAGCCTGCTTGGACTCTTCGACCTGTCCGATCAGCTACCAGCGCTCACCCAGTGCAATCAAACCAGCAAGAGATCGTTCGGGACGGACCAGGACTAAAACCGTAGAGCCAGGCGCCCGATGCGCCGCTACAACCCGTGAAGGAATCCCAAGAAATATCCGCGTATTTGAACGATATACCACTCGTGTCAGCATCAGGATGCTCGTATGGCGTGGCTTGGATGATATATGGTAGATCACTCATCATATCAAATGCTTGATTCCAGCGAGTCTGTCCCGTTCCGTGGCCGATAGGAGTGCCATTCGAGTCACCGAGAGAGTAGTCGAATCGAATGTCCGTGTCGGGCGCGTCGAGTCTAACTTCAAGGAAGATGCCAAGGCACGGACTGGGTGGGGGGGCACCGAGATAAGGGAGTCCGTTGAGACCTTTCTGGTAGCCATTGTTGGCGAGGACGTTTGGGGAGCCTCTCAGGTCAGAGAGAATGCATTTCTCAGCATTTTGGTTGAGCAAGGTCTTGACCCGATCAGGATTCATCTTGGTGCCTTCGTTACCATAGTACGTGGCCACGATCCCGGCGACGTACGGACTGGCGAACGAGGTACCCTCAAGATCGTGCTTTTCATTGCCATCTTTTGTCATAACCATCTAACTCTTTACCTGGAGCGAAGATGGTAATTCTGTTGCCATAGTTGGAGCCGCCGTTAGCATATGACGCGCGGGCATAGGTTCGGTCAATAGCCCCTACGCAGATGACTTCCTCAAGGTTACACGGACGCACAAGTCTTGTGTCCTCATCATCATTTCCAGCAGCCACGACTACAGATATCCCGGCACTATCGGCTTGCTCGATTTCAGCCTGTATGTCAATGCCGCCTCGAGGAAGGTCGATCGAGAGGTTGATGACCGAGCCTTTGTAACCCGGTTTGGATCTGCGAGTCTTGACCATGGCGATGACATCCTTCATTGCAGCTTGGACGTAGGCGGGGTTCGCGGACCCGTTGTCATCGACCTTATATGAATATAATGTCGCTTTCTTGGCAGATCTGTATCCTGTACTGGCAGCGAAACTAGCCACGCTAGTGCCATGGCCGATGGTATCAGTGAAGCCTTTCCCGGAGTAGTCTTTCTCGTTGACAACGCGGCCATCGAGCGGCTTGATGTGATTGATTCCGGAGTCGATGACGTAAATGTCCACGCCTTCGCCGCTCGTATCGAGATAGTGGTAGGCATTGTCCGTTGGGTTCTTCGATTTCTCGGAGAGATATGCCAGGGCCCAGCCAGCATTCGTATCTGTTGCACGACTTGAGAGGTTGACCACAGCGTGAGGAGACTCAATAGCTTCACGCAAAGTGGAATCTGTGGCGGGACGAACCACACTAGCAAATCTGCCACTAGGCATCTGCGACACACTCAAGATGTCATGATCATTCAGCACCGCATCAGCCTCAACGGACGCTGACTGATCCAGTCTTCCTGAGCTGTGTCAGCTGGTCTGTATACACACCAGTGAGGGTTCGGACGTACCGGTGTCATGCGGCTTGACTACAAAACCGCCCCCATAGTCGGTGGTGCTAGCGAAGGCCTTGGTGGTTAGCAGCGACACAATGACAACCAGTAGCATTATGACTGGCTGACACGAGCGTGAGATGGCAATTGCTTGCACAAGATCCTCAATGAAGCAAACTCGGGGCAGTGTATACGAGAATGAGAAGCAATTGATGTCGTCTGGCGTTGGCGATAGTTTGGTAAAGAATCGTTGCGTCCATGATGAGAAAGATGTTGGTGATATACAAGCCTTCGGCAAGGGACAGGTGTGCGGTTGTGTGCTTCGCCGCCGGTGCCGCAATCTCATGGGAAGTCTGCATATACGAAAGCCAGCATGTTCAGGCAGTTGGCATGTTGCGGTAGGCTACCAACGAACTAGATTGCATTGCCCATGAGATCTCAAGCTGCGGTCACGGATGTTGTGCTTCGAAATCGGCAATGCTGTGGCAGTAAAATTGCCGTGGGCGGCTGTTCAGGCAACAGCAGTTGCAGATGATGCCAGGGCACCAATGTAACCGCTTCGATATGTTTGAGAAACAGCAGGAAAGAGGCGTCGCCGCAATCAGAACAGGTTTGTTAGAGTGCACAATTATGCAACTTCGAACTGGTGAGTATGATGGAGGCTGTGAATGTTTCATGTGCCTCACTGCAAGGCGGAGCGAGCCCAGCTCATGACTGGAAGAGTTCTAGTTGAACTTGCCATACATGTTCTTCCTAATATCGTGAACGCTTGGATCAGTGAAGACAGCCTCAATTTGCGCGTCGGTAAGATCCGCTGAGTATCCAGACCATGACATAAATTCTACATCAAAGGACATCCCAATCCGAGCAAAGTGATTTTGCAAGCTCCATGACTCCTCAGTGAAATGGTCGACTTGTTCTCGCCAAGAGTAGCCTGGAACCGTGAAGGAAACAGTGTAGCCAGGTGCTTCGTTGAAGAATGGGCCAGGAGTCGTCATCACTGACCTGTTGGACTGTGTGGCCGTCCATTCGGTGTCTCTTGTGACCTCTATGACAAGCTTAACACCCGGGTCCAGGCGAACTCGTTCTCTGAGCTCTTCGTCGAACCCACAGATGTACATTTCCTTTTGGTATGCGATACCGCGCCAAGGACCACCCATGAACTCGAAATGTTTCTCAATCGTGTAGCCGTCGTGAAAGTACACGACATACTCCTCCCTCGGCGGAATTTCTGGTGGTAGAGGTTCGTAGGGAGCGAGATATTCGGACTGCTGAATCTTGGACATTTCGTTGGCTGCGCGCGTCTGCAGAGTGTTTTTGTGATCTGCTGCTGGTGAACTGGAAGAAGTATGAAGCATGCAAGTGCACGGAAAAGTATACACCTGACTGAGGAAGAAGCCAGCAGCGTGAGGAGGATCTGTTGCGGCACAGCATCAGGCGCAAGCCTCACCCGCCGAAAGACTTCGCTACATCGTCAGCTGATCACCAGACGGCACGAGTCATCCATAGATCTCGCTCTTCTCCGTTGATGGGTGGACAGTATCAGTGCTGCTGGATAGCATTATTGACGATGCGGTGGACGTGGTGAAGCAGGAGGTGGAGTTTGGAGATGGCCTGAGGCACGACCCGCTGAATCGCTCCGAGTCGTCTCAAATATCTTCATTGTTACTGATAATTGCCACCTCCCCACCTTCTTCAGCATCTATATCGTCAGAGGTATCGAGCTGGACCTCCTCATCATTTATGCTAAGCTGTCAAGGAGAATTGTTCAGGATCCTCGCAATGCCACACTCCAAACCGGCCAACAACCAATCGCCACGCCGATCTTCAGCACATGGGCGTCAGGCACATGCACCCCAACACCTTTTAGTGAACACACTTGCCATGACGACGGTAGACTAGCAATACTCGCAGCATGGATCCACACTCCACTTCATGCAGGTCAAATTCATCCTCCAGACCTTGCTGGTAATGTGCACCGTTCAAATTGCTCTTACCGCCATCATGAGATACACAGGAACCGTCCCGCAGTTCGTCATGGCCATGTTTGGCGTCGCGGCTGGACAATCCGTCTACCATCATGCACACTCTGGGACCTGTAGCGGCGAGACGAACGTCAGTCTTTCATGGCATGCCCCAAATCAGTACTACGTCAACAACTTGACCACTGTTATCAATGGAACAGGAATTTATGGCTTCATATTCAACTCAAGCCAGGGAGCTCTTGACACATACGATTGGTGCAACATGCCTCACACGAACCCTCAGACGTACCCGAAAGCCAGCAAGGACTACAAGCTCGAGTACGTCGAGGTCATTCATCGCCATCATAAGCGAACGCCTTATGCAAGCAACACTTTCCCAAAGGAAGGATATGCGTGGTATTGCAGTGATGAAGGCCTCTTCTATGGTGCCAAGCCTGCGAATCCATATGGCAACGACTCTGCTCCAACATACTGGTCTGTATATACCTCGCCGTCTAACCCTCTTGCGCCAGAGGGTTTTAATGGCACTTGCCAATTCCCACAGATCACACGCGCAGGTTTGGACGATAGCCATCAGCATGGCATCGATCTGAAGGCGGTCTACTCGAAAATGCTGCATTTCATCCCTGATGAGTACGAGGCAAATACTGTTTCATACCGAGTGACGAACAACGTCATCACCTCGCAAGTCGCGAGTATGCTCATCGCTGGCATGTACCCTGATAGCAAGAACACCGACACGGCACTCTTAATTCAACCCGACAGCATCGACTCTCTCGAGCCCACATATTCCTGCCCCTCAGCCTCCAGCCTCTTTAGTTCTTACGGCTCAGGAAGTTCCTCCCCAGTTTGGCGTAAACACCTCGACGACTCAGCAAACCTCTACGCTCGTCTCGACGCCCTGTCAGGCGTAGATCCCGAAGACAGCGGCTGGCACATGAGTTGGGATCACTACTTTGACAACCTGTCCGCCCGCCTCTGCCATCAAAAACCTCTACCCTGCAGTACTACGGACCCGTCTGACTGCGTCAGCCAAGCCGAAGCCGACGAGGTCTTTCGTCTAGGCGAGTACGAGTACAGTTTCATCTACCGCGATGCTTCCCAATCTCTTCAAGCCAGCGTAGGCAGCTACGGCATCTGGATGGCCGAGCTCGCGCAAAACCTACGTCATGCAATGACCAACGGCGCTCAATCTGAAGCTATCGCCGCTTCCTCGTTTGTCAAATACAGACACAACGTGGCACATGATGGATCCGTATCGCGACTTCTGTCAATCCTGCAGATTTCGAGGATGGTGTGGCCGGGCATGGGTTCGGAGGTCGTCTTTGAGCTTTATAATAAGGAAGGGTGTTATTTTTTGAGGGTTCTATGGGGAGGGCAGATCTTGCGATCAAGCCATCCTTCGTTCGGGGATATGGACATGGTGCCTGTGAAGACGTTCTTGGCGTATGTTGATGGGCTTGTCGGTGTTGGGGCAACCAAGATTCCTGGAACCTGCGCGAGTTAGACGAGCCTGTACACGAAATAAAGTCTTACCATGAAGCAAGCTCTCATCGATCAATAAAGCTGCTTTTGAGGCGTGGCATGCACGAATTCTGAGATGATTGGGAGTGGAATACGCGACCACCGCTACCTGCGCCGCCACCAATTCGCAAATGGGTCTGGATCAATTTGCCGTCCTTACTGATGGAGTAGAGACGTTTAACAGGTAGCTTCTCCATAGTAAAAGAATGATGAAGTGAATACTCCCTGTCCCCAATATTTCCAGTGCTTCGGGCGGTGCCGAGGCCGTCCCTTCTTAAAGACCGCTTGACTCCGTAAACAAGAAAGCACGACTACGACCGCCCCAGAAACAGCGATCAACAACCACAATCCGCGCCAACAACCCACAAAACGCGCATCTCATCCCGCCATCACCACCACCAGAAAGCTTGCGAAAGGCGAAAGCGGTCGGAGGCAGTAAAGATGTCGCAGGCGTTGGAGCCTGGCACAGAGCGCAAGCTGCGGTCGACTAGAACAACCCGGAACAGCACCACCAAGACCACCACCACGACGATCAAATCCACCGCGACGACCTCGAAACGACGAACACGACAGAGCGATCACGATGGCACCTCGTCCGTACAGCCCCCGAAGCGGCGAAAACGCAACGAGGTCAAGGACGAAACATTTCGGCCACGCGACTCGACAGAAAACATTCCGCCCGCCGACATCGAAACAGTGATGCCAGAAGACGCGAAGAACATTACCGCTACAGCCAACGGGCATCTCCACCAAGCTGATGGCAGTATGCGCAATGGTCATGGAAGCTATCGCGACACGCCCATGACGATTCGGAGCAAGCCAAAGAGACTGCGCAATGATGGCGGCACTACGCTCGCGCATAATGCCTGCTATAGCGTCAAGATGCTGCCCAGCACGCCAAAAGAGCTGCGGAAGGAGGCCGTGCAATACCGAGGGAGTGTGAGCAGCGCCGGGTATGCGCTGGCCGTGACCCATGAGAAGGCGATCATTTGGGAGTACAACGCGCATCTCACCGCGACCAACACGAAAATCTTCGACATACCGTTCTCATCAAAAGCGTCGAGCCCTTTACCTTTTGGCGCATTGGTGTCGAACGGCGCTGCAGGCTCTGACATTGGACTTGTGCTCATCTGCGCGACAAGTGGAAAAGTGGTCTTCTACGACTCCATCGAACGCACGGTGTCCCTTGGCATCTTCCAAGACCGCAATGCCGGTGTGGAAGGCGTCGTGTCGCTGTTCTCCGGCGAGACTGTGGTGGACCTGGTCCCTGCTGATCATGCTGGTTTCGTGATCATTCTGAGCTCTGGCCGAATAGCGCAACTCATACTTCGAGACGCACAAGGGAAGCCTAAAGTCATGAGCCAGATCATGCGTGTGACAGAGTCTTCAGGCGGGCTACTTGGCAGCTTTGGTCGTCTGTGGAGTGGAGGCTTTAGAAAAGACTTGACTGCGGTACACACGCGACCATTGAATCAGCGCGGCCAAGTGCAAGCTGTTGGGTTGACGGAGAAGGCGGAAATCTTGATATGGGACATGGATTGGGCTGGACGATCAGAATTCAAGAGCAGTATCGAGTTCTGGGAGGTAATTACGGGCGAGTTGAAAGACTTGCAATCGCCTGAGACGGTTGGGAAAGTGCACAACACAACTGCTCTGGACTTCGCCATCTTAGACAAGTCTACTTCCGTTGCTGGTATGGAGATTGCTACGGTTGGCACTGAGCAACCAATGGCACTGCTTCTGCTACTGCGAATTGGTGAGCACGATTCACACACATATGCTCTTGCCGAGGTAGTGATCCACGGCGACCAAGTCGGCGTTGCTAGAATCACTGAACTCAGCTCCTACCGGAGCGCAGGCGACATTCGAAACCAGAGCAAACCACGATTGGTTCTGCCCAGACCAGGTCACACAGCTTTCGTCGGGTTCGAGGATGCGACGCTCATGGTTAGCACTAAAGAACCCGCAAACCCGGAAGCACAGTTTCACATCCAAGACGAATCCATCATGGCAAATGCGCCAGAGCTCTACGAAGAAACCATTCATCTTCGATCAAATCTCGCCGTTCAAGGCGTCTGTGAAGAGACACCACGTGGGCACGCTTCGCACATTGTGGCATTTATCAAAGGCGCTGGTCTGGTACGCGTATCTGCGATCGATGCTGACACTGTTCCCAATGCCTTGCCAAACGGTATCAAGATTTCGCCCAAGAGCAAGATCGAGCAGGCAATCTTCTATGGTGCTCTACAATCAGACAACGTCATTGACTTCTCGCGACGAAAGGCGTCTCCCTTCGACATTGACGAAATTGAAGAGGCTGCGCTGGAGGTTAGCCAGGAAATCTTTCGCGCAAAAACCGGTTTCGCGAACATCATCTCGCCTTCACCGACGTCCATGGAGCAGCATCTGTCTCTCAAGTCGAAGGCATTGAGGGCGCTTGCAAGCTTTGTACGGCGGAACTATCCTGTGCTCTCCAGGGGAGCTATGTGGAAGCTACTATGGGATGCTGAACGCGTGGCAGCCGGACGACAACTCTGGATAGCCTTCGAGGAGCACGTCGCGATGTCCATGCAGAATGGCAGGCGCAAAGGCACTATTCTAGACGAGCTGTGTGCATGGTTCGTTGACGCACAGGACGAATTCACCCTCAGAGACGACCTGCAAGATGAAGACCCTGTGCGTAAGTTCTTCATTGGAGGGCTCCACCGACTGGAAAAGCTGTTGGAGTACACGCGACTCCTGCTACAAGATCTCAAAGACCCCAAGGTAGACAAGGATGAAAAGCAGAAGACCCCCGAGAGCATTCTGCATTTCGTGTACCAAGCAAATGATATATGGACGCGATCCCTGGAGTCGGCTCTTGCCTTTCGATCAAACAACTGTGGCGACTATGGCATCAATCCTGAGCTGATAGAGGATGGTGTCCTTCTTGAAACAGCCGGATTCGTGGACGTACCGGAGTTCTGGACTTCCACAGCCAAGATGACATCGTGGACTACAGACGTAGCCAACCTCTCGCGCCATTTTGCCACTGAGTATTTCGATCCTGGAACGATGCCGAACGCTGCGGACGCTGCAAGAGACATTGCTGTCTCGAACCCTCGTTTGGTCACATTGTACTGCCTTCAAGCGCGAGAAGGTATCTCATGGCGAGCCTCGCATAATTCGCTGAAAGATCAGGAGCTCGCTAGAGATCTGCGGCGAAGTTTCGTTGAGCAGCGGTATCAACTATGCCGCCAACTTGCCATAGTAGGGCAATCTGAGGCGGGCATGAAGTTGGCCGAGAAGTACCAGGATATGCACACTCTAACGGATATGGTCATTGCAGAAGAGCAGTACTATGGAGAAGAGTTGTTGCGTACTGACCTCATCAAGGCGGAAAAGACCATGATCTCAGTACATCAGGAAGATTTGAAGGACAGGATAACAAAATACTTCGCGAAGTATGGTACAAAGTGGGCAGACGAGTTCTTCGATAAGCTGTTCTCTGGAGCTTCCATTGGCGATAGGTTAGAGCAAGCCCAGCTACGATGGAAAGAGGCACTCTCGGCGTACCTGCGATCACACCCGAGTCGCGCCAAACTTTGCTGGATCAACGATGTCACGGCTGAGAACGACTTTGCGCACGCGAGCGACGTGCTCGCGCAAAGTGCTGAGCACCGAGAAAGCCGTCTGTGGGCGAAGAAGGTCGAGCTTTCAGTGTCCAAATTAGCACTACTAGCTGCCAATGAGGCTGGTGGATTGGCTCGTACCAATGGCGCCGCACCCAAGCAGCCAGAACCCACGAAAGACTTGATCCTCGTTGAAGTCCAGGAGAAACTTGCCCGACATTTCTATCAAGACACACTAAACGCCATTGACAACGATGGAGCCGTGGAGCTCATCATGAGTGAGTACTCGCAACATACGAGCCAGTGGCCCAATTTGCGATCGCTCTTGGAGAACGGGCTAGGTCTATTGGTCGACCATACTGCTCTGACACTTGAGCAGCTCATCGATATTCTTACTCTTCTGGACATCAAGGCCGTTGCTGAGGACGACAAGAACTTGCAACATACTGAATATCTGCAAGCTCTTATCGCTCTCGACGCTGCAGCACTGCGTCTTCCCGCTCATCGCTTCGACACGCTGCTCCAACTCATCTGGAAGCGCTGCTATATCTACGACAATTGGGCTGAGCTCAACCTCTCCAAGAAGAAATCCGATGCCGAGCGGCAGGAGAGCTTGCGACAGACGGCTTTGTGGCATACTGTTCATCACATCGTGCGATCCGGGTTTCTCGCTGAATCAGATCGAAAAGTGAGATGGTTACTGCCTAGCGAATGCTTAGGCTCCGCCTGTCAAGAGGAGGACCTCGCGTATCGTTTCCCGAACGATGATCTGCTCAATCCAATTCTTAACGACTGCAGGCTCCAAGACGCGAGCCTGCAAGATTTCGTACAGGATCGATATCTCGATGAGGTCGCTAAACAGTGTTTTACAGATGTCAAGGAGGCTCTGACGATAGCATCCCAGCACATTGAGATCAGCGAGCTTCCCGAGTACTCCAATGGAACCCTCAATGGACATACAAATGGATACGTGGACGAAGAGGATGCTGTGGTGGACACGGAACAGAACATGGAAGTGGAGTGAGATTCGATGTATCAAGTTGGATGGGAAAGCATGAGTGATAACGCTGGATTTGGTTTGAGCGTAGGAAATGGCTCAAGATTCTGGACTGGGCCTCACAAAACTGTGAGCATATCGAGCGGCGTGTGAGTGCGAGTCTCTTACTTTTCTGGTAGCTAGGTAGCTTGCCTGTATGACCACGGCACGCAAGAGCTGAATTGATAAAGAGGCCTCTATGGGATCATTTGACCGCAACCACTACGCGGGGGGACATTGACCCGCTCGTGCATGCTATCCTCACTGCAGCAATGGCAAGGCGTACAGCGACATGAGCCATAGATTGTACAGCTTGAAAGTGTCGCGATCATGCTTTGCCGATCGTTTGGCCAGACATCTGCCCGCCACTACGGTACCCAGTATGGCGACACAAGCATATCCAATCAATGATGCATTCCAGTATCCCGGACACGCCCAGCTCCAGAACAATACTGCGATCGATATCGTCCAACGCGCCGCACCGTCGCCAAAAATCAACGGGATTGTTCTCCTCCCCGCCGCTGCATCTCCGACTTGATCGTACATGTCTTGTGCATGAACAGTAGTTCCAACCACAAGGCCGATGATCACCAGCCAATAGATTGCAAGCTCTGGAGACCGGCCTTCAATCGCTACTTCGAGAGCTCCCGCAGCAAAAGAAGTGAAACCGGAGGCATTCAGCATATTCCTGGCCAGCCAATTTCCGTCCCCACCGACGTCGTTGTAGAGATATCCGGATGCAGCGAGGACAAAGCATGGAACGGTGCCCCCTAGAAAGTATGAGACGAGCATTGCAATTGAATATGTGTACATCGACAAAGTCTCTGCGTGCTTGGCAGATAGCCGTTTCGAAGGGATCGGTCGCCATGGTTTGTTGAGGCGGTCTTCTTTTATGCTTGCTGGCGATTTCTGGTTTGAGACTGTGAAGGCGAGGAGGTTCGTCCAGGTCCAGATGAAAATGAGGGGAACTCGAAGAAGTAATTTCAGGAAAATTTCCGTGTCGTGGGCCGGGGCGTCTCGTCGAAGGAGCACTGTACCGGTTGCGAAAGCAAACGCTGTGCTGGGTAATACCATGGTCTTCAGGTCGTTGACCGTGAAGAGCCAGAGGGTCTTGGCTTGGTAGCGGCCATGGCTTGCAATCATCTTCGCAGAGCTGTATAGCTCGGACGACCGCCTCCTCATGACATTCGAAGAGTACATCGTCGACAACTCGTTCCAGAAACCCCGGATTGAGTTTATCTACACCCGAAAGAGCTTGTCTTGTACCTCAGATATTGAGTGGTCAAGCTGGTAGAATGTGGCGAGTACCGCAGGAAGTGGAAGTTCACAACGCGAAAGGAGCAATGAAGAACGGCAATGAAGACGGACGACTTTCCCCGATGAGTAGCTGATCAAAGCTATCTCGGGCCTCATCCATTCGTACAAAATCTTCGCTGTCACCTCCTCATGTGCAGCAGGCGATAAGATCAGCCAATCAATAAGCACGAGCGGACACGTTGAAGCTATAACGACGTTGCGAAAGGGCACAGATTGTTGTCTCTTGCCACAACATCTAGATTCCATGCACTCGTCGGATACTCGGTCACACAGACTCCATACCCTTCGGGGACCAGACTATATAATTGCGTCACTCATCTACTTAGCGGCACGGTGACCACTCAAAGACCTTGATGTCACGCGAAGGAAGCCAGAGGATACGATAGCAAGGCGAAGCAAGAGGCGTTGTCGTTGCATCAGCCGCAGGGAACCAAAGCGGGACTGTTGGACTGAGCAACATCAGCTGTGCAGATCTCTCGCGAAGATTATTGCCTTTGCAGGTTGGCGGCTGCAAATGTCAGGCACTCGACAGCCCGTCTGCACGGCCCACCTCGTGTCAATAGTGGGTTCTCGTGGTTGGCACGCGAAATGCATGCCTGTGTCACTCAGTCATCGTGTGCTCGAATCGCTCTGCTGCCGACTATTCCTTCGTCACCATATAGCTTCTTTCGCTACTTGTTTGGCATTCGGGGTCCGAACCTCGCTTGGCAGTCGTGCTACTGGCAACTGACTCTGTGCCCCCTGAGAGCTGTCTTATCACGCTCTCGCTACTGGGCCCTACACTCGTCTCATGAATCCTCGCGAAGTTATGTCATCATGCAGAATCTACAATCCCGAAAACGCAGTTCATTGGTATATACTATGCGAGGTCACCTGAAATTCCTGCCGGACACCAACAGCTCCGAGTGGAGGCGGAGGCGGAGGCGGACTGTGCTCAATATCACCTGAGTACTTTGCGAATGCCTGCGAGCGCATGCTTGGGCCCCTGAACAGGAGCGTATCCTCGTCGAGACTCTTTCCGTCTTGATCTGAGCATTTCTCAGAGCCTTGTCTTGCCTTGTCGCCGGATCCTCCAGCGTTTCCATGCCAGCTCCGAACGGCATACCTCATGCTGTGATCTGCGCCACGGCGCCGCGAAAAGAAAAGAGGGCCCAACACGGGCACGCAGGCGACGACGACTCCCATCGCTGTTTCCGCTACGGTCAGAATGGCACTGTCGCGGGTGCAGTAGGTGAAGTCGGCGAGGTCACAGTCGACGACCTTGATGATTCGCGCGAGGTTGATGCCGGCAATGCCAAGTCCCAGCGTGAACGTCACGGTCACACCAATCTTCTTCTCCTTAGACATCTGTAGCTTCCAGATGAGTGGCAGCGGCATTGCTACAATGATGATGTCTAGAATCATATTGATCGCAGCGGCCGCGAGTTCCGCAGTGGCAATGTCGATACAACTGCCAGCGACCTCTGGGTACCAGTTCTTCTTGATGGGCTTGCATGACAGTAAGATTGTCAGGATACTGCCTACCCAGAATCTAACACGAAGGATAAAGGTCAGCGTATGTCGATGTCAACTGGATGCCTTGCGGCCTTGTGCTTGACGAACGCGCAGACAACGCCAATACCGCCATAGGCGCACCAGCGGAAATGCTTCTGTGGGAAAATGTCGAGGTATAGTAGTAGCATCGAGACTCTGAAGGAGCAGACACCTGTTGCCCAGAACCATTCCGATGCGAAAAATGTCTGACGAGCATTAGCTGCTTTGTAACACGTCGTTGCTCAGGCTCTGAACACCGACCTTCATGGTGAAGCTGTATTTTGACGGATCAAGAAGCGCTTCTTCAATATGCAATCCAAATTCGCCATCGACGGTTCCTCGAAGGAAAGTCAATTACAAGAACTCAAGCTGACGTGTAGGAGTTCTATACCAATCAAGGTATCGATGGAGTATGCGACAGAGCAAACCTGGTCGATGTCTCAGCTCTGAATGGTACCTTGAACAGCAACGGCGACAACGACAACTCACCAGCGCAAGCACGCAAAGCCAATCATGAACTTTGATCGCCCGACACTTCATCCTGATCGCCACGAATCGCAGTAGCACTGCGGTCACACTGAGAACATTGAAAACAATGTATGAAGCGAGTACTGATACACCAGAAGGCCTGAGGACCGTCATGGTGCATACTTCACCATGTGGCAAGCCGTCAGATTCAGCAGTGAGGTGTGTGTGTGTGTGAAAAAAGGCAGTAGCAGAACTGTCAGACGATGGACAGGGCAAGACATTACTAACATACACTCTGCTTCTCGACCACTAGCACAGTCAGGGTGGTTCGGAGTTGGTGTGTGTGGAGCCTCCGACACATATGCCGGCTAGCCTCGAGAATCAGCTTGGCTAGGACTGGAACCTATTTTGAAATCTTGGCTGCATCCTTCGAGTATTGTGGCTACACAACGCTAAGACGACTCCAGATCCTGAACGTGGCTGTTGCAACTCTTCGAGGATTCGTGCTGTAGCACGGAATGTCTTGCGTATATTCCTGACGGAATGTAGGAACCGATGCGGCGTCATCGTTGGTGGCAAAGACCTCCGTTGGTCGTTTCGTGACGGGAGTGGCAATGCCTAGGTCCAAGTATTTGCTTACGCAGACAAACTCTGCTTCATTCAACAACTCGTCCTGGAGTCATTCAGTCTGTGAAACAGGTCTAATTCAGCGAACATGTACGCAGCGCTGGCCATAGCATCGTTAACGGCCATTTTAGCGCACTGGCAGGTCTTTAACAAAGGAGAATGGCATCTCCATGGACTCCAAATCCTAGCATTCCATGCACTCGCCGTGCTGGGGATATACTGCTTTCTGGTTCTCGAAGGCTCTCCGCATATTGAAGCACTCGCCACTAGCACTTCGCTGCTACTTACATACACGACATCACTGTTCGGTAGCATCACCTTCTATCGACTCTTCCTCCATCGCCTCCGACAGTTCCCAGGACCTCCACTTGCTGCCTTGACAAAGCTCTGGCATGTATATGCATGTCGCGACTCGCGCAATTATCTTGTATTGGACGCGTTGAGGAAGAAATATGGTTCTATTGTGCGCACCGGTCCTGAGGAAATCACAATTTTCCATCCTGGTGCCATTGAATTGTTGGATGGAGCGGGCAATCATAACGAGAGGACGGACTGGTATGACCTATTGCATCCGCTCATATCCCCCATCTTTTCGCGCAAGCCAGAGCTACATACCGAGAGGCGGAAAGTATGGACGAGAGCGCTGTCAAACAAAGGTATGCTGTCTTGGACATTGCTTTACTCGATAACCGTGAAAACTAACCATGACGGCAGCGATAGAATCGTACCTTCCTCGCATTTTGCGCCAGATTTCAGTACTGGATCAAGCCGTAGGTTCTGCCGGGCCTCAAGGTGTTCTTCTCAATGATACAATGTCCTGGTTTGCTTTCGATTCCATGGGAGAGTTTGCATTCAATGAAAGCTTTGGCATGATGAAATCAAGCGCGTGGCATGAGGCTGTTGTCCAGCAGCGTGCTGCCCTGAGCTTGCTTGGTCCTTTCAGTTCCGCCATCTGGGCTGTGCGTCTTGCTTTCGCTTTTGGTCCCGTCATCAAGAAAGTTCGGAACTGGATGGGAATGGTGAAGTTCTGCACCGAGCGCATTGACAAACGCATGCTCGAGGTATGTGTTGTCTCTTGCCGCTCCTCATCTGCTGCTAATGTCTTGTAGGACAAATCCACGGAGCCAGATATTGCTTCCTGGTTCATCGAAGAGTACAATCGAAATGCAGAATCGAGGGCATTCGCAAGTCGGCGAAATCTGCTACTTGGTAACAGTATTTCGGTCATTGTTGGTGGCAGGTAAGCTATTGAGACTGAATCTATCATGCTATCAGGAACGACATCTGACTTCTCGTTGAACAGCGACACCACAGGTCCTAGCTTGATCTTGCTTTGGTATGCTCTTGCAAAATACCCTGACCATGCTGAGCAAATCTATGCCGAGATCTCCGGCATCGATGAGACTGACACAGTCGCATTATCGACATTACCACATTTGAATGCGTTCATGAATGAGACTATGCGTTTACTGCCTGCAGCGTTGACCGGAGGGAATCGTATTACACCACCAGAGGGCGTTTGGTTCGAAGGTACTTTCATTCCTGGCGATACGAAGATCGTGGCTCCGAAGTACAGTATCTTTAGGCGTAAGTCTGCACTACTTTCATCTCGATATCAACGTTCAGTATTGACTTCTCGTTTGCAGTACCTGCAGCCTTTGAGAGGGCAGACCAGTTCTTGCCAGAACGATGGTCAACCTCTCCTGAGCTGGTAAAAGACAAGCGAGCATTCGCTCCATTCGGCACCGGTATGCGTTATGATATTTTGCGTCTCAGACTGCTCGCTCCTTGCTAACAACGTGGACAGGCCGAAGAGCATGCGTAGGCAAGAATTTGGCATTGACCCAGATTCGGCTCGTGACAGCGACTCTACTCAAGAAGTACAAACCTCGCTTTGCGGCAGGTCAAGACGTCGAGATTGTGGAGCGTGAGATGCGAGATCAAGTGACGGCGCAGCCAGGTCCCTGTCGAGTGATCTTCGAACCAAGAGAGTAGTCAGCTAGCGTGGTACGAACATGCAAGCGCATTGACATGTGATATCGTTGTATTTCGCGTGCCCACCACGATGGTGTGACCCTTTGTTGCTCTTACATCATAGAGTGATGGTTGGACGGTGTTCGGTGAGCGAGCACCGGACAGTGCTGATGCATGAAAGTAACGCATGCAAGTACCCTTGCAGCTGAGATCCTCTCTGTGGGGACCTGCATCTCAGCTGCCACAACGAATCCTTCTGCATCCTTCACCAACTGTCCAAACTTCGTACATGCTAGACTCAATCAAGATGACGATAGACTGTCAGGCCGACAAGAGAGCCTAGACCTGTAACACCTTGCGGCACAGACAATTTACGTCATTGCCTTTGACTGTTTATCAATGATTTCGTCAACCTATTACCTACACTCTCTTCTCCATCGAACAGTACCACAACAAAACCACAAGACGAAACCAGCAAGCGGAGCACAGATCTCGAAAAAGCCATAAGATATGCCTTTCACGCTTGTCATCTTCGCCTACCGCAAGCCAGGTACCAGCCCAGCAGAATTTAAAGACCATTACGAGAACAGCCACGTTCCTCTGCTTCAGTCTCTCGCCGGCACCAAGTTCCCCATCACTCACACTCGACATTACATTCAGCGTGTGCCTGGCGAGACTGCCGACTCAGACAAGACGAACGCTGCTCACCCAGCAGTAACATTTGCGGGCACACAGCCAGATTTCGGTATGTCATATCATCGACCTACAAAATTCGTGTGCTGATTCTGTCATATTCAAGACTATGATGCTTTTGCTGAGCTCGTTTTCGAGGACGCCAATGAGTTTCAGGAATTCTATGCAATTGTGAGCGCACCCGATGCTGCGAAGAAGATTGAGGAGGACGAGGAAAAGTTTCTCGATCGTCCTAGAATGACGATTGCTTCAATCGATCAGAGTTGGACCACGAGCAGGCCATCATAGGTGAAATCGATTGGTGTGTGTACATATTCGGTGTGTACTGCACAGCCACATCTTCGAAAATGTAAGAACTGCGAGTCATTGTATTGGTCTCGATGAAATCTCAACACCTATCGCGTAGCCTACAGCCTTTGAAGACAAGCATGTGCCTCAATCTAAACACTTTGACAGTGGCTGCTCTCTGAGATCTCCCGCGAACATCATCAGCTACAGACCGTGGTAAAGAGATTCCTGTTGATAATGGTGCATCATTTCGATTCACCCACGAGCATGTACCGCCATTCCAACTGATCGAGATAAGTATTGGCTGGCAATCAAGTCTGATTTATCGAGGTTATAATGGGGCACATCAGCCACAGAACCCACCTTCGGCGTCCATGATCGCAGATCCGCAGTTCGTACGTAAGATGAGACGAGAAGGATTCGGGGATCCAACTTCGACCCTTGGCATGCGTCGGATGCAGCTGCTGATCATCAACTGTGTGGGTCGGACTTAGTGATTGTGCCTCAGGCTCTGAGTGCGGATGTTGGTCTGCGGGATGAGCTGTGAGTTTTGCATTCTCACTGGCAGCAATGTCTGTCTTGAGCTCTCGACTCTTCGAATTTCTCATGTCAAAGACTGACCTCATTAGTCTCTTCACAACTTCAAGATGTCGTCCGGCAAAGACTCCAACCTCGATCTGGAAAACGGCACCAGCGCCAAAGACTCTACCTCGTCGTCTTCGTCGTCACAGGACGATGTCTCTTCTCCCGGCATCGACCACGAGAACCCTCGGGGTTCAATGAAGCAAAGTACCTGGATTTTGGTCTTATTATCAATCCTCTCATCACACTTCCTATATGCTCTCGACAACACTGTAGGTTTGTCCGTGGCCACGGATGATGATAAATATTCGAGAGTTGAAGTGCTGAACAAAGTTGCGTACGATAGATCGTAGCAGACATTCAGCCGAGCATCATCGATGACTTGGGAGAAATTGACAAATTGCCCTGGATCTCTGTGGCGTTCGTCTTCTCGGCTGCTTGCTTGACGTTAGTTTGGTAAGTCCTATTGGTGACCGGACGCCTAATGCTGTTCAACCACTCACACATTTTGGTTCAGGGGGCGCTTGTATGGACAGGCTAATGCCAAATGGGTCTTCATCACTGCAGTCTTCATCTTCGAGGTGGGTACGGCGGTGTGCGGTGCTGCGCCGACTATGGATGCTCTTATCGTCGGTCGAACACTGTGCGGCATGGGTGCTGGTGGCATTTACACCGGCACCATGAATCTGGTATCAGCTTTTACGACACTCCAAGAGAGGCCAGCGTATCTCGGATTGACGGGACTTACATGGGGACTGGGTACTGTGTGAGTGTCCAACCAAAGTCATCGGCGTCGGTTTTGATGGACTGACAGTGATTTAGACTTGGACCAGTAATTGGCGGTGCATTTGCCGACTCGAACGCTACCTGGCGATGGGGCTTCTACATTGGTCTTTGCATCGGAGCTGTTGCTGCACCGGTATATTTCTTATTGCTGCCCTCCTACGATCTTCGTGCTGGGGTTCCGATGAAGCGGCGCCTCGCCGAGTTCGACTTTGTTGGTATGTGAAGAATTCTCCGAGTGATTTCATGGGCTAACCTCAACAGGAACCATCCTCATGGTCGGTGCCTTCACCTCTGGCGTCATGGCAATTTCGTTCGGTGGCGCTCTGTATTCCTGGGATGACGCTCGTATTATCGTCTGCTTCTGTCTGTCTGGAGTTCTCTGGATCGCTTTCGCCTTGCAACAGATATTTTGCTGGACGACATCTCCGATCGATCGACTTTTTCCCGTGGAGATGATCCAAGACTGGGATATGGTCGTGAGTAGAACGAAGACGAGAAGCCACCCCATGTCCAAAACACTTGCTGACCTTTGATCCCTCATTGCTAGATTCTCTTCATTGAAGCCGCAGCTTCGGTGACCTGCGTCTTCATCCCAATCTACTTCATCCCACTCTACTTCCAATTCGTCCGTGGAGACGAGCCGATCGATGCGGCTGTTCGCCTTCTACCGTACATATTCGCATTTGTGACCGCTACGATCTTGAATGGCGTTCTTATGGCCAAGACCGGATACTACAAGGCCTGGTATTTGTTCGGGAGTAGCCTGGCCCTAAGCGGATCGGCTCTAATGTATACTGTCGACACCTCCACCTCGGCAGCGAAGATCTACGGCTACAGCGTTCTGATCGCCTTTGGGGCGGGATCCTACAATCAAGCCTGCTGGGCAGTGGCTCAAGCCAAGACTGACCCCGAGTCGTTCCCGCTTGCATCGGCAATGGTTGGCTTCGCGAATGTTCTTGGGCTGACGCTGGCTTTGACACTTTCGAACAGCATCTTCCTCAACGAAGCCACGAACATGATCTCTGACACACTGCCAGGAGTTGGGCGGTCGACTGTTCAAGCGTTTATCGCTGGAGCCAATACAGATTTGCTGGATGGACTGAACTCGACACAGACTGCGGACGTGTTGGCGGACATCACAGCTGCGATCGATGATGTCTATGTGTTGACAATTGTTGGGGGAGCAGTCTCGATCGTGTTTGCATTGTTCATGAAGAACGAGAAGCTATTCGTATGACATCGGACATCAGAGTTGATGTAGTTTCGCCAATGAAGTCAAGGCATTTGAGTCACGCTCCTTAGATCAAATCTTGCCACCCGTCTATATCATTGCCCCGACGTGCTGTTGGTAGCGGGTCGAGGATTCTCCAGCCAAGAATATGTCAATCCAGGCGCCGCCCAGTGATGTTCATGAAGATTGGGCGCGAAACTTTTTGCAAGGAGGCATGCTATTGAAGGAGACCTGTGCCATCGTCTTACGGACTCTCGATGAGAAGTCGATGGTTGTTATTCCATCAAGGGAGCAAGCGAATGGAGATGAGAAGGGAGTAAGTCTGCGTGTGCAAACTTTCTTAGGTTGTTTACGCGTAGTCACGTGCTAACGAGACGTGACGACGTGTCGACCTGCTTCGATATTTCCCACGTTCCTTGGACTCTTTCGTCTTTCTTGAAACAATGCCGCACAACGACTATGTCATCTCACGCGCCGCAGCGAATGCTCGATGACTATTCGAAGGCAGTGGAATGAGACATCCGTGGACATCATCCGTGGAGAAAACGCGCATGAAAGCAAGGCCAGCAAGTGACGTCGACATTGAAAATCACCGAGATGCATCCGTAAAGTTTCGTGATCGGATCATATCGTCCCAACATGATCGCGGCTGGTCAACCACGCTCTTCGACAAGCGTTGCTTTGACAGTCCTTGAGCATGCTTTTCGTGTGAGAGGCACGTTGCACGATGTATTCTGTGCCATTAAATGGAATGGTAAAGGACGCTCAAAAGAACCCCGTTTCGATCGTTGCGACTCGACGAGAACAACTCGGGATTCATCAAAACAAAGTTCAAGCAGTCTTTGTTGACCTACCGTATCGCGCTCTCTTCAAAAATCTCTTAGCCGAAAGATATACCTCACTCGCGTCAATATCCTAACATCTGATTGATGCAGCGATGAGGGTGTGGATGATACACCTCTCAACCCTCCACTACAGCTCTGGGCTCCACCATCCAGGCCAGATGATGTCAGTCGCAAATGCCCAGGACCCGCTCTTCTCACGATCGTCCAGACATGTTTCCGCAATAAAACTTTGGTTTTGGACGACCCCATACCGTTGCGCTTGAGATGAACAGTGCACGATGAGGTTTCTCCGCTAAGCCCTTAGACTTTCCCTCATATGAGGATTCAAATGACAGCATACCGCACATGAGTAATCGCAAAGTCCGTATTGCGAGTGCCCTCTCCTTAAGGTAGACCTGGTCAGCGACTTGCTTTCCCAGTCCCAGCTTCATTCCAAACATATCACGCTGCTCCATATACATCATGGGCGGCCTCTTCTCCCACAAAGGCCTTCTGGGCGGCAGAATCTCCGGCTCAGCGCTCCAGATCGGAGTCTGTATTACAGCAGCATCCGCCTTCCTACTCTTCGGGTACGACCAAGGAATCATGTCCGGCATCATCACTGAGCCAATGTTCCTGGATCAATTTCCGCAGATGGACCCGAACAACAAATCTGGCGCAATTCAAGCTCTCGTTGTGGCTATATACGAAGTCGGCTGCCTTGCTGGTTCCGGACTGATCATTTTCGTGGGAGACACCTTGGGTCGACGGAAAGCGGTGTTGATTGGGACGATGATTATGCTGGTTGGCACCGCATTGCAAGCGAGCAGCTTCTCGTTGGGCCAGCTCATTGTGGGTAGAATTGTGACTGGAATAGGCAATGGAATGAACACCAGCAGTATACCGGTCTGGCAAAGTGAAATGGCACCACCAAAGATTAGAGGATTCTTAGTTTTGTTTGAGGGCGCACTAATCAGTGGTGGTATTATGGTCTCTTATTGGATTAACTACGGTGAGCTGTCCTAACCCCATTGCTGAAGCTCCTACTGACGATGTTTGAAGGTTTCTGGTTCGTCACCCAATATGACTCTTTCCAATGGCGCTTCCCGATCGCCTTCCAAGCGGTCTTCGGAATCCTGCTAATTCTCGGCGTTCTCCTCTATCCCGAGTCGCCAAGATGGCTTATCAAGAAAGGCAAGACCGCGGATGCTATTGCAACATACGCTATCCTCGAGAACAAATCGCCTGAAGATCCCGAGGTCGTTGCCGACATCAAGGAGATGGAGCGCGTCAATGCCATCACAATGGAGAAGCTCACGACGAAAGAGCTTCTGACGAACGGGAAGGAGATGAACTTATGGCGTCTTAGCGTCGCGTGTCTGTCTCAAGCCTTCCAACAACTAGGAGGACTGAACCTCGTCACCTACTACGCGACGACAGTCTTCGAAGGTTCACTTGGTTTTAACCCAGAGTTGAGTCGGTTGATGACGGGATGCTTGGGAACTGAGTTCTTCTTGGCAGCTCTCGTAGCCCTATTCGTCGTCGATCGCCTAGGGAGAAGGAGACTGATGCTTTGGGGTGCCATAGGTATGGGGCTCAGTCTGATGATCATCGGCACATGTCTCTCTCAGGCAACAACCTCATACAAAGCCCCCGCATATGTGGCTACCGTTTTCATTGTAAGTTCCCAATCCCTGCTCGATCTAAGGAAGCTGACACACCTCATACAGTTCGTCTTCAATACCTGCTTCGCAATCGGCTGGCTTGGCGTAACTTGGCTCTATCCCGCCGAAGTCACTCCCATTCGCATTCGCGCCGAAGCCAATGGTTTCAGCACTTGCTCCAATTGGCTGATCAACTATGGAGTCGTCCAGCTCGCTCCGATCATGATCAACAAGATCTCTTGGAAAACATACTTCGTCTTCATGTGCTTTAACTTTATGCACGTTCCTGTGGTGTACTGGTTCTTTCCTGAGACGAACGGATATAAGCTGGAAGCTATGGACGCTATCTTCGAGACCGCACACGCGAGGGGCGAGAATCCAGTCAAGACTGAGAGGAGGTACAGGAAGGGCAAGGAGACGATTGATCTTGAAGCGCATGAGAAGCATGCGCACGCTGAGGATGAGGAGCCCGAGGGTATGTTACGGGGTGTCGAGGAGGAAAAGCAGGAAAAGGAGGACGTTGGTAAGGGGTCGGATCTGTAATGAGTCCTATCAATGAGTTCACATGCCATGCGAGTGCGGGAGCATTTATGATGAGAGCAGTGGTACTCACAAAGAGTGATCTCGGCATGCACTTTGAACCAAAAAGAGGGGTTCAGCGCAAAAGTTTGTCTGTGAAGTGAATATGAGACATGCAGGTGCCACCTCAAATCCGCGCTTGCCTCAGTTCTCACTCTTGGCAAGCACAACTCTCGACATGGCCAACTTCCATCACAGCGCGTTCAACATGCTGCGTGGAGCTGTTCCCAGATTCATTGCCGATGTCGAGATCCTGTGGCGGCATCCCGAAACACCGTTCTTCATATGCTTCACTCTGGCCTGCGTGGCCGTTGCATACCTCACTCTCCCAGCTCTCGCACAACTTCTACAAATATTCGGGCGGCTTAGTCGAAGCGACTTGCAGTACATGACATCAAGGCTTCCAGAGCAAGAACAGAGGTCAGATGGACTTGAAGTCGAAGAAATCAACCGCGCGTCACCAGATCCCAAAACCGAGATCGAGCACAAAGCACCCAGCTGTACAAGCCACGACGGAAATGTAAAGCAGATATCGAGTCCTGAAGTGGAAAGTCTCCGCCAAGCGCTCGAGATGTGCCAATCAGGTATGACACCAAGGACGGCCAAGAAGAAGGATACAGCGGAGATGGAGATTTTAGGGCAGTTCTTGTCGGCTTCTGCGCGAAAGGAACATGACTTGCTGGCCGGATACAGAGAGAGATATTGAGTATGTGCTATCTCCATTACTCGGAGCTTCCATGGTAACATTATCGGAGAACAGGACTCTCGAAAACACCGAATGTGGACGATTGTAGCCTAAACTACGAGTATCATGGACTTAAGGACTTGACTGCGCGTGGCATACCACTGATGTATCGAGTCAGCAAGACTGTGCTAGATTCCTGGGGGCAGTCAACTTGCAGTGATCGATATGATGCAGAGCGAAGCTCATAACAAGATCTTCTTACTCCATCGTCCCCATCGTCGATTGTCCTGGTCCGATCACTGTCGAAAAATTGCCTAGATCACGATGGTCATCAGACCCACCCATAGTTGAGCTGAGGCCGTCAATGCTCGCCATCTCTCTGCTGTAATGGTGCATCCCGGATTTCTTTGGCCGTGCACTATGAGGTATGGAGTCTTGAGGTTGCGACTCGAGATCTCTGGTTGAGCCATTAGAGTGTCGAGTCCAGATCGTCGAAGGGAAAGATATGATCTTCAGCAGTGCTGGACTGCTCGAGATTGCGTCCAAAACGTTGGCCGCCGGTAGCGGGCATACTACCAGGAACCAATACCGATCTCAATGTTTGTCCAGAGCAGGCCATCGGCAGCAACAGCTGTGTCGTAAAGGTCAGATGGATCATAGTGTCTATCAGGATCTCGATCGGCATACCTTGTATATCCCCAGTAGATAAGGTATCGTCAAGCACAGTGACTGTCAAAGTGCCGTGATTGTATGTAGCGATCCATATGATCATTCTCAAAAGTCCAGCAACTACGGCACTATGCCGAATCAGTCTCGAGTATTCTCACCTCGGTCTATAGAGAGGATTTCACAGAGTACTGCATAGGAAGACCGTGCAGAATTGAAGCTTCTTGCGAGCATTAAGGTGCAGAGTCCTGATCTCCATGTCTTATGTCAGCCCGCCTTCACGTGCTCGTATCGCTTACAAGAACATACCATTACAAGCGGCTCGACTAGTATGGCCAAGTGAATTATCCAATTCGAGCTCGAACATTCAAGCATCATCGCGGATGTGTCAAAGCAGACGTGCTGAGTCCAAAATTGAGAATCCCAGGTGGCTTGGGGTACAAGGCCACACGCAAAAGCATCACAAAACAAGAATGCAATGGTCCACATGATGACCAGCGCGATCAAGGTCCAATTGACATAGTCAAGTATGATCCGCTTAGTCCGTCCCCGACAAAGTCATCTGAAGAAGAGCAGAATCGAAGTTTGACGAAGCAAATTGTGAGGATATGGCCCATTCAGAAAGCATATTCAGACTATATCTATATCAACAAGATCGAGAGAAACTGAGCATTGGATAGCGAGGATACTCACCTTTTCAAACCTTGCATTTTGATAGTAAGTTATCATGGGAAGTGAATGGCCACCAATGTGTAATTGTGCCCCTTAAAATGTCTGTCAGCCTGGAAACGCCCGTGACAATGCCTCTGCCATGTTACCTATCATTATTGCCATACCAGCACCAGCTGTGAGTAACCAAAATCAACCTATAAGTCCCACACGAGCTATTCAAGGATCTCGTTACATACGACGGCCGGCAGGATCAGCATGTCCTCGATCTCTATACTCTTTTGGTATCGACGGATACTATAGACTCGCAAGCCTAGAGCAAACAAGGCAAGAATTTGAATCAGGTCTGGCACACACTGAGCAACATTTCATCGAGGGTCTTTCGATATGACGCCACGATGTTTTGACTGCAGCTGAATCCTCAATGCCGGCTGCACGCATTGGCGGTGTGAAAACATAACCCATCTGCGCTCGAACCATTAGCGGCTAAGCACATTGGCCATGTCCTCACGAAGGTAATACGTGCCCTCATTGGGCAGTGGTCCCTGGCTCAAAGTAGCTGCTGTACTGGCCGATCGAGCTCATTCGCGTGCCCTAGATAGACAACGACTCGCAGAGCGCTCTTGTATATCATGTCCATGATACCAACCTGTACGTCCATCTCACGGACATCTCGCTGATCGATACAGATTGCATCAACCCACAATCTCGGACGCCTCCCGAAGTCATGCATGTGGGCAGAGTCAAGATGTCGACGGATGGTCGAAAGCGCGGCATGTAGATTCACTATAATGGGATGCGTCAAGTAAGATCCATCTTCATGAGTTGGGCCCCAGGCATACGACAATGCGATATAGTCGCTCTGCTCGGGAAAGTCGCTCCTCAACTTGAGCACCAGTGGGTCATCCGAAGAAGCGGCTGGAAACACATCGAGCTTCCTGATCTGTTCAGGAGTGGAAAGAGGATAACTTGCGATCGAGTCGAGCTCCTCGATGTCGTTGATCGTCTTTTCCAAGACGTTCCGCTGGCTGCTTGGCAGTGTTCTAGGACATGCTAAAGTGCCGGTAGTTTGTGCGCAGATTTCCTTGTTTCCGGCACTGAGTCGCCTCATCTGTGCATTTAGATGCGCGACAGACTCACAGTCTTCAGCAGGCTGTTCATATCCAATGACGGCATTGCAAATGGACGCCGATTTAGCCCGTGGGTCGAAGATATCCGCATCAGCGCGGCTCCCTTCAACGAAGGATCCATCTCTTCAGACCCGCATGCACGACCGAAGCTCTCCAGCAAGCGAGGTCCCTTCGCCTCATTTTGTGCAGCGGAGTCCACGTTCATGAGTGCGGCTTGAAGAATTATGTTCGAGACTCAGCCTTTCCGCACCAGGCAGTACCTATGAGGCTGTGCAATCGCTGCTCCTCGTCCTCCTCTCGACAACTCCACCGTGCAGGTGGTACGCGCACTGAAGAGCTTCATCATTATCTATGGCTGATCTAACGCAGCCGACAATCTCGCCGTTAGTGAGAAAGAATATGGATGGAGCGCTTCGAGATGCGGTGAATATGGGAGTCAGCACGTGACAACGCGAATATTTTTTTGCAAGTGGACGGGACGGGATTGCCAGCGGGCCCCAGCGGGAATGGGTGTCGTTGATGCCTGAGGTGGCATCGTGACCTCATTATCGTAACAACATTCACAAACTACATGTTCCTTTCAGCAGGCATTATTACACTTCCTCGTGCCAATTATCGACGAGATGAGGGGTGACGGGCTACAGCAAGCATGAAAGTTCCGTGAGGCAAGCAGCGGGACGGATCCACCTCCGACAAATTGACCTGGTATTTCCATCATCAGTTCCCATCGCGATGCATTCTTGGCTGGCCGTGGTTGGCACTGCTGCACTTCTCTTCTCGGGTTCTGCTGGCGCTGTTGATCAGATCATCCTGGGCAATCCACCGAGCCCGCTAGAAGGAATCGGAGGCATCACCACATGTGGCGGCTGCTACAGCGCTCTATTGTCGCTCAAGGCTACCGCACTGCTCGGCGACAGCTTCTTCATTCGAAGGCTGACGACCATCTGTAAGCTTGCCGAGATTGAGGATGACGATGTCTGCGAAGGAGCCATCGCTATGGAAGCGCCAATCATCGCACACGACCTCCGGGAGATGGTCATTCCATCACATACCTCTCAGCTGTTCTGCACGACCTTTCTTGGCGTGTGCGACATGCCCAAAGTAAGGCCCTATAATGTCACCTTCCCGAGCAAAAAGTCAGAAAAGACGAGACCTCCAACAAGTGGAAAGTCACCTATCACATTCGTTCATTTTAGTGATATACATGTCGACCATCAGTATGAAGTCGGCAGTTCCTGGAACTGTAGCAAACCAATCTGCTGTAGAGCATATGAACCGGAGCATGCGCCTGGTAATACCGAGTTTCCTGCCGGGCCATTTGGGGAGCATCTATGCGACTCGCCGAAGCAGCTCGAACACAGTATGTTCACAGCGATGGCAGAAATTGCGCCGAATGCGTCGTTTGGTCTGTTCACTGGCGATATTCCAGAGCACGCCGTGTGGCAGATCAATGAATCGAGTGTTACGTTTGGCATCAAAGATGCATATCATGATATGGCCAGGCTGTTACCCATGCCGATCTATGCAACGCTTGGAAACCACGAAGCAGCACCTGTAAACAGCTTTCCTTCTCGAGATACGAAGGATGCAATCAGCAGCCAATGGATTTATGATGCCGCTGCCGATGCGTGGAAACAGTGGTTGGGCAAAGACGCCGTGTCGGTCAAGAAGCATCATGGTGCATATTCTCACAAAGTACCTGGCATGAATCTACGGGTGATCTCATTAGACGGGAACTACCATTACAAAGTCAACCCATGGATATATCAGAGAGAAATGGAATATGACCCCAATGGACAACTTACTTGGCTTGTCAGGCAGCTGCAGTATGCTGAAGATGCCAGAGAAAGGGTTTATATTATAGCGCACCAGCCTTTCGGCGTGAGTGATGCGCTTCATGATCAGTCAAACTATCTCAACCAGATCGTGACTCGATATGATGCCACGATAGCCGCGATGTTCTTCGGTGAGCTCCCATAAATTTGGCAGCATGATTACGGGACTGACATCCACAGGACACACTCACAAAGACCACTTCCAAATCAGCTACAGCAACTACACCTACCAGTCTCATCTCACCGCCAACATGATGTCCTATATCTCCCCTTCGTTAACACCTACCTCCGGTTCCCCAGCCTTCCGAGTCTTCACAGTTGACCCAGTGACCTTCGGCATCCTCGACTTTACGACCTACACCGCCCCACTAGAATCGAAATCGTACCAGACTCTCGGACCTGCATGGGAACCCTACTACTCCGCTCGAGCGGCCTACGCTTCTCTCCTCAATAACACCTCTGATAGCATAGAACTAACTCCCGCTTTCTGGCACAATGTCACGGTCGCTTTCGAACGCAACGATACAGCTTTCCAAGCTTATTATGCACGAAAGAGCCGAGGTTGGAATGTTGGTAACTGTACGAGTCAGTGTAAAGACGCAGAGATCTGTCAATTGAGGGCTGCGGAGGCACAGTTCAACTGTGTGGTACCTTCGCCAGGGCTGAAAGTTGGTGGTGTGGTGGAGAGAGATGATTGCCATTCGAGTCGGTTGTTGGGGGTATTGAACAGCTCGGGCGGAAAGCATGGTGTTTTGCAGACGAAGTGGATGGAGATGAAGTATGGGTTTGATTTGTGGGACTGATGTGTGCAGATCTATGTTTGTTGTGAACTGACAGAAGTCTTAGCATGTACCCTTGGGGGTCGAGAACGACATGTTTTGCATGGACTCCTTGAACCTTCAGCCAGAGCGACGCTGATTGGGCTACGCAGAAATACAAAAGAACAAGTCCAGGGCACGATTGGTGGCATAATCCAAGCAGCGCATCATTTACAACGGATAGCATGTTCCTTGTCAATGTGGAGCCGAGAGTGTTTCACTAGCACTGATCTTGTCGCTGCCGACCTATCTGGCGGCAGAACCTACGCCGTCTCAATATACTTGGGACGTAATGATATCACTAACCACTCTATACTTCACCTGTGGAGAATCCATATTTGTGGGCAGCAGTATATAAGAGAGTGCGAGTACGTCTGTAGGATTGTCACTTCTGCGACTCCAACATTCTCTCCCATCCTCAGACATCGATACGACCACCACCAATATGAAGCTCACCACACCAATCATCTCCGCGCTCCTCGTTGCTGTCTCGACTGCTCAACCTACCGATGTCACGAAGACCAAAAGAGCCACGAGCCACTGCGGACAATACGACAGCGTGGTGACGGGCGCCTACACAGTCTACAACGACCTCTGGAACCAAGGCTCCGCAAGCTCAGGCAGTCAATGCTTCAGCGTCAACAGTCTCAGCAGCAGCGGCGTCCTCTCCTGGGCGACGACCTGGTCCTGGAGCGGCGGCGCCGGCCAAGTCAAGTCCTACGCCAACGTCGTGGCGACTCTGGCCGCGAAGAAACTGTCAGCCATCTCCTCGCTGCCTTCGACGTGGAGCTGGAGTTATACGGGCAGCAGCCTCGTGGCGGATGTGGCGTACGATCTATTCACGTCTTCCAGCGCCAGTGGCGACGTTCAGTTCGAGGTCATGGTGTGGCTGGCGGCGATTGGAGGCGCGGGTCCCATCTCGAGCACCTATGGCGCGGACGGGAATCCTACACCGATTGCCTCCCCCACCATAGGCGGGATCTCGTATAAGTTGTACAAAGGGCCTAATGGGCAGATGACGGTATACTCTTTCGTTGCTACGAGCCAGGTCACGAATTTCTCTGGTGATCTGAAGGCTGTGTTCAACTACTTGGTGCAAAACCAAGGGTTCGACAGCAATCAGTATCTCGTCAGCGCGGGAGCAGGAACGGAGGCTTTCACGGGCTCGAATGCGGTCTTCACGGTGTCGAAGTACAGCTTGACGGAGTCGTAGAACGATACTCGGAGCAGGGAGGGAAGGAATTTAGCAGCCTTGTGCGGTGAATGTCTGCTTAGACATATCGAGTAGTACCCATCAAAATGCCAGATCTTCTCACGACGCCACTTCCGCAGTGTCCCAATAGAAATCCCAAGTCACTCCGCGAACCTGCTCCCTCTCCTCCAACACTACCGGGATATCCCTCCCCGGCGTCAAGATCGACTTGGTGAAATGCGGCACGCTCGGAGGGACGATCCATTCGCCCGTCGCTGGCCGGATATCATATCTCAGCACCATCATGATCAGAATCGTTAGGATCTCATTCGTGGCGAGAAACCTGCCGGGGCAGACGGACGCTCCCGAGCCGAAGGCTCGATAGGCTGAGGCAGGGACTTTCTTGTTGTTATTGTTGCTGCTGTGCTCGGAAAGGAAGCGATAGGGATCGAAGGACTTGGCGGTAGGACCCCAGACTGCTTCATTGTTGTGGACGTCTTCGGAGGGAATGAAGAGCAGAGTGTCCTTTTTGAGGAGGTAGCGGTCTTCGAGGAGTGTGTCTTGCAGCACGATCCGAGCGGCTGCATTGGTTGATTGGATGCGAAGGGTTTCGCGGACCAGGGAGGAGAGGAGGGGGACTTTGGGGACGACGGCTGCGATGTTTACTCTGCGATGGCCGGATAACTTTTCCGAGGCTGAAGAAATGTCCAGGGCTGAGAGAATCGCTGGGCGGATAGTGTTGAGGAGTTTAGGGTTGGAGAAGAGGTAGTATAGTGACCACGAAGTTCCTGGGACGGTGTTGACGAGAGTGCCGTAGCAGACTGAGAGGTCGAAGTGGGCTATGTCGTCGATGGAGATTCCGGCTTTGCGATTGAGGTCGAAGCGGGCCTGGACGACTTTGGAGCCGCTTGCGTGGCCATTGGAGTTGTAGTACTTATTCAGAGCATTGAAGAACATTTGACGCCCCTTGAAGCCTTTGCGTGCGAGCAAGCTCGGAAGGAAATTCAGTCCGAGTAGCGCGAAGTCGTCATCGACGGACCATAGTGCGTCCTGGATTTTTGGGTCTTGTAAAGGGTTCTTCTCGGCACCGTAGATGGCGTCTGTACTGGAGACTGTGACGATGGAACGGATCCAGGAAAACAGGTCGACTTCCAGTCCAGCATCGTCTCCACCGAGTGGGTTGAGCAGCCGATTCAAACTCGCTACCACTTCCTTCGTCGAAGACTCGAGACCATCACCCGTAGCCAGAGTCTTGTGCATAGTCTCCAGAGTCTCGTGGCGAAGACATGGTTCCGGATTCTCCTCCAGAAGGTCCTCGGCCAACTTGTCTATCGCTTCAGAAGAAGGTACGAGAATTCTTTTGGTGAATTGAACGATGAAAGGCGCAAAAGAAATCGTCTTGGCGTGACGATCGACAGTGGAGATCATGTGCGGTGAGTTGACGATGTATACCTTGCTGTTCGGCAAGCCCAGAGTGTAGATGGGATATTGAAAGCGTGATTTTACTTTGGAGTAGTACTTGGAGCCATGTCGGATCATGCCAATCATATGACCGAAAAATGGCACCGATTGTGGTATGAGAGGCGGCTCTTTTGCATCGTGAGGTAAGACCAGGAGCTTCGAGAGTGCGAAATAAAGGGCGGCAATGATGGCGGCGCCGATAAGGAGTGCTGTCTGCATGCTGGTGAGCTGTGTATGAAATTGCATGAGATGCTCAATTGTCTCGCTTCTCTTCTCTTCTCTCTACTTGCCAACGTGGGGGAAGTCTCAATGAAGAGTCGAGGTTTCATGGCTGTGCAGCATCGATATGGGCCTGTGTCCCATCATGGCAATCCGAGCTGAATAAAGCCGAGTTATTGACCCACCAATCAGACATGCCAGCAATGCCACACGAGACGAAGGCTGAAAAGAGCTGAATCCTTCGCCATCCTTCGCGCCGACCCAATCTGCAGTGATGTGCAGTAGCTGTACCATGTCCCATGTGCCTGTACTCGCCGGCCCCTTGCATGGGCGAAAAGCGCGCCCAATCCTGCAAGAATAGCATCCACAGATGATAAGTCACACACGCAGCTAGAGTATGCACCGTATGTGGCTGGGGCGATGAGGTGAAGGAAGAGCCGACAAAGTTGCGTGGCACAGTTGCAAACAGACCCTGCAAGCCAATCAATCATTCGCCGTTTGTTTGCTGACCTCCTCCACCACGACCACTGCCATCACGACCACCGCTTCCTCAAGCCATCCACTCATCCTTCGGGATAACAAACCGTCCCTCATCCACCACCAACACCACCTGCTTATGCTCGATACACCATGATTCTCACCTTCGTCCTCGGTCTGTTGGTGGCTTACTTCATCTGGACTCTTGTCAGTCTAGAGCGCAATGTCCAGACTGCACGCCGCATGGGGTTTCCCGTCGTACGCCTGCCAATCGACTCAAACAATATTCTGTGGATGATCCTGGAGCCCAACGTCTGGAAGCTGACCGACTCTCTCCCCTTCCCCTGGTCATCCTACCCAGAGTCCATTCGGTATATGCGTCGAGGATGGCATTTCGCGGAGAAGGCCGATGCTCACACTCGGCATGGCCCTGTTTGGGCCTTAGTCTCGCCAGCGAGCATCAATATGCATTTTTCGGACCCGAAAGCTGTGGGTGAGATCTTTGCCAGGAGACGAGATTTTGAGAGACCCATCAAGAATTATAGTATGTTTCAAACGCATATCTGAAGTGGTGAACAGACGCTGATGAGCAGCAGAAATTCTGGAAGTCTTTGGTCCATGCATCTCAACTGCCGATACTGCCAACTGGCCTCGCCATCGCAAGGCTTTGGCTGCTCCCTTCAACGAGAGCATCATGAAATTCGTTTGGAACGAAGCACTGCGACAGGCTGAGGGTATGAAAGGAGCATGGTCGCAGCCACGAGTGCAATCTGCAGGCATTGCGAGTGTGCAGACCGATACTCGCTCTGTCTCGTTGAACATCCTCGCCGCCACTGGCTTCCGCAAGTCATACGATTTTCATGACTCGGAAACTGCTCAGGAAGAGAGTTCATATCGTTCCGCTTTACAGACTGTTCTCGACAACGCCATCCCCCTCATGCTCATTCCATACAAGCTCCTCATGGCACCCATGGTACCCAAAGACTGGGGCAAGATCGGTCGTGCTGGTGATGCGTTCAAGAAGTACATGACGCAAATGCTTGACGAGGAAACAGCAGCACAGAAAGAAGGCAAGCAAGAATCTGGTGGCATCATGACCTCCCTCGTACGTGCCTTGGACGCCTTTGAGCAAGACGCCAAAACGGACGACTCTTCACTTGCGAAAGGCCTGTCCGTACAAGAGATCTTTGGCAATATCTTCGTCATCAACTTTGCGGGACATGACACCACAGCCAACACCCTCGCTTTTTCTTTCCTTCTACTGGCAAGCGAACCCGCTGTGCAAGACTGGGTGGCCGAAGAGATCGCGCAAGTGACGCGGGGCATGCGCCCCGAAGATTGGACATACGAAAGCCTCTTCGAAAAGCTTCTCAGATGTCGCGCTGTTCTCGTACGTATACCTTTTCTTTCCTCACAGTGCCAGCTGACTCGAGCTCTTAGTACGAAACCCTGCGTCTCTTCCCACCGATCATGGCCCTCCCCAAAGGCACCCCGGAACACACCTCTCAAACCATCTCCGTCCAAGGCCGAACCATAACAATACCACCCAACACAGGTACGACGCTCAGCCTCCTCGCCTGCCAGACCGACCCACAAGTCTGGCCTGAGCCACTATCCTGGAAACCATCTCGCTGGATCCAAACCTCCACCACCAGCAAAGAGACCTTCTACCAGCCCCCAGACAACACATTCTTCCCGTGGTCCGACGGCCCACAGAATTGTCCAGGCAAGAAATTCGCAGAGGTAGAATTCGTGGCCGTCTTGGCCGGCGTCTTGAATGGGAAGAGGTTGCACGTCAAGAAGGAGGCAGGAGAAGCGTTGAAGGAGAGTCTGGAGAGGGTGAACAGGACGGTCAATGATGTGAACATGGAGATGTTACTGCGCATGAAAGACGCGGATCGGGTGAGATTGGTTTATGGTGATGCATAGAGTTGCAATAATGAGATCAGTCTTTAGCCAGTGCTACAAAAGTCCGAGGGGTCCAAATTCACATGCACTATCCTCGAAAATTTACTGTACGTTTCCGCAGATCACGCACTGCACATTCATTTTTGAAAGTAAAGAAATGGCTGATATCTCAAGTCTGGTCTAGCATCCATACCGGGATTAATACACTGATATAGGAAAATCCCAACTCATCACTACATTACACAAAAACTCCTCCACAGATACAACCAAAAACAGCACAAACAACCCCAATGATCACCTCACCTATCTTACCCACTCCATTCGACCTCAATAATCGCCATATTCGCCCCCGGCGGCACCTTGATCCCACGAAACACAAACCGCGCATCCGCTTCCGCGAACAATCCCACCCACGTCTCGGCATCGCGCTCGCGCGCATTGTTGAAAGCTTTCATGCTGATGTCCATCAATCGCAATGCGCGGTCCTGCGCGATGGGAAGTTGGTTGGGTTCCGGGATGCAGATGTCGTTGACGACGATGCGGGCGCCTGGGCGAAGGGCGGGGATCAGGTTGCGCAGGATGCGGATGCAGTATTTGTCGGACCAGTCGTGGAGGATCCAGCGGAGGAGGAAGACGTCTGCGGAAGGGGTCTGTGCGGGTTGAGGGGTGAGGAAGTCGTGGGCGATGCCGGTGATGCGGTGTTGCAGGTGCGAGGGGATGTGTGCGGGTAAGCCAGCGACGGTGTCGGGGAGGTCTTGGACGGTGACGGAGAGGTTTGGGTATTTCTCTGTCAGGGCCATGGCTACGCTGCCGGTGGAGCCGCCTATGTCGACGAGGTGCTTGACGCTGGAAAAGTCGTAGGTGGAGAGCAGGTGGGTCATGGAGTAAGAGGAGTGGAGATGTGAGAATTGCATGGCGTCGATGAAGCGTTGTTGTCTGGCGGGGTCCTTTTTGATGACATCGAAGGGGTTCTCGGACGTGTTGTTGGCGAGGGAGTAGCCTGATTCATTGGGCTCTTCGGAACCAGGCCATTTCTGTGTCGCGTCGACGGTGCGGGCTACAGAGGGCCAGAATTCCTGCGCGCAGTTGATGATCCAGTGCTCGAGGAGGGGGAAGTTGCAGAGCAGACGAGAGGTGGAGGTGTGCTTGATGTATCCCTTTTTAGGCTCGTGAAAGACATGGCGAGCGACTGCTACGCGGAGGAAGCGAGCGAGATCCTTTTCGTTGAGGCCTGTGGTTTTGCTCAGGGCGGAGAAGGAGATGAGCGAACCGTCTTGAGGGACAGCGTATTGGATCCTGTAGCGATAGATGTACTGGATTGCGAGCATGAGGTATTGGTCGCCGGGAGAATTGGTTATCGTGCGCAGAGGGCCGAGAAGGAGGTGGTGCAGTTCATCTGTTGCTTCCAACGCCGCTTCTCTGGCAGCCTCGATGTCTGCGGGCAGGGGAGTCGCTGGGTTGAGACCATCTCCATGTTCAAAGCTGGGCTCAGGCAGTGATTGTGAGGCGATGTGTGAGAGGTATTTCTCGGTGTTGGTCTGGATCTGGGCGAGCAATTGGCTTGCTGGACCGGCAGAATATCTTGTTGTGCTTTGTGTGAATTGACGAGCATTATGACGAGTGATGGATAAGCGACATTGAGTCGCGATGCCTCCTCTGGTGCGGAGGAGACGTCGGAGGGAGCTGCCGAGTGGAGTAGACATGATGCTGGTTGACAGTATGAAGCAATTTACAACGAAAGACTGAGGCAGATGGTCAGGCAGTGGGCGATTGGCAAGGCAGTGGACATGACAGAGGAATGAAGCTGGTAATACCTGAGCGACCTCCCAGCAATTACGGGCCCGATTTCGACGAGTGTAGTCTTGCCGAAGGCAGAGTAAGACTGCCAGAGAAGGATGAAGTGTGAGCCGCTTCCTGCTGCATCCGTCAGCCCCAGCTGAACTCAGAGTGGAGGCTATACAGTAGGGCAGCAGTAATACAGACGGGGCTGGGTCGTCTGCCCACCTGCATGCGCCATTGGTGGTGACGCTGATGCGGTCGGTGTTCGGGTCTGAGGTATACCGTTATGGTGGCTTGCAGGGTGAACTAGTGTATGAATATAAGGGGTTTTAGTATGCAGGGATGTCCCTTGCGGCAGACTATACTCACAACTAATGCACCGTAATAAGCAACATTGAAGCTAATGCACAGTTGTTGGCGGCGTCATCTTCGTTCAGCTCCTTCACGCTATCATGCTCGAAGGATGCCACGAGACTGGGATGGCCGATCTTACACGTCTTTCGATGCGTCGATTGGTCGTTGCAAAACGAGTCGCTTTCGAGCTCCCGATCATGGCCCAAATCCGCCAATCTGCCCGGCTTCTGATGGTCTCACACACTGCGTATTGGGTTACACGAGGGAAACGAGGATTTGCGGGCTGCCGAGTGCTGTCGCTGCGCCTGTGGGTCGACGCCTGACAAGCAACGCCTCGCTCCATTGCTCCGCCTTGGTGAGCGCCTTTCCGACCCTTTCCATTCCTCCCTACTCCCTCCAGCCAACCTCCTCTGCCGACGTCTGTCGGACAACCAGGCCGCACTGACGGCACACGCGGCGTCAGACGCCCTCTCTCGACTTTCACCGAGATCGACTCTAACGACGAAGGATCCTCTCATCTTGACAGACACATTCCAGTATGTCGCAGCAGGTTGGCACTCTGTCTCTGGACACCTCAAACTACCTCAATGGATGGCGACTGCACGCCGTCATCGCATGCCTCTTCTTTGGCTCCTTCACAATAGCCCTTGACACCAACATCATCAACGTCGCCTTGCCAAATATTTCATCCGACTTTGAGGCTCTTCAAGATGTGGCCTGGTATGGTGCGGCCTACCTTCTGACCATCACTGCTTTCCAACCAGTCTATGGATCCTGGTACAAGTACTTCCAGACAGACATCGTCTATCGGCTGTCCATCGTCATCTTCGAGGTCGGTTCTATCATCTGTGCAGCCGCAGTCAACTCGAACATGTTTATTGTCGGCAGAGCTGTGGCCGGCTTCGGTGCTGCTGGGGTCTTGCAGGGAGCGCTGAGCATCATCAGTCAGGTGGTGGAGCTGGAGAAGAGACCGCTCTACATGGGCGTCGTCATCTCTGTCTTCGTCATTGCGGTGACTGTCGGGCCTGTCCTGGGCGGAGTCTTCACTCAGAAAGCCACCTGGAGATGGTGCTTCTGGATAAATCTGCCTATCGGTTTTGTCGTTTTGGTCGGACTCACGGTGTTCCTGAGGGTCAAAGGCGCTGCGAACAAGGACAGATCCCAGCCTTTGAGTGAAAAGCTGAAAAGTATGGATCCTCTCGGCTGCTTGCTCTTCATCAGCACTATCGTATGCCTCCTCCTTGCTCTTCAGTGGGGTGGCCAGACCAAGCCATGGGACTCTGCAGATGTCATCGGCTGTCTGGTCGGAGCTGGCCTCATCGGCAGCTTGTTTCTCTTCTGGCAGTGGAAAGCCGGCGACCGCGCTCTCATTCCTCTCCGGGTCTTCAGACGGCGTTCGATATGGGCAGGAGCAGCAGTCCTCTTCTTCCTCGGAGCTCTGACCTACCTAGATGTCTTCTTCCTTCCTTTTTGGTTCCAAGGCGTCAAGGGTCTCAGACCAATAATGACAGGCGTGGACTTCATTCCCCTCCTGCTTTCCCAACTCATCGCCCTCATCATCGTCGGCGCCATTGTCAAGCAGTTCGGCCATTATGTACCATATATGATCGCTGGAGAACTTATTGCCATCGGAGGGCAAGCGATGCTTACACAGCTACATCCACACACCAGCACGGTCTACTGGGCCGCCTCCCTAGTCGTCGCTGGTATAGGCACCGGAATGGCCCAACAACTCCCTTATACCGCCATCGCCATCGTCCTTCCCGACGAGGACATTCCCATCGGCAACGCTATCGCTGTCTTCTTCTACCAGCTCGGCGGTGCCATTTTCATCTCTATGGGACAGACGGTCACCATAATAGCGCTCCTGGACCTCGTGCCCAAGCGTCTGCCACTCTTATCTCCACAAGCTGTCATCACAGCCGGAGCCGCCAACCTGGAGGCTCTCGCCGATAGCGAACAGACTCTCGCACTCTTGCGCGAGATATGGAATGTGGCTGTCACGAGGTGCATGTACCTGGGCGTAGCCGTCCTTGCCGCCGCGGTACCTTTTACTGTTGCCATGGAGTGGCTGAATTCTGTCAAAGTGGCCCAAGCGCGGAAAGAGCACGCCGAGAGGTTGAAAAGTACCTCTTCGACAGAGTTGTTGAGCACAACAGTAGTAGCCGCACCAAAATCCAATGTATGAAAAAGAATTATGAATCATGAGATCGTTAACATACAAATACAAGTCCCGCCATCATCAAGTCCTACATATCTACATTCGTTTCACTTTGACGTCTCTGTATCCGAGATATGAACCCAACGCTCCAAGGAGATATAGATCTTTGGACTGCATATCAGCTTCTGACGACGCTGTGATCGAGTGCAGGTTAGCAAATACTCACAATGCGTCCACTGCGCCTGTCCCGTTATGCCCAATTGCATACTCCGTCCCACACACGAGAGGCATAAAACGAGACAGATGATCTTGTAGAGTTCGCTCTGATTCGTTCTCTGGCGTTGCTGCGAGGGGGCTGGATGAAGGAGCATTGTTGGGAGAACAAGTCAAGCAAGCGAATGGTTGGTCTGGTTTTGGCTTAACGGTGTTAAGAGAGTCCCGTGAATTGGTATGCCGGAGTTCTCTAGAATTGAAACTGTGTGATATCGCGGAGTTCTTCCTCAATTCAGTAGGTCGCTGAGATGGTGGCTTTCTGGCTTTCTCTTCTTCGGTGTAGTAGATTGAATGCCGAAGGATCGAGATTGAATGGAAGTATGTGGTATTGCGGAGACAAGGGTCTCGATGAGTACGATATAATCAAGACCTAGGAGCAAGATAGTCCTTTTGAGGCTGGCTGCTGCTGCTGCTGGAATGTGAAACGAGCTGAAATGACTTTCTTGCTGTATCTGCTGCGCCGCTTTGTCCGCACAACCGGATATAATGCCTATGACCTTGAAGGAATCCATGCCAGGAATGGGAGTACAATCCCCTGCGAGATCGACGCGAAAGGTACCGGTGGACAGAGGCAAAAGTGTGTTCCAGCGCTTGGCTGACGTTTCGCGCTGTGATCCCGAGTGCTGTGATCAGCGTTGGCCGCAATAGGTAACACAATGGTCTTCCCCACTTTTCGCAGCAAGCGGGTTATTATGCTCAGCTGACAGGCGCTAAAAGCCTCCATGTGGCTTTTCTAAGAAACAAGGTTGCACGTTTTCCAAAGGGTAAGCTCCGACGCTAGCTCGTGCGCTAGGCCAGGTTGTGTATTGCCGAGCTATTGATGGTACAGCTTTGTCACCCCAAACGTTCGCTCCTCTCATTCGACTTTCTCTGCTGCGCTGTGCGACTGCAACCGAAGGATGCGCATTCGCACTCAACAAGCTGCATGCTGTAAGCTGCATCCCGGACGGGCCTCGGGTCTGCTCCACGTGCTCGCGGCGAACGGGCTGGGAGGGAATATGATCAGGCAGGTGACCGACTTGTTGGTCGCGTCTGACTGCTCTGTCTCCCTCTCTCTTCTTGACCACTCTCCTCGGCCACTTTGTTGACTTGCTGCGCGCCTGAGGCTCCCCATCGCAACACGAGTATATGCTTGAGAAGACAGGCATCATGGACCTTGTTGTGAGAGACGATGCAGTCTATGCTCCGGGTGTTCAGCGAGTGTCCCAGACAACTTTTTTGGTGAGCTTCGCTGGCCTTCCATAAGCGCAGCACTCACTGATATGGTATCAAGGCCGTAGCGTGGTTCTTCACAGCCATTTCGCTGCTCTTTCTCATCGCCAGACTCGCCATTCGTCTCAAAGCTTTCCGCAAACTGCACTGGGACGACTTATTGGCGACGTCGGCATGGCTGATGCTCCTAGCCTTCACCATAACATGGCAGATCAAGATCCCGCTCATGTATTGGCAATTCGACGTCGTCACCGGCAAAGCACCCTTTACCCAGGAGTTCATCGATGCCTACGCGACTTTCATGCCCTTTGTTGTCGTCTGGAACTACCTCTTCTACTCCTGTCTCTGGGCCATCAAGTTCTCCTTCCTCATTTTCTTCAGAGGCCTTGACACCAAGGTTCGCACGCATCGAGTTTGGTGGTGGATCGTATTCGCGCTCACCGTCGCTGGCTGGGCGGCTTGCATTGGCGACATCGACTATGCTTGCTCACTGAAGAGTATCATGTACATCATCAGTAAGTCTTCGCCTTGACGTCCAGGATGAACAGGTTGGCAAACTACTAACACCCACCTCTAGCCGAATGTACTCGTGCGGACCACATCCAATTCCAGAACCGAACTCTCTACGCAAATATGACTGCCGATATCGTCACGGACATGCTCATCCTCTCCATTCCCATCTTGATCCTCTGGAAAGTGCAGATTTCTCTCAAGAAGAAACTCATTCTCTTCGGAGTTTTCGCCGCAACAGTCATCACCATGGTCATCGCCATCATCCGCACAGTTCTCGTCAAGCCCGACCCCACCGTCAAGCAGAATGCTAGCATTGACTGGCTTTACCTATGGAGTCTGATCGAGATGGGTGTGGCAATCATGATCGCCTGCGTGGCGTCGTTCCGTCAGCTGTTCATCAGCCAAGGCAACCAGCACTTGTACGGCCCCGGATCAAAGCCTTCGTCTTCGAGACGCGGCTTGTTGGACTACCTGCGCAGCGTCACCGGACGCTCCTCGAAATCGAGGGGCGACAGCGCACACAGCGAATGGGATCAGGAGAAGCAAGTCTCCATTGGGTTCCAGTCAAAGGACTCTAGCAGTGAGACGCAACTCTACTCAGTCTCGGTGCAAGGTCCAACGCCTGTCCAGCGATAGATCTGCACATCAAGTCCCCTTCCTCCATAAGAGAAGCCAGAACTTAGAAGTTTCACGCTATAATGACGAATTTCCCAACCAATACCATTATCTCTTGCCACATGACATTTTCCTGCTTCCATATCTCTCGCCGCGATCAACTTTCATCAATTCCCGATCACGAGACCCGCGCGCCGTGTTTCGGAGTTCACGCTGTCCTTCTTCATGCGACTAAAACGTGGGACCCAAAAAGCTAACAGTTCTCAGCAGCTAAAATTGATAGCGTGGCCAAGCTGCAGATCAGCACACGCCCAGCAGCCTGAATCCTTCTTCTCCCTGTCCTCCCTCCCTAGTCTCTTGCTGGCAGCTGCGGCTACGGCATTAGGGCCAGAACTGGGAAAGAAAGCCCACCTCTCTCTCGAACACACACAGAAGCGATCAGGGAGACTCAATTCAGCCCCAACTCCCAAGATACTAATCATACAGTATATTCCCTGCCAGCTGAACACTAGTGCAGGCGGTGTCTCTCTCTCGCGGGGAAGCCCGAAGGTGTGAGAGTTCAAGATTAGAAATTATGGTGGGAAACGTGGCTGGTCTTCTTTAGAGTGGGTAAAAAGCAAGCTCATCACGCAATGGCTTTTATGGTAGCGGACGCCTTAATTGTGTTGGTGGTGGGTTGGACTACGCATGGTGCTAGGGCGAAGATCGCAAGCCATCGGCGTCAGTCTAATGTTGGAGGAAGAGGAAAGTGTAGTGTGGCTTTTGGGATCGCATTCCTTCGCTGTTTCTTCCTTCCGAGTTTTTAGGCGCTATCGGTTTGGTTTGTCAGTAGTGGCAGCATCCGAAACGATTCGTCGTCAGCGCAGCGGGCAGGACAAGCCGCCAGCGTCACTCTCGGCATTGGGTGTCATCAGTGAGAAGAGAGGATTCAAGGCGAGGGGTGTCTGCCGTTGTCTCCCGTTGCTTATACCACGGACGGCGTTGGATTGATCCGCTTCTCTTGTGTTCAAGTCCTCCTCCTTCAGTCGCCATCGCTGCGGAGTTTGACCACTGTCCTTCCTCTAGCTGATGCTTGGTATTCTCTTCTAGTTCGACCCGAACGCCACGATGAATCACTCCAATACATGGTCGGACTTCCTGGAGTCGAACGAACACTTCATCTCCTCGTCTCAGAATGCTCTTGCTCAGCGCTATGGCGTTGGAGCAGCTTCTTTACTTGCTCTTACTTGTATCATAATCTCCTCGGTCTGGACACGAAGGCGAACGTTCGATGAAAAGTCTATACCGACATACCCATGGAGTATTCCAATAATCAAGAGCACCTTTTCGTTTGTCTTTGACGGATTCAATGTTTTCCAACGAATCCCGTAAGTATCATCGCCTCCATACCCGACCACTGCCAGAAATTAACACTTCTTGTCCAATAGACAACTTTTCCCGAATCACGAAACAGTCAAGATCGATATCGTCGGAGACGAGTTCTACATCGTTCAAGGCGCCAAGAATGTCGCTGAGATGTTCCGCAGTCCTCTGCTCACTGTCACGCGGGCGTACAGCGTAGTGCTGGGGCAATGCTTCGGCATGGAGCAGCAAGCCGTCGATGCATATCTTGCAGACACATCTGGCTCGCGGACGAAGCCCATTGAAGGCAGTGATCCGCAGCCCACCGAACGGATCAGTCACATGACGCATGAGAATCTCGTCGAAGGACTTCTCACCACGGGACTTTCGGGCGCCACGAGCAATTTCAGACTGAATTTGAAGCAAAGTCTCGGGGATTTGGCAGTCACAGAGGACTGGATCGAGATGCCTGATCTGATGACTTTCTTCGAGGACCAGGTCGGAAAGCCTCTGCTTCAAACACTGTATGGCCAGCGGCTGTTGGACGAGAATCCGGAGTTCTTCAAGGACATCTGGAAATACGACGACTCGGTTATGGATCTGGCGCGAAGGGTGCCGTCCTTTTGGCTTCCTGGCGCTTACGCCATGAGAGACAAGCTGCTGGCAGCAGTTCGAAGGTGGCACGCGAAAGGTCTTGAGATCGTTAATGGAAGCAGTCTACCGCAGGCGCACCAGGAAGATCCGGTATGGGGTACGAACTTCATGAAGGATCGCTATCACATGCTGTTGAGCGCAAAGCAACAGACGAAAGACTCAGTGGCTTCGACGAATCTAGCCTTGATGTGGGCATCAGTCACAAACGTCGTCCCCTCCTCCGCTGCGCTGATGGTCAACGTGCTGGAAACACCGGGTCTTCTCTCGGAAGTCCAGCACAGGCTAGAGGCTTCAGCCAGCATTGAAGCGGTCGAGAAGGACCCTCTCCTGCTCTCGATATACGCAGAGACGCTGAGGCTAAATGTTCAGATTCACATCCCGCGCAGCGCAGCACATCACGACATCAGGATAGGAGGCACAGTGGTCCCTCGCAACAAGCTGATCATGACCAATGTCATGGTAGCGCACATGGACAAGGAGGTGTGGAACACGCAAGATGGAAAGCACCCGGTGGAAGACTTCTGGGCGAAACGATTCATTGTCGACTCCAACGACGCATCATCAGGGCCCATCAAAGGAGGCTCCTCTTCAGCGAGCAGTACTGGGCGTCACTTCTCCACAGAAGGTCTAGAGGGAGTATGGATTCCCTTCGGAGGTGGTCAGCATGCGTGTCCTGGGCGCCTCTTGGCGCGGCGGATCATGCTGTCGTCACTTGCCATGCTGCTCGACGATTTTGATCTCACACTCGAGGCCGGCCAGAGCCCGATTCGCTTCGAGTCGCCGCGTTTCGGATTTGGGATACGAAAGCCAGTGGGCGCAGTTCCGTTCAAGATCAGGCGGCGGAGGACTTCTAGGCGAGATCCCGATATAGCTGCAGTTTGAATGATTACGTTGCCATCCATGTAAGCGCACACGATCTGCCGTGGATTTGGCCGAGGGCTGAAAAGGCTTTGGGATTGCTGATGCCGATGGTTGCATGAAGTGGGACTCTGCATGTGCAGCTGGAGGAATCTGTCCCATGCTGATCCGCGAACAGACCCTAGTCCCGCTAGTGCAAGGGCAGTAAGTCTACCTTAATTTACATCTGGCGGCGCTAGCGTACCCGCTCCCAGAGCTGAGTGCATCTTTCTAGGGGGGGCTGAAGTAGGGGGCGTTGGTGTATCATCAGACAAGGATAATATCGACAACACTTCGACAGCAGGATCAATCGCTCATGCTTGGAAATTGATCTTCTTCTTCGATCAGCTTGCACACTTGCGTCACAATCTCTTACTGGAGGCGTGATTGAATGTGATATAACACGACCATCAAGGACATTTGAACAGCTCAACGATGATCGAGCAGATCCCTCTACCAGTCTATGGGACATTGCTGCTATGGCTCGCCTGGAGGATCTGGACATTCACACTGAGGCCGACGTTCCATCCAGATGATGTCAAAGTTCTGCCCTATTCGATTCCATGTGAGTGCAACGTTGAAATAAAGAGAAGCGATGAGCGAAATCACTGACTGAGGTCACCATAGTCATTGGTACGATTGATCATTCCTTCCACGATCCATAAACTCATGAGTCAAACAGGTCATGCCATACGTCTCTTCAAGGCTCCATATGAGCTTTACGGCTCTGCCGAGTAAGGCCAATCAAGCTTCACTCAACAGCAATGTTTTAACCATTCTTTCAGAAGATACTTCAACGGCACGCAAAAACCATACATGCTCCACGTTGCAGGCGATCGCATCGTCGTCGTTCCCAGCGCTTCAGACCAAACAGCTATCTTCAGTGACAACGAGAACTACACCTACGAGGATTTCATCGATCTCGTCTACCGACATGTAGGCAAAGTCTCCGAAGGCGCCCACGAAATCCTCTGGCGAACGCCTCAGCAAGGCTTTCAGTCATTACACCCAAATCCCAAGGACCTGGTACTGGTACACACTGGCAGAGAGCTCTTACAAAAGCAGTTCCTAGCCAAGGATCCCTTCGAGATGCTCGCGCAGAAGATCTTGGGATTTATCGACCAAGGCACTCGAAATTTCACCAAAGCCGCAGTGCTGGCCTCGGACGAGAAGACGACAGTCTTGTCCTTGCATCATTGGGTCCGAGATGTCATGGTGCAAGGCCAAGCAAATGCTTTCTTTGGTCCACTTCTGCTGGAGATCGCGCCTGAGTATACCGAGATATTCGATCAGTGGGACAAAAACAGTTGGAGGATCTCGTTCCAACTCCCTGCGTTCCTAGCCAAGTCAGCCATAGAAGCGAGAGAGCAGCTCGCTGATATCTGCAAGAAATTTCTGGACACCAACGGCCACTTAAAAGAAGGGAATGTCGCTTTTGTGAAGGAATTGACTGAAGAGATGCAGCACGCTGGCCTTTCGAACGATGATAGCGCGAGAATCTTGATGATCATCATGTGGGCCATCAACAGTAACGTCCAGCTTGCCACCTTCTGGATGATGGTCCACATCCTCCAAGACCCCGAGCTTCACGCCTCTGTGGTCGCTGAGATCGAGCCCATAATGCCCACAGTCGATGCAACGGATCTCGCTGACAGCCGAGCACTTCGCGAGATCTGCCGCACCAAGCTCGTCGAAGGCTGTCCCCTCCTAAACGCCACCTTCGATGAAGTAATGCGTCTCACGTCCACTGGTCTAGCGCTACGCAAAACAACCAAACCTGTCCTCATAGCTCAGAACCACGTTCCTGCAAACACCAAGATCTTCATGCCGCACAGACATCACCTGCTGAACAAGGAAGTATTTGGACAGGATGCAAACGCTTTCCATCCGGAGCGGTTCCTGCAGAATAAGGGCTTGCTGAGACATGATCACTACCGGCCTTTTGGTGGAGGGATCACGTACTGCAGTGGAAAGACAGTGGCGAGATACGAGATGTTGGCTTTCGTAGCCTGGACGCTGTGGAGGTTCCGGGTGAGAGTTGTAAGGCCTGATGAGGAGGTGCTGGGCGTCAAGGGTGTGCCATTCCCGAGGTTGGACCTGAAGAGGCCGAGTCTGGGGATCACTAAGCAGGTTGAGGGGGACAATCTGATTGTGGAAGTGGTGAGGAGAAGATAGCGTAATGTCTTGTTATTATATGGAGTTGAGGTTGTTCCAGCCGAAGACCTTCTTATAGGTGAACTTCTTCCAATCGCTCCCCAGTCCAATTGGTGCGAACCCAGGTAAGCACACCATGTTCGCTTTTCAAGCATCGAGGAGTATCCCTTGGCTTTCCATGGACCTTATACAGACAATATCGTCTGAGCACAAAATACCCTTCAAACCATTTGGCCCAGTGTCTCACTGCAGACAGCATATCGTCGCTGCAGCAGACGGTGTATAAATGACAAGCGATGGCAATGAAAAGCTAGCATCACCATCTCATCGCACGTCGAAGACCCGTTGCGGCGAGTATTGAACGGATTCTGACTGATGTCCGGCTTCGAGCGAAGCAGGGTCAAAGCAACATAGCTATTGTAGGTACATATATCGGTGATGTTGGCAGTGGGCACAATCTGGAGCCAGTGTTTGGGCGAGGGAGTGCAGAGTTTACACACCCAAATCGACATCACCCTCTTCGTCGGTCCGCCGTGCGGACGATGCATTGTCGACGTTCGATTGGCTCGTAGATTGATGTCGTACCGTTCCCTAGGGCGTGCCGTTTGGTTGCGAGCTTTCATTCCGTTCGACCAGTTCGCCGACTCCCAATTGCCTCCCAACCTTGACTTTCCGCTTCTTCTCTTTCTTTGCCCCGGCTCCTTCAACACCATCACCAGCTTTTCCAGCGCTCCCTACCTCACCACCTTCGTCTTTGCCAAGTGTCGTCTCATCCTCATCTGAGTCCTCTGCGTCCAATGCCTCTTCCCGCAGATAATCCAGGTCCATGCGCATACTATACGCATCTTCTCCGTCCGCATAGTACTTGGCTTCCGTGCCTCCAACCTTGAACCCCAGAGTATCCCGGTACAGTGCCAGCGCCGCCACGTTGGAGACACGCACGTGTAACGATACGTAGACTGCGTTGTATGTCTCGAACATTGCCCTCTCTAAGACCTCATCAGTATTCTGACTATCCAGCAGCCTTGTCGTTCACTTACGGCTCTGGCGCATGAGCTTCTCCGCCAGTCCTAATCTTCGATGTGTTCGCATTACACTCAGCGACGTGATGTGTCCATGCTGCACTCCATCTGCAGGATCTTCCTCCATCTTCGCCAACACATACCCCACAATCTTTGGCGCATCGTACGGTGTCTTTTTCGGTCGTGATACCTTCAAATTTAGGCGTCAGCGTTGTGCACCTGCGCCAGCAGACCCAATCTTGCTCGTGGCATGTGGCTTCTTACGTCTACGGCGACATAGCTTAGTTGTGGCCAGCTTAGAGCATGGTACATGTAGTATTTGCAGAAGTAGTTTTCGGGAAGGTTCGTGATGTTTGTTTGTTGGACCTGCGGGATGTCGGATGGCTGAAGAAGACGGATATCCATGATGGGCGACGCGGACGATGATTTCGTCAAATCGTAGTAGCTTGTTGGTCAGGATGAGAGGTATTCGTGGATTGTTAATGCTTGTGAAGCTCACATCTGAGGTTGCCAAGATTCCAGCCAGGATGCGGGGCGGTTCCGCATGCATGCCTGAGGCAAACATTCACTTTCACTTATGTGGCTCATGCGGAAGGTACGGATGAAATCTATGAGAATGCGGGCAGGAACCAGTCCAGTCGAAGGAGCACTCGAATCTTACTGTTACGAGCTTTGAATAATTACACATGTGATTCGTACGTGAGCATTTCAATTATTGATGGTAGACTCTTGAGTTATGCGGGTGCTTTTGCATGTGACAGCCGAGCGCTTCACTCGCAAACGCAGGTCCACTAGTCGCGAGCTTTGCCCCACTTTCCGAGAAATTCTACTATTGTCGTACTCGCATTGATGCCAATCCCTCACCACCAATCCGACCACCAACAGTTGTACAGTTTTCAATTGTCGTCTCAGGCTCCACAAGACTTCTACAATTTTCACGCGCTCACCTTCCTCCTTCAACATTGCACACACCACCTTTGATCAGACACATGCACGACTGTTGTATGCGTTACACCACTCGCGCCACTCACACTACTCACAAGCAAGACACTCCACCCACGAGCATCATGGCGAAGCTAGACTTCAGCATCATGCTTACGCGCCCGCATTTCTCCTTACACACGACCATCTCCAAGACCGGCGCAGTCATCAGAAAGTTCATGCGTGAGCATGGTATCACGCCCAACACTCGCAGCAACAAGAAGCGCGCGTCTCTCGAGGACGACGATCTTTGCCACGTACTCCCACCATTCAAGCGGACCAAGCTCAACAGTGGAGCTGCACATGTGCTTCCAGGTGATGGTGACCACTATCTTCATGAGAAAGTCTCTGTAGAGACGCGCAACACTGAGCTCCAAGCTGTACAGGAAAAGGCAGCGCAGGCAAAAGTCCAAGCAGATGTGCGCGCCGAGAGAGACCTCCTGAAAGCGAAGGTCGTCGCTCTCGAGAAGAGCCACGTCGAGTCAGACACTCGAGCACGAAATTTGGAGGAGGATAGAGACTGTCTGAAGGCGAAGATTGACCAGATGAGGAACGAGGCTCGTGACCACATCCAGCGACTCGAGCAAGAGAATGCGCGGTTCCGGGAGGAGAAGGTGCAAATTACAGCCAAAGCTGATGACAGATTCCAGCGAGCCAAGCAGGAGTTCATGCAACTCAAGAATGGAAAGGAGAAACTGGCAGTCGACGCTGACGGTGCAGCCGAGATGGCCGAGCAGAAGATCGCTATACTGGAGGATGAGAAGAACCAAGCCTGGCATGCCGTTGAAGAAGCCAAGCAGCAGACTGCGTTGATGGAGAACGAGAAGAACCAAGCCTCTTATGTCGTCAAAGAAGCCAACCAGAAGACCGCGACATTGGAGAACGAGAAGAATATGCTGAGAGCCGAAGCTCATCGGAAGATCGCAACCCTGGAAGATGAGAAGAATGTGTTGAGAGCCGAAGCTCATCAGAAGATCGCAACCCTGGAAAATGAGCTGGCAGTCCAAGCTCGCAATGCCGGTGCGAAATTGGAGGATGAGATGAAGAAGATGCAATCGGAGGCTCATCAATTCGTCCACGAGCTGAATGAGAACCTCGAGCGTCTGGTAGATGGAAACAGCGAGCTGTCTGAGGGAGCTCAACCCATTCTGCAAAAAGCCAAGGCCGAGTTCAAGCAACTGCAAGACGCAAAAGCAAGTGCTGCCAACGAAATCATGACATTCCGTCAGCGCAATTCAGAGTTGCGCACGGAGCTTACAGCTATCCGTCGTCAGGCGAAGACGTCGAAGACTGAACTCGAGAAACTCAAGCCCCATGCTTATGACATAGAAAACCGGAGCGATGACCTGGAGATCCAGCTCAAGGCTATGCACGATGAATCGACAGAGAATTACAGCACAGATGCAGCTACTAAGAAGCAAGTCGCAGGTCTGCGCACGCAGCTACAGGACGCTGATGCGGCCGCCAAGCGACAGGAGGCTACAATTGCGCAGCTGCAATTGCCAAAGCAGTGCTTCACATGTCAGCAACTGGCGACCCCTGCACCACCTTCTCGAAGCCCAGCCTATCCCGTGCGCAGCATGGCCAACGTTCATGCCAACAATGTCAAGAAGAAGCGAGACCCATACCCCGAACCACATCAGAGTGCTCGAAGCACGGTCATGTGGACTTCCGCAATCGGCTCAATAGTGGCAGTGAACTCGAAGCCGACAGGTGTGAAGAAGCCTTGCAACAAGAGCAAGCAGAAGAAGACTGTTTCAGCTGAAATGAAAAAGACATTGGAACGAAAGCAGGTGCAGGAAGCTGTGGCGAGGATGTTTGGTGAGGTGTCAACATTTCATGGAGAGGAGATGCAGGAAGCTATGGAGATGATAGTGGATGAGATGTCACCCATCAAGAAGAAATCCCGAGTGCAATTACCATCAGAGGAGTCGGCAGCGCTGGAATTCTCGCCATCCAAGGCGTCGAGAGAGTTGGCACTTCTGCCATCAGAGGCGTCGGGAGAGCTGGCACTCTTGCCATCAGAGGCGTCCGAAGAGCTGGCACTCCTGTCGTCAGAAGACTTAGCAGCACTGGTGCCCTTGCCATCAGAAGAGTCGGGAGAGCTGGCACTCCTGTCATCAGAGGAGTCGGCAGCACTGGTGCACTTGCCATCAGATGAGTCGGCAGCAATGGTACCCTTGCCATCAGAGAAGTCGGGAGAGATGGAACTCATGGAATAGGTCCCTGATCGCTTTTTGTCGTGGTCATGGTAGTGTTGTTGTTTGGGCTGCTGCTTTGGCAGGATTGTTGTTGTTTCATGAGCTGTTTGAATTCGTCGCAAATAAGAGATGGGAGAAGCGTGAGCCCAGAGCGTGGGCGGGTCGAGTTTGAAAAGCATTGATTGAGTTTGAGAAGCATTGGTCGGGTTTGGCAGGCCTTGGTCGGGTTTGGAAGGCGTTGGTCGGGTTCCAAAAGCATCGCGAGTTCGAGTCAAGTCTCACAGCGCTGCATAGGCGAGCAAAATTGAATAGCCAATAGAAGTTTTTAGGTTCAAGAGTCATGCCTTGCCTTTGGTCACTTAACGGGTCCGGGTGTACGTCCAAAGGCGTTTTCAGACGACAGTCATTGTGATCTTCTGTGTCGATCTGTCGAGCAAGACATCTCGAGTAAATTAAGCTCAGTAGAATGCTCCTGGTATCGATGTAGCATCATAACATCGATTGGTCCATGAATGGAATACGAATCGCGGCCCAGTCTCCTGCCAAGCATTACCGAGGATAACCATGAACATCGAGACACTGCTGCTTCACCGATATCAAGTGAACCATCGTACGCGAATTGGTGGGGGACATACGGTCCTTCGACGACGAAATTCCTGTCGCCAATTCCTGTCGCCAATTCAAAAGCAAGTTCCCTGCTTCTCCTTATCGATTCCGCAAACACACTCCCCAGCCTCGGCCCCATCCCCTGTGGCCTTGTAGCAGCAAATATCGCCATCGCTATCTGAATGCGCAGGATTGGCCGGACAGCTGAAGTCTTGCAACTTGCAGTCCGTTGTGGTGCAGCATGAGCCTTTGGGCCAGAGTAGAAGTGTATTGTTGGCCAAGTTTGACAGGCGGACCATCTCCACCACTGCTACGGTGCAGAGGGTGTCACTGAGGACCCCTGGGTCGGGCTGTCGGGTGTTGGCTTTAAAAGATGGGAGTATGGATAGCATACTGAGGAGAAACAGTGGAAAGAGCATGTTGGATGCGATAGTTTGCTAGGGCGCTGAAGGAGTGTTCTCGTAGGCAGGATATTATGGCTGACAATGAAGAAGCAAACGGACTGGACGGGATGTATGTATAGGAGAAGGGCCACTTGCCATAGCAGATATAGATGTTCATCCCACCACCAGATCGTCGCTATGATGAGTCCGGACAGAACTCGTTCCGACGCAGCGGCCAGTGGCCGGATGACGTTGGGCGAATGTTGCAGATGTGGGAATAGAGTTAGACTACGCCCCGGATGCAGCGCTAGGACATATCGGCGCAGCACGTGCATGCAGCTCCAGCACCTCGAACGCGACTCGGAATCGTCACTTTCACCTACTTATCCTCATTTTCACCTTCGATACGCCGACGATAGCTACAGCGCCTGTCGCGACATACTATATCGATATATGGAAGCAGGCTCGCCCGGCCTTGAGCTGAACACATACACACACAAACACAAACATGGCGGAAGCACCAAAGAAGGGTCGCTTGACCCTATATGAAGATCTTCTCAGCGACGAGACGCGCGCGGAGCGTCAGGCGCAGGAGACTAAGGCACAAGCCGACGAAGCGAAGAAGAAGAGTAACGGTAGAGTGATATAAGCTGTACGATATGAGCCAAGCGGCGGATTTGCTCACTTGCTTCTCAAAGCCTCTCTGATGTTCAAGCCAACAAACCTGGGAAAGAAGTTCTCTACTGCCGCAAAGCCTGCCAACAAGCCAAAGCCCACCTTCGCCTCAATGCACAAAGTCTCTTCGAGCACTTCGACTACCATTTCGGCGCCTGCGACTGTCACCGCCAGCTCGCCGGAGAGCCGACAGGTGACGAGTGATCCTCAACAGCCAACACCACAACAGCAGCCATCGCAGAAACGAGGGTTCTCTGACTGGCTCGCCAATGAGGATGAGGAGTGGATGTACGACAGTCGGCCACAGCAGGCGGGTCGCAACAAGAAGAAAAAGAAGGGCAAGCAGGTTCAGGAGGAGTGGTCGTGGGATGACATCTACGACCCTCGCATGCCTGTCAACTTTCTCGAATATCCAAAGTCAGAGGTGCAATTCGATATCAATGAGCAATGGAAGCAGAGGCTGTATGACGCCAACAAGAGAGAAAAGCAGAGGCACATGAGGGAGCGGGCGGAGCAGCAGCAGCGTAAGTCTATAGCTCCATCGGGGCGAAGGCAATTTCCATGACTGATTGTATTCCAGAATCAACCAAGAGCATACCTGCGGTAGCACGTGGACCAATGTCGTTTGCCCCGCCTTCGGATTTCGACTCTCGTCCATCGCAGATCAGCAATGCTGGACCGCAACAACAAGAGGGCGATGGTGCTTCAGCCATGCAAGGCGACCCCTATGCTGCACGGCCAGCCTTGAAACAACATGCGGTCACTCCCACGCCTGCTTCAGCATCACCCACACCACTTAATGGAGCCGCTGCTGCGGAGAAGGCGGCCAAAATCGCTGCACAGATCGCAGCCATGAAGGCCAAGGCGCTCGCTGCAAAGGGACCGAGCACAGCGTCTCCCCCAGTACCACAACCGCTTGACACGCTCCCCGTTCCTGATGCAGATATACCGCCACCGCCACCGCCAGAAGAGTCCTCACCAGAACTCGCACAGCCTGGCGTCATTGCGGCAGCGCCAACTTTCAATCCGGATTACGCAGCCTGGAAAGCGCGACAAGAAGCTGGCGACGACTCGGCCGAAGCTGTGCAACCAGCCGAGGACCCTGACGCTCCACGCTCGCTGAGACCCGGGCAAGCCGGATTCGCAGAACGCATGCTCAAAAAGATGGGTTGGGAGAAAGGCAAAGGTCTCGGCGCAAGCGGCGAAGGTATCACCACCGCTATCGTCGCCAAAGCCGACAAGCGCAAGAAGAAATCCGACGCACAAGGCGGCGGCTTCGCCACTCCAGCAAACATGGGCAAGATCGTTGGCGGGAAGAAGGCCAAGTCATCAGCGTTTGAGCAAGACAGCAGCGATGCTTTCGGACCTATGTCTGAAGTCATCAAATTAGACGATATTCTGGCGAACATGGACGTCGACAGGGAGATCCAAGACAACAATTTGTTCCAGGAGTTGGGAGATGAGATGGGTGCTTTTGGGACGGTCGAGAGATTGTTTATTTGGAGGGATCATGTTGGGGGCCACAACGAAGTTTTTGTCAAGTTCACGAGTCAATTGAGTGCGTTGAGAGCGGTGAGAGACATGAACGGGATTGAGTTTGCAGGGAATCTGGTTAAGGCGCGATTTTGGGACGGGGAGAAGTTTGAAAGGGGGGAGTATGAGTGATGAGAGGGTTGCCGGCCACGGCTGGCGTTTCTGTCCCTGCATGTGTTGGGTAATTAATCTCTGCTGCAGGCCATTGTCAATAGCGGGCCATGAAAAGGTACCAATGGACCGCAATCAAGCGTGGCTGCTTAAGAATATTGTTGGAACTGTAATTGCTAAACATGGTCTACAGACTATAAGCAGCACCTCGACATGTTTTCATCTCATCTTCGCTGGAACGTCGCGCAATGTTGGTCAATTAACTTGCTTGCAGTATTGGAATAGAGCAGAGGGATGGCGGCAGGTCTGTTCACAGCGAGACAACCAATCTAGCAGTGAAACCACCGCCAGCAGCTCAAGAAAGCCCCGTCGTCCTCGCGGAAGGAGATCGACGCCTTAGCAGGATGACGAGGGAATGTGTGCAACAGTCCGCGATCGAGATCGAACAAATGGCAAGTCGCAATGCGCTTGCGTAAGTACATCTACGTCGTCCAGACGCTCGACTGCTTACGCCGATGACAAAGGTGATTCAGTCAAGACTTACGGAGATCGTGAAGAAGGTGGATGGGTGGTTGCGCACCAGAATGCAGCTCGATGGCCAGTCAGATATCTGCGAGTCGCGTGATGTAGAAAGCCTTTGATATATGTGCCTGCAGATCACGATCAACTATTATATGGAATGATCTTGCGCCAATCAGGACCTGTCGTGTTGCGCACCCAAGATGGCCAGCATGGAACGAGAAGATGAAGAACAAGCTTATCCGACTGTATCGATGCTCTAAGGAACGACGAGGCAGACTTTTGCTTGAATCCTGGTAGGTCTAATGTGCCATGGTGTACTCAAGGACGGCACGTTCTGGGCAGCCGCAGCTTACTTCCCTTGTTTTTGACATCTTCCATCGCCTCTCACTTTCTGCTCGCCGGCGTATCCGAGTCAAGATCCTAAAGCATAACTTAGGAGTGTTGCCTCAAAAAGGACGATTGAGCATGGCTGGAGCTCGCAACAGACGTTGGTCCGAGTCAGTCACGCAATTTGCATTACCAAGAACAACAGTCCGAGGATCAGCACATGTGCATTCACAGATTGTGTTCACGATGATCGAACGCCACACTTGTCGCAGAATGTCTTGCGTGCCAATGAGAAACATTGGAGCTCGGTCCGCCGCTGAGCTACTCCACCTGTTCCTGAATCTTAAATGGCCTCGGCATTCCCTTCCTACCTTGAGTGGTATAGCCTTGGGGTAGTTTTGGGGAGATCGCCAACAGCCAAACGAAGTATACGACGAGTATAGAATCATGGCTCGCCCACACCTGCACGAGTGCCTACGTGCGGACTCCTCTCTACCCCGATATTGCCAAGATGAAGGTCTTCCATAACGCCCTCCTCGCATCGCTCGTTGCCAGCGTTTCTGGCCGAGTAATCATCAGCCGGCAGGACAGCAACTCCACTCAGCCTATTGCACCGAGCCAGGACCCGTGGTATACAGCACCGGACAGTCTCGACTACCCTCCCGGAACAGTCTACAAGATTCGCGATGCCTCCGGACTGGTCCCACTCATCGCCAACTCGAGCGAAGCGTACAATATCCTGTATAGGACCACAGACAGCCAGTACGCGGCCTCCTGGGCTGTGACGACGCTCATCGTGCCTGCCAATGCCACCTCCAAGGACAAGCTTCTCTCATACGGAATCCCCTATGATTCCGCTGACATTGACGCCAGCCCGTCCTATGCCCTGTATAGTGGTGGCGGTGCATTTGGAACAGGGGAGATCTCTGAGGCGCTTGGTTTGGGATACTATGTGGTTACTGCGGATTATGAGGGACCCAAGGTACGAATTGTGAAGTCCCAAAGATGGCGAAAACTGCAGTTGTATGACGGCTAACCTGCCCATTTCTGCGAGTAGGCATCCTTCACGGCAGGTGTCCAGTCTGGACATGCGACTCTTGACGCCGTGAGAGCCGTGTTCGCTTGTCCAGAGTTCGGACTGGACTATGGCTCAATGAAGAAGGCACTATGGGGTTACTCCGGTGGTGCTCTGGCCTCGGAGTGGGCGTTAGAGCTGCAGGTTCAATATGCTCCGGAGCTGAAGTTCGTCGGCGCTGCGCTTGGCGGCACAACTCCCAATGTCAGCAGCGTTCTGCTGACCATCAACGGAACTGTGAGTTACATTGCCATGATGGAACAAGATTCGTGTTGATTTTGTCACAGATATATGCTGGTCTCGCCCCCTCGGGTATCCTTGGCCTGACCAGCCAATACCCTGACGCCGAAGAATTCGTGCAATCCCAACTCATTGAGACTGGCCCCTACAACAAGACCACTTTCAACAAAGCCCGCAACTACACACTCATCCAGTCAATCGGCGCCTTCGCTGGCCAGGATATCTCCAAGTATTTCATCAACGGCTTCGACACATTGGAAAACCCGGTCGCCCAGAAGGTCATCAACAACGACGGCGTCATGGGCTACCACGGCGTGCCACAATTTCCGCTATTCGTCTACAAAGCAATTGGTGATGACATCAGTGTCATCGCGGACACGGACGAGCTGATTGACAGGTACTGTGGTGTTGGTGCTACAATCGATTATCAGAGGAACACTGTTGGCAACCATGCAAGTGAATTGAACAATGGGAGAGCGAGAGCCGTGAGCTTCTTGGAGGCTGTTTTTGCTGGAACGTACAACGCTACGGGGTGCCAGATTACGAACGTTACGGTCGCCGCATAAGCTCGACGGTGAGATGATACACATTAACTATATGAAATGTATGAAAGAGGAAATCTTGGCCAAGAAGCCAAAGAATTGGATACAAGACTGGACCTTCCGCAAGGCTCATATTTCGACATGTTTACGCACACAGGGCCATGTCCATCATATTTTTGCCTGTTCTCAGGTCCGCTGCGGGCGGTTCAATGCCAATGAGCTTGCGGTCGAACAAGTTGCTAGGTTGATTGTGCAAGAAATACAAGGTTGTCTCCAGCGCTGCTCCTATCCACATGGCCATTCTCCGTCATTCCATCGACGTCAACGCTCTTGCTTGAAGACGACTGGACCTCCCATCGAGCTGGCTTTGGACGAGCCAGTGGAGTCATATTCATTGCTGTTGCCTTGCATTTTCTCTTAGTCGGCTTGCTATGGCCAGCGATGGGATCTAGCGACAATCATACATAGTTCAGCTATACATGTGGGCGTACAAGTCCTCTTGACGTCGTCGTGCAAGCGATGCCATGCCGATTGTCTAATGCTTTGTAGACAATAGTGTTGTCGTCCTCGGGGTCGTCCCAGTGAATGGCATCTTGAGAAACAATAAAAGGACTTCCTTCAAAACCAATGACGCTGGCGCTGAACTGCTAGCCTTTCTGCATGACCACGGAGCAATGATTTGGAAGATCATCGACCACTATGTGTTGGTCATATGCCAGACCGAGTCCCATAATGCCTCCATTCCGCAAAATGCAAATCGGGGTACTTCGCGATCATTGATGAAGGTTTTGGTCACAAGAGCTTGACTGCATTCGCTGTCGGGAAAATCATCATTCGTCGCTAGGATTACTGCTTGCCGACGACCATATTGTTTTCCTCGAAGCTTACCAATTTCAACCCTATCTCAATCCTTGATCACTGTCTGGCTGACAGATCTTAGGCATCGGCATTCCTCGATAGCCAGGCGGCTGAGCATCATGTCGTAACCAGCTCGTACGTTGTAGGCTCAGGTTGAGGCCTCGGCATGGCATCATATCGAAGAATTATCGGTGCCTGGAAGTGTGGCATTGAGCAATGCCTGGCTGCGCCGCTTCGGTGTGGCCGATCAAGCCAGTAGAAGCTCTTTCGTGACAGCAGGAACTTAATCCTTCTGGAAGCTTAAATGCGGTGTGCCTAGTTATTATAATATCGTCTTAACAGCCGCCTTAAATTTTCGGTCATTCACTTCGCTTCATCACTAGCATCGTGCCAGATGCCGAACAAGGCTTCTCAACAGGGCGAGACGTCCATCGAAGGTGATCTCGAAGTTCAACATGAGGATCAAAGAAAGATGGTCGACCTTGATACGCAACCTGGAGACACAACTGCAAGCGTCGACAGCGAAAAGAATGCAGCTCAAGGCCATCATGACACCCAAGTCGATCCCGCAGATCTCCCAACATTCATCTCCCAACCCCGATTTCACCAAAAATTCACCTTCACCTCCACCATAGCCCAAAAAGAGCTTACAGCCTCCTACTCCATAGCCGGCTCCCAAAGCCCTACAGCCCCAACTTTTCTTTACGTCGGCGGCGTCTTCGGCGGTCGCTTTCACGGCATGTTCGTCGACTACCTCTGCACTCTCAAAGGCGTGCGCGGGATCTTCCCCGACCGACCTGGTCTGGGACTTTTCACACCCGTGCCAATCGAACAGCGGACAGAAGTTTTCCTGGAAGCCATTCCAAAGATTCTAGAGCACGCGAGGGTGAAAGAGAAGGTCGTTCTCATGGCGCTCAGTGGGGGCGTACCATATGCGCTGAACTTTCTGTGGTATAGACCGGAGCTGTTCAGGCAAGACGTTTATTTTATCAGTCCGTGGGTGCATCCGACCAAATCCGGGATTCGATGGCATCTCTGGGTCAGCATGTTACCTGCTTCGATGACCCGTAGTGTGGGAAAGCTTGCTTTCATGTTGCTAAAACGCTTGATCTCTCGAGTACCTCGAGATGGGAGTGGAAGAAAATTCGTCCACAAGATGGACAAACAGGAGGAAAGATTGCAAGACACTTGCGGTGCAGGAGCTGATGAGATCGAGAGGCGTCGGCAGGGATACGTTAACGCATTATTTGCGGAAGATATCAGCGGCTCGGCAGAGGACTATCTTCTTGGTGTGAAAGACCCCACTGAGACATGGGGGGTCGCTCATGACTATGAGACCTTTGCAAAGATGCTATCGGAGCGATGTCAAAACGAGAGAACAAGGTTGAAGCTGCATGCAGTTTTCGCGAAGGATGATGCATTCATTGGAAATCAGGGAGCGCAGTACTTCCAAGGCGCCTTTGGGAGCGAGGTGGCGAAAGCAGGATTTGGATTTGAAAGCGAAACCATTGAGGGCGCCAATCATGAAAGTGTGGCATTTCCAGAGACCGGCGTCATTGAAAAGTGGATGGATGCCTATCTTGAGGCGGCGTAGCTTGGAACGTAAGTAGCCCCTCAGCTACAGAGATTGCTGCCACGACGTGCTTCTGTACAATATCCTGCAGCCTCTCATACAGGCTCAATCGACACAGCTGCCTTCGGGCTTCGCAGTGGTGCAGACTCGAGGCGTTTCAGTCGCAACGTTTGCGGACGTTGCTTATCCAGATGATCCTGGCCAATAAGAAGAAGAATATCTTCCGGTGTGAGACGGATTTTCACGCGTGCCTCGAACAAGTCCTCGCTCAGCGAATTCTGGTTCGCAGTGAGAAAACCAGATTTATCAATGGTGATCCCCTGACCTATTACATCATATCCACCATAATACATACTCTGCCGCAACACGAGTAAGATACCCTGATATGTCTGTCCAAAGTGGACCAGAATATCGCCCTCTCGAGCATCGTGACAAACGAGTGCAACAATGCTCGAAGAGAAGAAGACTTCTTTTGGCCTGCGTTCGACTGACATCAGTCTTTGTGTTGACCTCAGCTTGAATGCCACGGCCGGAATAGCGTCGAATGCCACGTGCGTCGCATCATTCTTGCGAACAGCGACAAAGAACCTTCCGCGATCATCGATGGTGAGCCTAGCGCACGTTGTCGCTCGATCACCTCCAAGCGGCCATTCTTCTGGCGACATTGAGAACACATCATACAAGTCTCTAGATAGTGCGTCATAGCCTGGCGGAACTTCGGGATAGTGTCGCGGTATTGTGCGTCGTCGAACAAGTTCCAACATCTGTGGATGATCTGCGTTGATGAGGAAAGCGGAAAGCATATCTTCAATTCGGAAGAGCTCAATGATCCCTGCCATTTCCAAAGCGAGGTCGAAGGCACCTCGCTTATAATCCGATTCCACAGGCTGGACGTCTTCAGGCCAGTTGATCAGGTGGAGCACACCATACAGCCGATCTCGAGGATCTGCGCATTTGAATTCAGCAAAGTTCGTGAAGACATAGCCGATGTCTAGCGGCGAGTCGCGCTCAAACAGTATGACGGCTTCGAGTGGCGTTGTAGGGTATGCCTTTACAAGTGTCCATGAGTTTTTTTCAATGGCAGAACTGATAAGATCGCCCAAAAGTTCAGAGAGGAGATCCAGGGCATGCCAAGAAATGTGGTCGTCGCCACATAGGACGTAGATTCCTGGCGCTGCTGCCATCTCTTGAACAATCCAGAGTCGGGACCAGTATGGTCGGTGCGAAAAGGAGTTGAAAGCTGTGCATAGCTCGGCAACTCGTTGCTCACCAAGCGATGCAAGCCATGGCATCCAGTCTTTGGGAACGGGCCTTGTGTCATACCCCTTGTCGATGACTGCCGCATAACGGGCCAGCAATTGACTGTTGTCCTGAGAGGCGCCTACGCAGGCAAGCACGCGGTGAGCTCTTGAGTATATGTGCCACATCATGCGAACTTGAGCAGTCTTCTCTTCGAGGTCTTCTTGATTGATGCATATTGAGTCTATCCAGATCCAATCGAGAGGGTAGTGTCGATGCACCTGTACAAGTGCGTTCAAGCAATTGGTTCTGATGGGCCTAAATTGGCCATCGATGGTGATGGATTCGGATATGTCCTCGCCCCAGGTGTACGAGATGGCGCTATAGCTTGGTGATTCTTCCAAGTGAAACGTGTCTATCATCAAGTGTCGGTATGCATCAGTCCCAGCGCCCTGAGCGAAACGCACCAGGCGAATGGTGGTCGCAGGGTCCGAGAGCGCCACATGTTGATACATATTCATTTCTACTGAGCCACACAACGCCAGTGCGCTGCGAGACGCCGCTGAGCTTCGGACAAGCTCTTGTCGAGCTGCATGATAACAAGTCTTATTCCACTTGTCCAACTGTGATGGACATCACGAGTGGAATGCCGTGAAGGTGATGTGGCTGTTGCCCAGAGATCGTCGGAATGATTATCGGAGAAAGGTGCTTGGTCATGGTAATGAGATCGTGAAGCGAGTGACTGATGACTGAGCGTGCCGAGGAAGGTTTGCGCCAAAGGATTCTGTAATGCACCTCTCCAGCCATTTCCCATTCACGCATCGGTCTACGCATCGACCTGCGCATCCAGCTCCATCAGCTCCTGTCACATGCCAGCTCGTGTCATTCACTTGACCAGAGTGAGACCCGCGGAATGGGCATTACTCTCACGTAAAAGCGCGTGTTTCATGACGCTTGGCCCCGCGGCGCGTCATTACGACATCATGCACGAATATGGAAGGATGGTGTCACGGTCGAAGGGAAGAGCCATAAATGCAATACCTACGTCGACCTAGAGTGAAATCACTCGCGTATCACATCAATTACACCAGAAATGGCGGCCACACACCACTTTCAAGCACGACGCTTGTTCGACGTAAAGGGATATGTCTGCGTTGTCACCGGCGGCGCAACAGGTATACCAACTGCCATCTGTGCACCGTACGCGCGACCATCTACTGACGATAAGTAGGCATCGGCCTCATGGCCACCCAAGCCCTCGCTGCCAATGGAGCCAAAGTTTACATCACCTCCCGCCGCGAAGAGACCCTCCACAACGCCGCCAAATCCCACAGTCCCGACCTCCAGCACGAAATGGGCGAGACAGGCGGTCAGATCATTCCCCTCCCTCCCTGCGACGTGCGAAATAAGGACGACCTACAAAGCGTCGTGAACGAGCTTTCGAAGAAGGAGAAGCACGTCAACTTGCTTATTTGCAACGCCGGGATTTCAGGCCCAAAAGCAGAGCCGTCAGAAGACGATGCAGGCGATTTGAAAAAGAAACTGTGGGAGAATGAGAGTGTAGAACAATGGCAACAGACCTTTGAGACGGACGTGACGAGCGTATACTTCACTACTGTGGCTTTCATGCCTCTCCTGCAAGCTTCTGTCAAAGCAGGCGGCGGTCCTCATGAAGACTTCTCCGCTTCCGTCATTACCATCTCCTCCATGTCCGGCTTGATGAACAACGCACAAGGACACTTCTCCTACAATGCCGCGAAGGGCGCTACAGTTCACCTCACCAAGCTCATGTCCGCGGAATTCCAGAAGACGAAGATCAGGGTGAACAGTATAGCTCCGGGCTACTTCCCGAGTGAGATGACAACGAAGGAGTCAGACGAGAACAATAAGAGCAACTTCCCGCAGAAGAAGATTGAGGATGCAGGGCATGTGCCTATGATGAGGGCCGGGAGGGATGAGGAGATTGGTATGGGAGTGTTGTTCCTTTGCAGGAACCATTATGTCAATGGAGAAATTATGGCGATTGATGGTGGGGTGCTGAACACCGTGGGAGGACGGTGAGCTTGCGTCGACGGAATACGGTCAGCGAAACGACAGCCATGAATTTGGACGACTTCATGTGAGCTGGGAAGCGAGGCGTCCTGGTATCAAAAGCTCTTCTTCTATAAGGTACTCCCAAGATTCGCCATTCCGACCTTGATGACCACTGCTATCAGGGATCCTACTGTCGATTAATCTATTTGCTAGGCAGCGTGGCTGCTGTGAGCAAACCACGGCCTTGCGGTCTCTCCAATGGACGCGTCTTGTGGCTGTTGGTACGCGGCATGATGCAGTCTTCGACTCGTAACGGACGCTCAACAAGGCTGACATTGCGCCTCTTCGCATCACGCGGCGAGCAAATCGGTGATATCCCTGCACCTGGCCGCAAGCGGGAGGCCTACTTCGGCATATTGCGCCTACGACACATGCAGCAACTCTTGCAACCATCACGGTTTTGGTGTGCGGTGATCCACGAAGAAAACAGCCTATATTCAAGGACATAAAGCGAAGAACGACTAGGATGCACCATCGCCGAAACCAGCGTCGCGGCGTGGAAGACTCTGCAACTCTCAGGCGACCCGACCATTATTCAGACAAGTTGCGCAGCCATATCCAGTGATAGCGCACCTGCGATGGGGATCGTGCGCCACAGCAGAACGGATTGCTAGGCCAGATCAGAGTGTTCATCAGACTCCAGTTCACTTTGCTGGAATCACTCTGATGCGCGGCAGGAGCTTCTTTACCAGAGCATTATATATTCAGATAAGGTCCCGTGCCTCATCCAATCAGCGTCCCCATTCGGATCAAATGATCTGGCATCCTCAATGGTCTAGTGGCTATGATTTCCGCTTGTCATCTCACGAAAACAATGCGCGGGAGACCAGGGTTCGATTCCCTGTTGGGGAGATTTACGAATCTCGTCTTTCCACCTTTTGCGCTTCTATTGTCATCGTTACTTTTTGATATATCTTTGGAAGACTGTGTGGGTGGTGTATTATGAACCAAAATTTGAAAAATTTATGTTCTAGAGTTGAGCTGGCCCCGATAGCGACACTTGCCCCTCCTTCGAAACAGCTCTCGAAGCAGGCGAGTTGAGATGAACACCTCCAATCTGCATCTTGGAGTCCGTTTACTTCCCTCCTTCAAATCCCCTCTGCAGCGTCTCGTGTATATCTCCTGGTGCCCCCTGAAACAAGATCTTCGTATTTGGCGCCACCTCTCTAGAGATATTGATCGTCTGCTCGAACTGCGCCAGAAACATCGGTGCCATCTTGATCCCACCTCCAACAATGAGAGCATCCCATTTTCCCGTCTGAAGCTCGCTTGTCAGATTCTTGAATGATCCAGGAAAGTCTTCGGGGTCGAGAAATGTCAATTGGACTTCGTAACCGGCTTGACGAGCTTTATCGGCGCCGGCTGTGACGATCGACTGGATGGTCTCGTTGCTGACGGTTTTGTCTGTCGGATGGCCGGGGAGGCCGAAGTGGAGCGCTCGTTTTGTTAGGTCCGACATGATTGCAGTAGTTCTGGCAGTGAAGGAGTCGTGGTGCAGATTGTGTCTTCGAGGCTATTGCAGTGATGAGCTGGCAGTTGCTGAGTAAGTGGGGGTGCTCTTCGGGAGTCGTCTTCTTTGAAATCGCTTGCGCTTGTCATTCTATCTCTGTGTGAGACGATCGTGCATTTATTGGTTCAACTACGATGTGACCGCGATGAGCATTCGGCCGAACACTCTCGGCGAAGATCGCACCATTTCTCAGCTACTCACTGCGCGCTATACAGAGAGGATTCTGGCGTGCCAGTAAGTCACCTTACGTGAGTCATTCCACGGACTCAGGCAGTACTCTTGTCCCAGCGGCAGGATATCCAGTCCGATCTTTGAACCTGACTTGATCCAGACAATGATGAGAGTAGGAGCATTAGGCCGTCAGAGCAGCAGACGTCTCTCTGTGCCCGTTGCTATAGCAAGCTGAGTCAGGGTCTGTCTTCCCATCAACCTGACCACCTCTTGTCCTTTTCATCATCATTCCTACCATCGTCAATGACATGATCGGTGAGCTGCGAGTTTGCGGTGTCCGACACTTTCAGCTTCTCGAGGAGGCGTCTCGTGCGACGCGACAGGTCGACATCATTCGGACATGCAGGTGAGAAAGAGCGGCAGTGATCAGCAGCTTGGATGACAACATGGCTGAGGAAGGATTTGTCTACTGCTGTTGGTTCAGTCGTCAAAGGACTGGTTATAGAACCTTGCAGCCTTTGCAGCAAAGTTGTCGTATGGAGGCGGCGGACTCCGCCATTGTCTTCAGCTCGCACTGGTTCGTCTATGCGCGATCCTTGAGCGATCAGACCAGCTCTTGTCACTCACAGCTTCATATAGGCAGAATGCAAGGTCTTTCTCTTGGCGCAAGACCCAGTGAAAATGTAAGTGGTGGCCAGACTTCCTTACCTCATCTCCCGACTCGAGACTCTTTCGCTTTGTCTTCGGTGACATCGACAGCTCCAAGTCTTTCGACCCCAGCGAAAAGCTCAAGGAGCCCTCAAATCAAAATGCTCGCACTCCTCCTGCTGCTTGCCGTGGCCGGTGTCTGGTCTGCTTCCTACAACGATCAGATCGCCTGCGTTGGACCATATGCTCTTTGTGCTACAGTCACCTGCGACTCAAGTCCCAGCAATAGTACACACGTCATCTGTTCTTGCTTCGGTCCATATGAGGGATTAAACATTGGAAACACCACTTCTTGCAAACATCGCACAGACGAACTGATATCTACATTTGCGTTGGTGAATCCGTACACGACGAGACCTCAACATTCAACTTATCACCATGGCCGTTGGGACGACGCTGCGACTCTTTATGCGTTCTCTTGCGAAGGAAACAACACTGCTCCATGGGCCGAATGTCGCGATGCGCCCTGTTCGATGGAAGCTGGCAAAGTGACATGCACTTGTCCATTAATGCCTCCGAGCACGAATTTATATTATGGTACAGAGTGCCCCTCGAGTGCGACAAGGAAGACAGAGCTTTGCAAGACGCTGCGGGCGACAAATGCTCTGCCAGATGGACTCAATCAATCTATGATTGGGGGCTTGGTTGCGAACAGTACGCTGGGCAGCTTTTATGGTGATCCTTTGAATGTCTCCAGCTGCGTGTTATGATCTGTAGGAAGTTCAACTGTCAGGTTGGGTTATAGGGACATCGGAGTAGTTGTGAAAATGGAGTAGCAAGCCATAGACCAAGCATGTGGTCACGACCTGGGGAAGGTGTTGATTTTGGCGCATGATCACCTCGTTACGACCGCAGCTGAACAAAAACAATACTAGAGCACGAAGGTGTTGATGTCCTCAGATTTCGGTGCCTCAGGCACAAGCCAGGTCTGAACGCCAAACTCTCGAGTCCTCACCTCGCTTCCCGCGTCCTGACGCGACAATGAATACTTCATCGACAATATAATCGTCACAACTTATCCTTACCTGGCCCGCGAGCTTCATCATGCCTTGTTGCCGCTAATGACCATATATAGCCTCGATGTTTGCTACTACCACATGACTAATAACATTCCTTGACCACGCATGACAGTCGGGCGAAAACTACCACAATTCATGAACGATCGAAGAACTGAACGCACACATATATTGTTCACCTTAAGCCCATAATCTCACTGGCGATATGCCTTATCTGGATACCTCGACACCAACGCGCGACACGGCGAAACCATGGCAAACAGCATTCAAGAATGCCTTGGTCCGGCGTATAACGGCGGAACAACTGGCGGGACCTTTGAAAACCTTGAAGAAGCGAAATCCAGCACGGCCTGCCGAGATTGCAAATATTCTACTTGGATTTCGTTCGACAATAGGCGGCGGCGACGACCCGCGCCTCTTTAGCTATGCGACTTTGCTACTCAGGGAGAGATACATCACCACAAGCGACCTACTTCTAGCGCTTTTGAAGAATTCTAGCTACGGAGGCAGTAGCGTCCAAAGCCCGGACGTCATCAGACGGACGGGAATGCCGTCGTGCGAAGAGCGAGTGTTCCTGCTTCTCACTCAGATGCACATGAGCTCTGACTTGCCCACTTCTCCAATGGAGCTTCAGAATCTGGTACATGCTCTATGGCGGTGGCTCAAAACTGTGAGCGAGCATGAGATGGGGAAGCAACTTGAGGGTGGCGGCCTGCACACTGTGGACGCGTACGTGTTCGGCATATACGAAGCTCTTGGTTCTCTCGCAGTGTCCATCTTCCAGAATCAGAGTATACGTGTGCTCTCGAAGCAGACATGGTGGAAAGACAAACGAGCGACTGTGGCCACCGAGATGGAGAACTTCGACACTCACATCCTCGCTTGGATGCAGTCTCAGGTGGCAGGTCGCCTGAAGAGTCTTACCGGCGTGCCACCGTTCATCGCACTGGACGACAAGGGACGGCCTATTTTTACGAACGAGCAGATCATCAACTTCGTGGCCGAAGTGCCGATGGTGCACTCACGAGCAGCTCTGTTCGTCTGGCTCAACGCAGCTTTGGTAGCACGGCCTCTAACGGACGACATGGCCTTACTGAGCTACCTTCAGGCTCGATACCCGGGTGATACGCAGAATCTGATTGTGGACTTTCTCGTAGCTTCTTTCGATGTGCTCACCAACGCCATTTTGAGAGAGGAACATCGACAGAATGTCAAGAGCATCCGCTCGTTTCTCTGCAACAAAGTGCCTTTACTGCTGTCGATGCTCTCGGCAAACACTGCGTCAACTATGGCTCCGGAAGCTTGTATACAGATGGCATTGATGCCTGGCGGGATGATCTCGGTCGACGTCTTGCCGCCGATCACCCAGGGCGCAACAACTGCGAGAGATTACCTCAAAGGTGCACGGCTTGACTTCTTACAAGCGTGCGTGCTGCATGGTCTACTTTCCGAGAGCGCAGTCAGTCAGATCCTGGGGGAGAACGTCGCCCTTCCAAGAGTAACAAAACTTAACAAAGACACTCTCCTGGCGCAGTGCAGCAATAATATCAGTCGCTTTGAGGCCATGATCGATGATCTCGACGGGATGCAAGGGAATTGTGGTGCCATCGCTAGCTGCGTCGTGTACCACGTCTCCCAACTGTGCCTCCACAAGGACACTATGACATTGAAATCAGTCTGCAACGCTCTCGTAAAGAAGATCAAGGCAATGGATTACGTGCTACAATACACAGATCCTCCCATGTTGCTATTGCCGCTGTGTAGACTGCTCAATGAGTGGGTGCACGACCAAGATCAAGTCGAGTTCACCCCATCGTACGAAGAATTTGCTTCTATCCTCCTATTCGCTCTGGCTGTGATACACCGCTTCGATCTGCATTGGTCAGACTTCGGACTTGTGGCGGACACCTTCATGTCCCGCCTACTGGACAACATATCAGTTGCGCGTCCGCTCAGTGATTTGACCTCAGAGCAAGCGTCTCAACTAGGGAAATGGATTGAGAGCTTGTTCGCAGTGGACGAACATGGCGAAGCCAGCGGCATTACAGACGATGTGATGCGGCAGTGCTCCCCTCAGTCTTTCTACGAGCTTGTCCCGACGCTATTCGAGCAGACAGTCCTGGCGTGCCAATCGAATGCACTGCCGCTCAAGACATTGAAGGGAGGATTAGAGCTGCTGCTGGAACCGTTCCTGCTCCCAGCGCTGGTCATGGGACTGAAGTGGCTGGCCAAGCATTCCTGGGAAGATCACAACAACGTCGACGTCCTACTCCAGATGCTTGACAAGCTCCTGAAGCCGTCGAGTAATTCCCAGGACACCAGAAATATGTATACTGCGATCATGTACATGGTTGCAACACCGTTGACTCAGACACTACAAGATCTGGTGCGACAGCGGCCAGAGAAGAAGAAGGCTCCCGAGCTGATTGGTATCCTGAAGACATACTTAGCTCAGCAGAGGACTCTCAGCTGCCAGAGGGCAGAGATAGAGCAGTGGGCGCAAAGCAACAGCGTGTTGGCCCTCCATATCCAGCAAGATCTACGCAACCTTATCGACTGGTCCGCATCCTCCTCTAGTCCTCCAGATCCGCCTCCAAAATACACTTATAGGGAATTTGCAGCGGCCTGTCAAGTCCTTGACAGCGATCTCCTGCTCAATGCTGTCGTCGAGGTGGTCATGCATCATCCAAACATGGCCATCGCTGTCGATGTTGCCACGACTGTCCTTTGTGCGCCCACGCCAACATCAGTGTCTGTCCAACAGTCGAGTATGTCGACAGGTGTCACAGCGAAGGTGCGCAACAGTCTCCGCCTCACAGTATCCAACGTCCAAGCCCTACTCGAGAAGAAGCAGCTCCAAGCTGAGATAATGGTCCGTCTCGGAAGACGAGTCGAAGCGCAGCTTGCAGTCGCTCCGCTCCCGCCCATGCAAATGCCGATCAATCTATCCGAGCAGACTGCGGACCAGATCATGAAAGACATGGGCCTAGACATGACTGGCGACGCATCTAGTACTAATGTGGAACATGCTATTGATCAGACCGCAAACATCACAGTTTTAGATCAGCAACTCGATCTGTCGCATCCCGTGGACCAAGAGCTGGCCAATATCGCGGCCAATTCGGGAGCTATGGACCTCGATCAAGACAAGCTCTTTGAAGACATGGGTCTCGATATGACACAAGGAAAGAATGGAACACAGGGGCTGGACACAAGAGGAAGCCAGGACGACGATATCTTTGCCGGACTTGCGGATATGGATAATATGGGCGGTATGGTTGACTTTGGTGATGACGACTTCAACTTCGGGTAGGAGTCTTGTAAGAGAACATTCTGATTCTTGACGATCTGGAAACCTTGATGATTGGGGATAACCATCCTAGAGCGCTGGACGCCAATACATCAGCATCAATATATCCTTCCCCCAGTAATATGACGTATTTTCCCCTCGAGTAGCTTGCTATCGGCCGGCGGCGGGGTACCACATGCAGGAGCGACCTCACCTGGACCATTGTCGCCCACCATGTCTGTTTGTGGTACGTATATTCAGCGATTCAAATCTTGTTGAGCCGGACAAACAAGCTTTCCAAAGCTCATTGAACCAGCCATGCCATACTCGGTCAAGGGAAGAAATGTGCTCATCACAGGAGGCTCGAGGTAAATGCCGGGAGCTTCGGAAGCAGGCGTCTCCTACCCAACACACCAATAACAAAATAACTGACACAAAGTCACAGAGGTCTCGGAGCAGAAATCGCCAGACTCTTCGCCGCAGAAAACTGCAACGTTGCAATCAACTACGTCGCCAGCGAGGCGCCAGCTCGTGAACTCGCCAAAGAACTAGAATCCAAACACCAGATCAAGACGCTCGTGATCCAAGGCGACGGTGGCGTGGTCGAAGACATCCAACGCTGTGTGCGAGAGAGCGTCGACGCCTTTGGCGGTCTGGACATCGTCATTGGCAATGCGGGTTTCACCAAATTTGCAGATTACGGAGATCTCGAGGCTCTGTCATACGAGGATTGGGATCGGTGCTGGAACACGAACGTGAAAGGAAACCACGCGCTGTTCCGAGAAGTGAAACCGTTCTTTGAGAAGAATGCGGACGGAGGCGTGTTCATCATGACGAGCTCAGTCGCAGGCCAGAGTCTGAATGGGAGCAGTATGGCGTATAGCGTGACGAAAGCTGCGCAGATCCATTTGATGAAGGCCCTGGCGAACACGCAGGGTCCGAAATGCAGGATCAACGCCGTTCTGCCGGGTCTGCTCTTGACGGATTGGGGCAATAAGTTTGGTGAGGAGAGGCTGACTGCTCTGAAGAACGCTGCGGCGCTGAAGAAAGAGGTACGTGGTTGTTGAGATCATCAAACGTGTTCATGGCTAGGCTAACATGGACATGTAGACCGAGCTTGTGGACTGTGCACAAACATTCGTGGACATTGCGAGGAATTCGTCACTGACTGGACAGGCTGTGCAGATTGGTCAGTCTTGCCCATCATTCTAAGATGTGTCCTGGAATGCTAACCTATCGTAGACTCGGGTCTCAAGGTGGATCATATGTAGTGTGTAATGTGGCACATACCTCTCTTCTCCAGACAACAGAGATGTACCACATTCTCGCGAGTACGGCGCCACGAGACGGAGAGACCTGTGATCCGGGGACTCGTTGTGAGGCATGACCCGGACTTTGGTAATGCGCTGTGTCGTGCTCACGGTAAGGTATCTATTATCCTTTCGGAGATGTGGCATTTCTGGGCATGGGGTTGGCAGGCGTACCAATGTTGAACACATTCGGGGAACCAGGATTGGTTTATGGTCACCATTTATTCCAGGGTTTACTTCTTCGCACATCCCTTCATATACATATATCTCAAAACTGTCCCTTTAGACACTGGTGACATTTACAACTTCGACTTCGGCCCATCATTCTTCAACATAGCCTCAGCCACCATCCGTCGCTGAATCTTTCCCGTGGCAGTCTTAGGCATAACCTTTGTGAAAAACACCCTCTTTGGCACTTTGAACTTGGCCACTTTTTCGCGCATATATCCCTTCAACTCCTCCTCACTAACCTTGGCGCCGTCCTTCGGCACAACCGCAACCGCAACCTCCTGTCCATACATCTCATCGGGGATGGCGAAAGAGACAGCCTCGCCTACAGCCGGATGCTGAGCGAGGACGTTGTCCAACTCGATCGGAGAGATTTTTTCACCGCCTTTGTTGATCAACTCTTTTATTCTGCCGGTGATGATTACGTATCCGTCCTCGTCCTTTTTGCCTTGGTCGCCGGTTCGGAAGAAACCACTCTCTGTAAAGGACTCTGCATTGGCCTTGTCGTTGTTGATGTATCCCTTCGTGACGTTCGAGCCACGAATGGAGATCTCGCCCTCGGCGCCTTGGGGCACTTCTTTGCCTGCTTGATCGAGAATGGCGACTTCGACGCCCTGACCAATGCCGACTGAGCCGGGCTTTCTCTTCGCAGGCGGGAACGGGTTTGAGGTCATCTGATGGGCGGCTTCAGTCATGGCGTAGGCTTCGAGGACAGGAGCCTTGAAGGCTGCCTCCAGGTCGTGAAATACTTTAGGGGAGAGGGGTGAGCTGCAGGAGCGAATGAAGCGGATGTCGGGGATTGGATCGGGTTTGGGCGATTTGAGCAGGATTTGGTGAATCGTCGGGACGGCTGTGTACCAATTTGCTTTGTATTCGACAAATTGTTTCCAGAACGTGCTGGCACTGAAGGCTCCCGGGACAATTACGGAACCGCCTGACGCGAGAGGTGCGAGGAAGCCGGCGAGCAGGCCGTGGACGTGGAAGAGCGGCATAACGAGCATGGTGCGATCGGCAGGGGAGAGGGAATATGTCTGTTGGATGTTTTGCATTGTCCGCGTCAGGTTGAGGTGGGAAAGAGGCACGGCCTTTGGTCTGCCTGTCGTTCCGGATGTGTGCAATACCAGAGCGGTGTCTTCCGGCTGCGCCTGTTGAACAGGCTGGTTGCCCTTGCCTGCCAGCTTGCCATTGTCCTTGATATCCAACACCACCTCCTTCGTCTTGGGGTCCAAGTAGCATTCAGCTACTGCAGCATTGTATCTCCTGGCAGCCTTGACCGCGGGTCCATCAGCTTGACCTTGCGGTACAAGCACCAACGCCGACGACAGATCATCAATGTAGAATTCGAACTCGTCTTGCTTATAGGCTGGGTTTAACGGGGCGGCGATTGCTCGTTGCCAGGCGGCGGCGAGGAAGGCGACGATGAAAGGGTAGCTGTTAGGAAGCGCGATGGAGACGGCGGCGCCGGCGGTGATACCAAGCTTGGCGAGCTTGTGCTGCAGCGATAGCACGTCTGCGTGGAGCTGCTTGTAGGAGACGTCTTGGCTGGGCGGGCCAGGGACGATGACGGCTGTGGAGGACGAGGAGGACGAGAAGGAAGTGGCGAGAGTGCTCATTGTCGCGATAGATATGATATCATGCAAGTCTGATGGCGAGAGATGGTATGGTATATGTATGGTGGAGGTATAGTATCAAAAGGGTGCAGCACCTACCGTAGCAGAGGATGAAGGAGGAGCGTAGACATGAATATGCATGTTACATGCAGTTTATGTCGCCATATCAGCGTCAAGCGGGACCTCACAGCGGCGTCGTCAATGCTGCTGCCCGGCAATTAGCGGGGACAAGAAGAGCCGAGATGCATTCATCTATGTACGTTCCTCCCACATCCGACCTCACGCACTTCCATCCATGCGCTTACAATATCGTCACATCACCATGTCATATCCGACAATATGCAGGATGTCATCCAACCGCCATCGCAGCATATCACCGCTGCCAACGAACTGAAGCTTTCATCAACGTGCAGCAAACGAACAGCGAATATAGGGAATGGTACAAGGAAGATCACAATATCTTGCTCCAACCAGCAGAACAAGATGTTGTTCATGACGCCTTTCTTGCTAAAAGGTGCAGAAGACATGCACTGCGGATGTCTGCGTAATCAGACCGAGCGCAAAGGCTGACCGTCCTCAGCCCTGTTCGACTCGTGCCGGGCAGGAGGTTGATCTCATGGTCAGCCGAAGCCTTGCAGATCATCCGTGCGACCAGGACAACTAATGCGTGCGCAATTGTGATGGCAAAAGGTCTCGTCATATGGGAGAGAATGTCATAGCTTAAGCAGAGACCAGAACGCAAAGAAGGCAAGACGACCACGTTTACGTCGCAAAACATGGGAATTAAAGTCATTCATTCAACCCATCATCCGCGGATAGTATTGACGATACTTGTGCCTGAGTAAGCACCAAGACCACTTTCTCCTGTGAAGTATTGCTGGACATCAGTGTTGACATGACACAAACTTAGAGCTGTCTTGTGCGAGATCTGGGTCCACGCTACAATCTTTCAGATTCTGGGAAGGCGGATAGATTACTTGACTGGCGAAGACTATGCGATCCTGCTGCAAAAGGGTGAGCTCAAGATCTTTGGTTAACTAGTCGCGTCTTCTTTCCCTTATTGTCGGTGTACGAATACATCGATAGCTGCGGCAGTCCAGGAGCCAAACGAGGAAGCGCGAGGAAGCGCGAGGAAGCGCAAGGGTCCGCGATATGCCCGGGAGCCACCCGCGTGCCATTCCATGTAATTACGAGTAGTATACCTCATGTTGAAGCGATATCAGGAACCCAGGATGGTACTTCGAAATCGTGCTGTTGCCAGCGGCCAGCCATATAGAGTACTATCGTGGGATTGTATTGGTACAACCACTTCGCGATGCGCGTGAAGACTGTCTGCCTGTGCGCATTGTGGTCAAGCTTCGGTCGTGTATGCATTGTGAGAGAGGCAGGAAAGCTGCGGGACCCGCGCAATGCATATACGTTGTTTCGATGATCCGTAGCTCCTCAGCCAGACATGTCTCTTGCCAGATCGGCGATGTTAGCCGTCAACATAGATCCTCTTGTCCCAGCATACACTCCTTCGATGCGGTGGTCATTCTGCAATATGGCCGTGTCCTGTCCGAATTGCCGAAGTATTCCAAGACCGTCTCCATTTGGTACCGCCGAATCGACTTCTCAATCGGCGCGATTGTGGATAGACATCAAGTGTCGATGTCCGGGCCAATATATCTGTAGTCTACGCAGATTCCAGTAAGCCCGTTCGGCTGAATCTCAGCTAGCCTGTGTCCAAAGCGGCCAGCCATCTGAGCCTCGTGGTGCAAGTAACCACATCATGGGGACCAGCTTGTCCCACGAGACCTCACCAGAGCCGCACAAAACGGCAATTTCCCGGGGGAACGCAATTCCTTACTGCACTCGAATCCGATGAGACCACGTACGAGAGTATAATGTCGCGAATGCCTGCGCAAGTTGCTTGGCCTCGTCCTTTGTCAAGTCGTCGAGGTAACACGACTTGGCACCGAATCTAGCATACCAAGCATCGCCCCTGAAGTAAGTCTTATCCAGTTCCGTCAACAGCGCATGTAAGCTAGCCAGCTGCGAAATGGCTTTAATTGCACTGCTAGTCCGTGCAGCTCCCTATCCCAGCTGAACGAGGATAGCTGTAGGCAATTGATATATAAGATCCATTACGCTCACCTGCTGTTCTCGTTCCGGAATATCGTCCTGATTGATGCAGATACAGTCCATCCACGTACACGTTTTCTCTGAGTCGGGACGAAAGTCCATTGCTAAGATAGTCCTTGTCGGAAGCGGGTCTTCCCAGGTGTACGATAGTGCTTCGTGCTATAGCACTGGTCTCGACGCGAAACCAACATGTACGAGCTCTACTGATATTTGCTCGGACTGGTCGCTAGGCAGGATCCCGAAAAGACGAGTCGAATAGGACTCCTCCAGAGGGCGAGACAGGGAGGTGCTGTGAGGCATGATATGTCTCTCGTGAGCCGATGTTGCTGTGTTAGTGATTGAGGTGGGATCTGCTTCGGCCGTCGACTGAGCTCGGCAAGGCTGAGAACCTGCATGCCACTGCGCCACATTGTTAGCTAGCAATCGCGAGTCCTGCAAAACTCCTTCTCTGCGCCGTAGAGTGCCATGAAACCTGATGCTTCACTGCTGAATCAGTTCCTGGGAGGTGATCTCCATCTTCAAAGTCGCTGAGATTGAGAGACTTGAAAAAGTACAATGGGTATGTACAGGTCGAAGCAAAGCCGTATCATGCAAATCGATGCTCTGCCCTTTTACGAGCTCGAATCGCTGTCCGCAGGCACCAAGACATCCTTCTCTTCCAGGAGTTTGGCCAAGCTACCATCCTGGTGCATCGACATCATGATATCGGTCCCTCCTACAAATTCCTTGTCCACGTAAAGCTGTGGGATCGTCGGCCACTCGGAGTACTCCTTGATTCCTACACCGCACCATCAATATCCCAGCGACCACAATCCAACGTCCACTTTTTGTATATCTTACCTGACCTCAAGTCCTCATCCTCCAACACATTGAATGCTGTAAACTTCTGCGGATTGACGCCCTGCAACCCCAGTATCTGAATACTCGCTCGTGAGAAACCGCACTGAGGCGTCTCGGGTGTGCCTTTCATGAAGAGGACAACGGGCGCGGACGCGACGGCCTTGTCGATCGCTTGTCGCGTTTCGGTGGAGAGGAAGGATTTCTGGAGGGTTGCGAATCGTGGCGAGAGGAGAGGATTGCGGCCAGGGCGGAGGGCCTGTGATCACGTTAGGTATGGAGTAAAGGATTGACATCAAAATTTGTATGTACCGCCGATAGAGCTGTCCTTGAAAACATTTCGATGTCTTGTGATAGGATGTGGTATTGTTGCTGAGAAATGTGAATGTTCAGACTCGAGAGCTCTGGCCACTTCGCGCCTCGGATGACGACAGGATCAGGGTCACTTGGGGGCCGAAATGAGTAAGCATAGATAGCAGGCGCAGATTTCAAGTCATGGATTCTTCTTTGTCCCGACCACGGAGTGGACGTTATGCGTGCTTAAAGAGAATCACTTGCGAAGGCTCTTTACATATAGTCAAAAGCAACCTCTACAGTCCCAATGAAGATCATGAAAGCAGCAGCCATATAACTTGCGACAGCGAATCCGCCTGACACATCATGCTTCAGCATCGTCCATACGACACCGAACGTTGTGCTGGCCACAAGTACGAAAAGAGCCGGCACGAACAAGAGCTTCCAATATCGACCCTCCACAAGCTCCAAGCCCCAGCCAACGATATCGTCATCGCAGTGACTGAGAGCAAGCTCTCTAGTACAATGTTTTGGAAGCCTGCGTATAGCATCGGTGCGACCTTCAACGATGTAAGGACAGTATATCCAATGCTTCATGGTGTTATGACCGATAGGAGGCCAATGCTTGATTGGTCGAGGAAGGTATTCGTAATTGGGATCTGTGCTGTCCGGGAACGAAGTTTCAAAGCCTCTTTCCATCTGCGAATGCTTGACAACTTCGAGGCCAAGACCGCCAATCATGCGGAACTGCGGCATCACTCAGCTCGGGGCTTCCCTTCAGACGTCTCTCTTTTGTTGACTCGGCACACTTACCTGTACGAACCTTACCGCCTCAACCCGCTTTAACATCATGATCCGACGCCACCAGCCCACGCCTTGTCTGAAAACTTGCCCAAGCTGACGAAAGAGTGCCTTGTCATCCACGAAAGCTATACATATCGACTGCTTCTCGGTCTTGCGATACGCACGAACTTGCGTGATGCATACGAATAGCCAAGAACGATTTTGAGCTTGCTGCATATCCTGCCTCGGACCGTGCTGGGAAGTGGTCGGCAAGGGAGTATTACCAGGACTTGGTCCGCGTCTGGTTCGCCAGCTTCCGGACAGAGCCCCGAGAAATTTCCATTGGCCCAGGGAGGATGAGTTGTGGGTTTGTTGTTGGCGATGGGCAGCGTAGGCGCAGTGTGTCCCGGATCATGGCTCAGATGAGCGCCCTCTAGTTGTGCGACAGTTTCCTTGACTGCACCAGGCACGAATTCAACATACCAGTCCTGTACTACCTCTCCACATTGCTGTCAATGTTCGTCAGCTACATGTCCTAGGGTGCTTGTGAAACAATAAACCTACGCATCTGTAAGATACTGGCAGTCTTTGCGAGCTCACTGGCGTACCATTGCTGGAATTTTCTGCTTTGCGGATGATCGTTTGCTTGTTCAAATGCTCAATGAACGTCAACATCGCAGGCGAGTTGACCAGATAGCTTAGAGCCTCATCACCTCCATTGGAAGATCCATCATTCTCCTCAGGTGTCCCTATTGTGGCAGGTTGTCCATTGTCGGGTTGTAAGATCGCTGCCACGATCGATTCTGCAATGAGATCGTACTCCTTGCGCATCAGCTCCACCAAAGCGAACTCGTTCTTATCGTTGGCGTAGTCCCGAAATTCCGATGGCAGCAAAGACACCAAGTTGGAGACATCTCGCTCGAAACGTTCAGCAGGCAGGACAAGAGCCAGAGCCTCTAGAGCAGTTCTACACCTTGAATCCTTCAGGATAGCACTTGCAACTTGCGTTTCGCTGTAAGTGATGGTGTCGTGCCCGGAATCATACAGCGAGAACGATGTAAGACTAGAAGCCTTACTATAATTGCGATCGAGCAGAGAACTGTATGCAGTTTCAAGGGAAGTCTCCGAGACATCATCAGGAAGATCGCATGTTTCCGCCGGAAAGTTGTCGTCAGTAAAGATTGCAGTCGCACTACTTGAATATTAGTCACGTGTGAGCAGATAAGTACGTCTAGACTTACAGCGACTGTTCCCGAGCAATCTCGATGTGCGCCTTGAGCATGTCATTGTCATCATCATCTTTCGCGAGCTTTCTCATCTGCTCAAGACGCGCTAGAGCGTCTCTACGAGTATATCCTGTGTAATCTTGGCCTCCACTACAGTAGGCGGACAACGTTGCTGCTGCTTGGACAAAAGACTGGCTTCTTGTCGTCTCGTCCATATGTTCAATATACGCATGCTGAACCAACCGATGAATTCTGATTGATCTCGTAGCCGGGACACGCACGATCAGGCTAGTCGCAAAAAGCCCGGCCAATGGTTCTTCGATAACATTTCCACTGATACTTTGTTCCAATCCTGTAAGCCAGTCCTCAGGGATATCGTGTGAGCCCAAGTATACCAGTGTACCAAATATCAGTCCTGCTGTAGGATGAAGTTGTGAGAAAGACAGCTTCCAAACCGTGTTCGGGGTGTGCTTGTAGCCGAAAGGAGGGTTCCTTGGCATCATTTCCTCCGCCTCAAGTTTCGCGGATCCATCTCTCAGCAAAGCGCAAAACTCGCCTAGTGGCAATGCTGTCGCTCGAGCATAGTCTGCAGCGAGTGCCAAAGCGAGTGGTAACCCAGCGAGGGCTTCGGCGAGCTCCAATGCCTCCTTTTGCTCCAGTTTCCCATCAAAACGGTTCTGGAGGAATGAAGCGCTATCGGCCTCGCTGAATGTCAAGACCTCTATGACTAAAGGGTTCAACGCGACAGCGCAGCGGCGAGTTCGTGACGTGACAAGCACCGCTCCGAAACAAGAAGCAGAAGGCAAGACATCCGCAACGACTTCTGGATAGTCGACATCGTCAAGTACCAATAGCCAGCGTCGTTTTGTGCGGCTCAAGTGATTCTGGAAATGATGCTTAATTTGCGATTGGTCTTGTCCTGGTGGCAATCCAAGCGCTACAGCAATATATGACATCTCCGTATCAAGCTGATGATGTGTTCCGGCAGTGATCCAGAAAATCTGATCGAAATCTTGTCGATGCCGGTAAGCGAACTCCAGTGCGATGGAAGTCTTGCCTATGCCTCCAAGTCCTGTCAATACTACCGATGGTATTTCCGTGCCCTTTCTTGTCCGTCCTGGTAGAAGTTCATTCGATAGTACTTCGAGCACGCCTTCACGACCCACAAAGTCAGGCGGCCTGGCTGGTCGGATAAAATGCTGCGTACGCACTCTGCTGTCCATTGTTTTACACTGTGGCGATTTGTGCGGACAGCTGAGCTGTCCTTCGATGGATAAGTGTGGAAAGGTACACGGGGTATCGCTCCGCTATACACCCTGGCTATAGCGGTACCTCGAGGCCGACACTGATTACGACGTGATCTGATAGTCTAGGAATGACAACAGACGTCCTTGCGAGGGATCAATCTCCATGCGCCTCGATACGCATGCGGGCGCAAGGCTGAGCAGCTCCAGACCTCAGGCATCTTCGGATGATGCGTGATGTTACCCAGCCACAAGTCTCTCCCCAAGCTACGCCACGGTGAGATCCTTGGGAGTATCATCGCTCGAAGCTTGCAATGGAGGTTTGAGTCTGCTACGGTATCCGTGTGTCGTGGTTCCAACGTATGCCATCGTGGCACGTGCGCGGATCTAGAAGAACCGGGACAGCGGTTCCTGGGACTACTTCCGAGTTATCCCCGTCCACATAACAATCGTCGTCCTATTTTCTCTTCGCTGGAAACACTTTGGCACGAACAAGAACCAGAGAAAAGAAAAATGGAGTCTGCAGTCTTCAAATCGATAGCTAGCTTCATCGATAGAGAGACTCTCACCTCCGTCCTGGTCATACTGGTGTTTTTCACCTTCATAATCGTCTTATTACACCATTTCGCAAACCGCCATGCTGTCCTCCCCACGCCACCCAAGAAGACCAAAAGAGCAAACCTCAGACTCCCCTCGCAGAACCCCCTGATCGCCTCGGCCCACTCCAACGACGGCAAACACCACCTCCTCCTCGCGGCTACCGGCTCCGTCGCCACGATAAAAATCCCCAACATCCTCACAGCACTCTCCCAGCATCCCAATCTCTCGATTCGTCTCGTGCTCACAAATTCCGCAACAGAATTCCTCCAGGGCCAAGCAGTCGAGCAGCCCGCTCTCTGCACCCTCCTCGCCAGCCTCCCGAACCTCGATGGCATCTATCTGGACGAAGACGAGTGGCTCGTGCCCTGGACCCGCGGCGCTCCGATTCTGCACATCGAACTGCGTCGATGGGCGGATCTCATGCTCGTCGCGCCCTGTTCTGCCAATGCTCTCGCGAAAATCTCACTGGGGATGAGTGATAGTCTGATCTATTCTGTTCTGCGAGCCTGGGACACGACGGGCTTAATCGATCAATCGAGACCAGGCGTGGCGCTGCCGTATGCAGACGGGACGAGGAAGGGTGTCATGATAGCACCGGCTATGAATACGGCCATGTGGAATCACCCTGTGACTGCGAGGAGTATGGCAGTGCTGGAGGGCGAGTGGAATGTGGCAAATGGAGGCTGGGTAGAAGTGCTCCGACCCGTCGAGAAGGACTTGGCGTGTGGAGATGTAGGCGGGGGAGCAATGATGGAGTGGAGAGAGATCGTGAGTGCAGTGGAAGAAAGACTGGGACTGAAAGAAGCAAAGTCATGAAAATTCATTATCTCGTTTTTGGGGGAGTTTCTCTGTCTTTGCGAAAAGCGAGCGTACGAAGCTGGATTCCTGGGTATCATTTCTCTCGAGCGCTCAAACGGGGGAAAGCAAAAGACCAAAAACTGAAGCCTCGGACGACAGGAAGAGATACGAAAACAGGTCTCTTGGGGGAACCCCCCTTTTAGACTCGTGGTGGTGTCCATCTGAATGCCTGACTATCACCCGACCTGCTCGGGTGTAGGGCACTGTCAGGTCTCTGCACAAGGTGCGCAAACTGCGGATTGACACCCATCGGCGCCGAAATCTCCATCTCGCGCTGCGGATTGACGGGAAGAGGTGGCGCGAGACTCTGTCTGCTGTCTCGGTTGAACAGGCCACCAGCGCCGAAGACCTTCTTCTTGGTGCAGGTCGTCAGGCGAGAGTACTTGCTGGTGGGCGAGATTGGCCGATCATCGGAGGTCGCCGATGCAGCGGTGTGGTAGGATGGCAGACCAGACTGGCGGCGCTCAGAGGCAAAGAAGTTAAACGAATTCTTGGTCGTCTTGGTCGGGGATGGGGTGAGCGGGTTCGGGATATAGGATTGGGCAAGTACGGGGGCAGGGGGCGTTCTGGAGCCTTCGCTAAGGATAGGTGTCTTGTGGTTGGCAGCACCCTTTGCTCGGACCTGACGCGCGGTGATGCCGTGCTTGCGGTCTCGGAAGACGTAGCTCTGAGCAAGAATGTTAGTGGGTGATGCTATCGAAGGAGCTGAATACACTCACAGCCAGCAAATTGATCCAGCCCATGATGAAGATGATGATGCCCGAGGAGATGACGACCCGCCAAAAGGCAAGCCCGAGATCTTGTTGCTTGCTACCCGTCTTGTTCAGGTTGCCGATCATGTTGATGCCCAAGACGACCATGGCCAGGGCCAGTGTGACGAAGCCATGGCTCGGACTCAGAAGTGGCCAATTGCGGGCGAAGTAGCCCCGAAAGAGCGAGAGCTCGGAAGTGAGAAGGAACACTGTAGAACGGTCAGCTCGATCTCGGTCTCTATGAGTGTTATCAACTTACTGCTTGTAATGAGCGTAATGACATGGCTGACGGCGTCAAAGAAAAAGAGATTCGTGTCGGTGTCGATCTTCACCAGAAGTACCACGCTCGCAGCGATGACGGCCAAGAAGCCGATGATATTGAGCACCCTGATGCCGTTGAGGATGATGTATCCGGGACCAGCGAGACCCTTGGAGCCGAAGGCCATCTTTCCACTCTTTTCGGAGTCGCCCGACTTCTTCGAATTCTGCAGTCTGGTAGCAAGAGCTTCGATACGGCTGCTCTCGAAAGGTATGTAGATGAGTCTGGGCGAGAGGGTCAGCTGATGCAGATCTCGAGTGGTCTGGTTGGATACATTACTTGTCACTTGGGTAGAGACGCAGGAACATGTGTTGGTCGTGATGTTCGTGGGAAGTTGTTGTATTAGCTTGTGGCGTGGGCTGTCCTGCAGTCCGTCTTTTCTGTAGAGTGTCGACCAGCGAGGCCAAGAAGAATGAGAGTGATGTCGGCGGGTGAGATGTGTGTAGAAGGAAGAAGAAGGGGATCAAAAGATAAACCGAAAGAGATGGGAAGTACTCGCAGGCCTGGAGCCTTCTTCTGACGAGCCGACGACCAAGAAGTGGATTAGCACAATAGAGAAGCGCGCGACAATACCAGCAAGACGACGTGGGCGGGCGACTTCACTTGAAGAACAGGTAAGTAAGTACTAGTACAGATTGTGGACAATCGCGTGGGCGGTTCCTATTGTCGCGAGATTACCAGCATCTGCCATGAATAGACGCGTTGGAGCATTGTCATGTTGATCTGGGCGTTTGAAAGCGGCGCCCATGCGGAGAGTGTCTGATTTCATGCCTGGCGTCGATGCTGTGCGAGCCATTGAGAGGTGGTACACGGCGTCTAAGGCAGCTTTTGCGGCAGGAGAGTGCAGCGACTGATCGCGTGCGGTTGGCTGAGAGGACTCGGCGTGCACTTGTGTCTAGTACAGAGTCGGGAAGTCGTCCACGACTGATTCGCTGTGCTTGCTTCGAATGAGGCGGCGCGTAGCTGTTTCATGTCTCCCGACTTGGGCGTTTCGCGGTAGATCTCAGCAGCTCCATACATGTGAGTTTCAACAAGCCGGCTCGAGAAGGGCGGAGAATGCTTGAGTCCATCATCATGCTCTAAGGGATAATTCAATCTCACGTCTTTGCGATCCTTGACAGTGGTGTTGTTCTTGTTAATGTTGTTATCGACGTCATTCTCCTGGTCGTGCCTTTCGGAGTGGAAGGCGCACTTGAAACATGTATGCACGGACCATCCCCGATTAGTCCCAGTCACAGTCACCTCGGGGCCTACAGTACAGGTATGCTTGGCGGCCAGAACGCGAATTGCACGAATTTATGACAAAGCTAGTGGCCAGGCCCTCATACTCGGCGTCCATCCTAGCCTACTACACAATGTCTCAAGAATCAATCGAACTCTTTTTCCAAGGCACATCATTTGCCCTCATGGCACTGTCAGGAACCTGCTAGAGCTCTTCATCCCCGCTGTCCTCCTCGCTGCTCACACGTCCCTCTGTGGTCACATCGCCTGCTGAAATCGCTTGCATGTTGCGAGCAATGGCCTCAATCTCGTCGGCAAGCGCCAGCGGATTGTAGAACGAGTCGGCGGCGTTGATCGACACTGCGACCCGGATGCGAGCTGGGACATCGTACCGCTCATTGCGGACGAGATTGCCACTAGCATCATAGTAGGTCGTAGTCATGAAGCCGGGCAGGGATGTGGCGCTCTCGGCGCTGACGGCAGCAGTGTTTGTGTCCAAGTTGTCTGCTGCAGTTTCGATAGCGGCGCTAGCTTGACCCGCCTCGTTGAGCCGTGTGGCAGAAGGCTGCGCATCAGCGTCAAAGGTGAGCGAGATTGCACTGTCCCTACGCTCTGAGTCCTTGACGATAGTCGATGGGTCAAGATGCTGTTGAGTCGATGGTGAAGTGACTTCCTTATTGAACCCAGATGTTGTCTCGCGCTCCTCCAGGATTGCATGCTTGGTCAGCTTGACAATCTGCGCGATGGCAGTGATCGTCTCGTCCACAGCATGACCTGCGCGCGCCCTGACAGCTGCTTCGAGCAACGCAGATCGATCGCTGTGCTCCTTGATGTACTCCTTTGCCTCGTCTCGGCGCGGGTTCCTCGCGAGCTCGACGGCGCGAACAATCTCCTTTCGCCTAAGTCTCTGTAACTTCTCACGAAGATGTGGGTTCTGTTGAAGAAACCTGACTTCTTGATCCGCCGACGCCATGATACAGCTCATACACTTGATGTACTCGATCTTGACCCGCAAGTGGTCCCGAGAGCCATGCGCTGGCGCCGAGGTAGTCGATTCTGTAGCTTGTGTTACCGCAGAAGACGTCGACAAAGGTGGAGAAGATAGTGCCGTAGGCGGGATTGTGACGGGGCGGACATTACATGGTTGTGTTGGGCCATTGGCTGCCACTTTATCTGTCTGAAAGGACTGAATGGGTAGCGACGAGACCGGAGCTGGAGAGATGATTGGTGGTGAAGTAGAGGACGTGCCCAGGGATAAGCCAGTGAGTGTAGTATCAGGAGGAGGAGCATGCTTAGAGGCTTGTGGAGGCGCGGGTTGTTGGAAGCCGATGGCTGCTGCTTGCCACAGAGCAGCCTCTGGGCGATTTGCAGTTGTGGCAGGCTGAGCGTCGCGTCGGGGAACAGTACGAATGGTGCCGAAAGAGCGTGGAGAACGTGCCCGCGGTCTATCGGGATCACGCTTGTTGTCCAGTGTGTACTGACGTCCAGGGACTTGTGGAGGACGGCCACCACTCTCAGGATCGTGGCCGTGCTGTTGCGCTTGACGTGGTTGATGCTGAGGGCGAGGTTGTGAATCGTGCCTGTCGCCTTGAGGGCCGTGAAGTAGCTCAGTCAATTGTTGACGGTGACCTTGGCCACAGTATCGATTCACCAGACCCTCAGCGGTCTCATCTCCACCGAACCTCTCTGATATGTTCCATTCTTTCGTCTTTTGACCCACATCGTCATCGGGTGCATTGCCGATGATCCGCGCCTGACGTTCCTCGTGTAGCCGCCGGATCTCGCGTTCCTGTCGCTCGCTTAGGCCGCGTCTGCGGTCTTCTACGGGCGCTGATACCAAGTCTCGCCGGTCGTTGCCCAAGTCCGCCATCATTCTCGCGACCTCTGCCGCTTTTTCGGCGGCCATTTCTGCCAATGTATCCTTCCCTCGAGGATCCTCTGCTAGATGCCCACCTCAGCAAGCGTCGTTGGGGGACCAAAGTAGGAGGCGGATGTTGTCGAGGGTGAAGAGGAGACGGACGTGGCGCGCCAGCAGGCGGTCCTTTTATGCTCCAGTTTCGAAATTTCGAGGGAGCACTAAGCCGTGGTGGGCTTGGGCAGAAAGTTGCAGGTTTGTGCCGAAGCGCAGCAAGTGAACGTTGTGCGTGGCTGTACCAGCCGAGCGTTGTGACGGCGATGTATCGCCAATGTGTTGTTTGTGATTCTTGCGCTCGTTTAATGGAGTATGGAGACTGCTCGCAGCCAGTATCCGAGGAAGGAAAGAGCCAGGAGCGTTGACAGCATGTGAGGAAAGAGCGACCGCCAAGCTCGAGCTGTCACTCCGCACATGCTACGCTCTCGGCACGAAAGACCATTCCGTGCAGCTTTCATGCACAGAATCGATGGCGGGTCACAACAGCAGATCTTCCGGATTGTTTCCCAGGCCTGGCAAACTTTATCATGTTTGCGCCTGCTCAACGACACATACCTAGCGATATCGCCGAAGTCTCAATAGCCAACAGCTGCTGACACGCGGTCTGTGTATAAGGATGAAGCGACGTGAGCCTCGCGTTGAGTCTTCAATCGCCATCGAAGAAAGGCGTTCCAGCCTCCCGGACTCGCCGTGAACCAAGGCTCGCCACACTGCCAAGAGAAGGTGCGGATGACACTGGCTTTCGGAGACATATCGTTGCAAGGGTTGACAGTCGGACCAAACGGAAAGTTTGTTGTCATTCAGCAGCGACAGCAGCGTTGCCCCAGCCTATAGACCAGGGGGAGTCGTACAGGAGGCGATGGACAAGTCGTTCCTGGCTGGCTTTGGGAGAGAAAAGATGTATACACTGCGCGGGACAAGGGGCTTGCCAAAGCAAGTCATATTCAGCAAGACTGATTGAGCGCCGCCTGTACTTTCCAGCCCAGGGCCAAGCAGCTCCATACGGACTGTCGACATAGCCTCCGTTTCGTGTTTGATAGGCATGGCTCACCTACCGCAAGCCATATGTAGCCTGGAATGGCAACGACAAGGCTGGCCATAGCTTGGAACATTTGGCGGATGCGGCTCTGCCATGCCCCATTCTGTGGATCCAGAATGTAATATCCGGCCAACTTCGACATCAACGAGAGCACGGACTGGCTTGACTCGTCCATGCTGGCCTCGTCGTGTCCTCACAGAATACCCAGAACCACGATACCCAGCAGATTGCCAAGACCCATGCCGCCCATGGGAGTTTTGGCAGCGAAAGCACCAGCCTGGCTCGAGGTGGTCGTGGGTCCAGCGGTCAGGGTCGACGCAGCAGCCAGCTTCTCGGCTCCAGCAGTGATTGTCACAGGAACGTAATTGATCTCAGTACTGGCCAGAGTGGATGTGCTCCCCGCCATGCCAAGGCCGGGTATTGCGGAATTGGTAGTGCACACAGCAGATGTGGCCCCCTGTATTGGTGTCTCGTCGATGTGCGCGCCCACCAATTCGCACTGAACGGTGACCGGACTGGCAGTGATCATAGTGTCGCTGCTAGAGCTGTGAGTTCCTGTGCAAGACGGAGAAGTCGCTGAATGCTGTGGACTTACGTGGCGGAGAAGGTATTGGTCCAAACGATGGTGCTTTCACCTTCTGTCACTGTGAGGGCAGGATTGTACTGGCAAGCCGAATTCTGAACGTCGTTTTGTGCGCATGTCAGAGCGTACGTAGTCTGATTCTTGACCTAGCTGGGCTCAGTATGGTACTCCATATTTCGCAAGTCTCGAGTCTGCTTACCGCAGCAACAATCGATGCTTGCAGAGAGTCCTGAGAGCCCATCGGGAGAAAGAGAGACACTACAGGGGATGGTGATAAGATTGTTCCGGATCCAGTGTTGGTGACTGCGAGGTCGCTCTGGGCCAAAGCGTGTGCCATGAGGCACGAGAATATCGTAGGCCAAATCATTATCGCTAGACAGTCTTCCACTCAACCTTTACCGTACTCGTGCCGTTCAAGCATCGCTTCGCGCGATGAATCAGCGACGATACAACAGACAAGGATATGAAGATGCTGTAAGAGGGGATATAGCACTCGCAGAGGAAGGGCGCAGGCGTCTACTCATTTCTCCTGCTGCCACGGCGGTTGTGTCGCACGTGTCTGACGGCAAGAAGCTTGACTATGAATGCAACACGACTATCGGCTGCCAAGCGTGCCTGTACGCTATTCAAACCGATTCCACGTAATATGCGATGGATCTGATAGGTGCAGATGCGAAAGAGTTCCTTGGTGTTGACTTGGCTGCCGCGGAGGGGCCCTTGGCCGGTCATCGTTCGTGCGAGGCGAAGGAAGCCAGCCACTCTCCAGGCGCGTGACTTCGCGTCTTCGCGCTTGGTGGACCTCGAAGCTATCACTGCTGATCAAGCCGACGTCGTTGCTTCATCAACCATTCGTACGGCAATCGCGAATGTTAACGAGCCTACAACATACGGCAAGATGGCGGAGCAATGGGCAAAAGATGTCTTTACGGCATTTTCAGCGGACTCCAATCTACAGAACCGAATCTTGGACGCGGCGCATCAGTACCAGGGAGAGCTCCCTAGCCTATTTGGCGACATTGCGAACTACATCCTCTCAACACAGACTACGGATACGCATCCCACAGCGGCACCGAATGCAAAGAAGCGAAAATTAGATGATGTAGCATCTTCAACGCAGTCAGCGACAAATGGCACCGCGAAAGCAGCAGGCATCGCCATTCCTACAGTGGCCTTTGAGTGCAGGAATGTCAGCTTTCAGGTACCTGCGCGCAAGAAGCTCAGGTTGCAGCTCGTCATAGACTCAAAGGATTCGAACAAGAAAGAGATCCGCTTGATAGACCCGAAGACCGAAGCCACTGAATATACACTTTCAAATGCGCAGATTGACCAGATTTTCTGCCTGCCTGTGCCAGAGAAGCAGCAGAGGCAATGGACCTTCTGCGTGTTCCCACAATCTGACGCGACAAACTCAGAGGGCATACCGTGCGAGCAGATGGTCTTCACGCTGAACGAGACGAAGCCGGATGACGCGACTTCGATAAGTAGAGCAAAGGCTGAGGGAGATACCTACATTACTGTTACAGAGCCGGAGCTGAACACTCTCATACAGCCTTACGGTAGGCACGTAATCAGGCCAACAGAGTCCGAGTTCGCGAGCAGTATACCGCAGTCACATCGCAAAGGGGAGAAGGCATACCATGTCAAAGCACATAGAGGCACAAAAGAAGGTATGCGGCTGCTCCCATATCGACGCAGACGCTGCTAATACACATAGGCTACCTCTTCCTCCTCTCCAACGGCGTGGTCTTCGGCTTCAAGAAGCCCCTATTGTTCTTCCCATTCTCTGCCATCGAATCAATCAGCTACACCTCCGTGCTAGCACGTACATTCAACCTCATCATCTCCGCAACAGAAGGCACAAGCACGGAGGTTAAGGACACCGAGTTCAGTATGCTGGACCAAGCGGATTTTGGAGGCATCGACGAGTATATCAAGAGACACGGGCTGAACGATGCTTCCATGGCAGCGGACCGCAAAGCGAAGGCGTACAATGTTAACAAAGAAGCGAGGGCGGCAGCGGGAGCGTACGGAGATGCTAATGGTGGTGGAGAGAATGAGCAGAGCGAGTTACAGAAGGCTGAGGAGCAACTACAGGATGAAGAAGACGAGTTGGAGGAAGACTATGAGGACTCGGGTGGGGAGAGCTATGGTTCGGGTGAAGACAGTGACGAGGAGGGCGAGGAATATGATGAGGAACATGACGAAGAAGGTGGCGAAGGCGAGATGGAGGATGAGGAGTAATGTCCAGAGCCAGGCGAAAGTTCAGCCGTGCGGGCCTGCAGACAATCCTGATGACTTGAACTCATGCTTCACAGTCGTCTGGACATTCATTGCACATATTCCAGAGACATGGGGTGGTTGCGATTCTGAGTTTCTAACGATTCACACTAGCAGTCCGTGACGAGTCAGCATGTGATTCTTGGCACTGCACATGAGGCAGGAGCGACAAGGACGGGGGAAGGAGCTGCCGTCGCCCACCTCCCCTTTTCGATGTCCCAAAGACACTTCGCCTTCGCATTCGACTGCACCGGCGCAACACGCAACATAACATCCGACAATGGCGAAGGTCAAGCAGCCACCAGCCACTCGTGGCAGAGCGAAAGTCGCTCACACTGCGCCTGTTGGCAAAGAGAACAAGCCACCCTTACAGAACAAAAAGACAGTCAACATCAATGCTATATTCAATGTTCCAGAGTCTCTCAAGCGCAAGCGAGATGACGAGGAGGAGATGGATGCAGGCATGCCTGGTGTGGGAGCGCGCAAATCTCATGTGATCGATCCCGTCTTCTTCGCGAAACGCACACGTGAGCAGGAGCGACAGCCTGAGCCACAAAAGGGCTTCTTCAAGCGATTTGCAAAGCCTCAGAGCTTTGGCTTCCGTGGTATGTTGTGTCCGTGTCGCTGAGTAACGAAGACTGACAGCCCCCAAGCCGCTTTCCAGCCGTACCTTGAAGCAGTAGATGCCTCGTTCGAGGAGAGGTGGAACACATACCAGCAGCAACTCAAGGACCGCGAAGACGGACTCGACGAAGATGGGGTGGCTCTCGAGGCGCCGATTCCGAGTGACGCCGACATCGAGGACCTTCGTCGGCAGATAGCCGAACTCGGTAGACCGCTCGAGGACTACTGGATGAAGGTCCGCACGAAAGCCGACGATGGCAGTACAAAAGTCATGGATGTACGAGTCGGCACGACACTGGACAATTTCGACGTCGAAGGCAGAAGAACGCGCGAAAAGGTCGCCTTGATAGAGAAGAAGCTAGTCAAAGTTGTGAAGGAAATGGATGCAATCAAGGAGGAACTGCTGCAGGAGAGCACGGCTAGTGCGGATGCGCAATGCGATGCGGAAGTAGAGATACTCAAAAGAAAAATAGTGAAGATCGAGCGACAAGCCAAGGACGAGCGTGAGCAGCTAAAGGAGGATCAGAGGAAGGCCAAAAAGGAATTTGACCGCAAGCTCGAGGAACTCATGGACAGCACGTTTTGAGATGTGGTTGAGTCAATCGGTAAAGTATGATTTACGAATTACTCGTAGCGATTTTGCTCACGAGTGTCAGGTGTCCTTCATAGTAAAGCCAATTATTGCTAATGGCTTGTAAAAGGTATGACAATGACAGATCCCACAGACACATTTCTCTACTTGCTTCCCGCAACAATCTGCTCTGTCTCGCTTACTAGCCAGCTCTTCTCCTTCGAGACCTCTTTTGCGCAGATCATGATTCTGGGCGGCCGCATTCTGCGGCACGCGATGCAAAAGTGTGCTGATGAGGCATTGGATGGAGGGACTCTGTTTCAGCAAAGTCGAGACACGATGACTTGTGGAGAGGCCCTTTTAGACACGGCAGCAGTCAGAGGGAATGGGTGACGACATTAGATCGTGATCGCCAGGAAAGACTGCTCGGTCTACATGGTATGTTTCGCATTAGTGCTGTTGCATAGACCGGGGTGCGGGCATAGCTTCTGTACGCACCTCGCCAGCGATAAGCTAACAAGAAAAGGCACAGTCGAGTGGTAGATGTAGCAGGCAGCAATGGTATCAGCAGGCTGTCTTGGTCGACGACTGAATGAAGCCCATAGCGAAACAGTCGTAGGTGATCAGAACGCCAGATCAATCTCCTCATCTGGCTCATTCGGCCGGCCCATCAGTACCTTCGCCTTCTTCTCCTGCAAATCCATGATGATGTTGAAGAGCGTCGCCGACTTCGACTTCCCCTCTTGGCTCCGACAAATGCTGCCCGGAGCGTTCGCTCTATCCTTGAAAAGCTCCAGCAAGTTCTCATGGGTCGGCTTGCCTTCAACCTCATTGACTAGCTGCTCAATCCTCGAGACTCGAAACTGCGAGTCTTCAAGCCAATTTGTATCCTCGACGCCATCATGTGCCAAGAGGTAGTGATTCGAGTGGAAGACTTGTTGCCTTTCGTTCATAGTAATCTTGCGGACTTCCACAGAAGACCACTCCAGCCCGACTCCACCACTAGCATCCGCCACGAGCATATGACAAGCCGAAGCAATCCCATGTTTCTCCAGCTTCGCAACCGCTTCTTCCCGACTCCAGCTCTCCAATACCATCCTCAGTCCTAGGTGGCACGGCAATCGTGTCGGATCCATTCCTTTTGCTTTGATTGCATTGAGACAGACGCCCACACCTGCGGAATTGAGACCTATCTTGCCGATGAGTCCGGCTTCGGTCATCATCTTGATGGTAGGTTTGTCGCACTGAGAGATACTGAGCTGGATGATGTTTTCCTTTTGTCGTTCGTTCCAGTCCCAGTTCTGCGCGAGCCAAGAGTTCCAGGAGAGAGCCGTACAGCCATCAGAGAAGAGGCCAAAGGTAATTTCGGTGCGGACATTGATAGCAATGATATCAGCGACGGGGAGGTTGGCGCCCGACGCAATGCCTCGTTGTATCTCAGTATTCTATGTCTCTGCTCGAGGGTGAGAATCTTACCATTCATTTCATCAAGGTAAGCTGGCCATTTTCGTCGTAGTACAGGCTCAAATTCCAGTGCCAGCTCGCGGACTTTGTCCCAGGTCATCTTCGCGGAGTCCTGAAACATCCATGTGTAGAACGCGATTGTTCTCACGATGGCTTCTTTTGCTTGTTTCCCATGTTCGAGACCGATCTTTGACGGAATCATTAGTCTGACCCCAGAATTCGATCAAAGCTTCCTCACCTCACGTGGGGTGCCGCTGCAACTGATCTGCAACATTGTTGCTGAGATGCTCCTCATGTAGTGATGTCTAGTATAATGATCAACTCTTGGCTCAGCAGTCTGCCGGCTTCTTGTAAGCAAGAAGGACGGCAGACGAGGGACACTGTATTGCCTTCTTCGGTGCGGTGGAGATAATGTTAGTTTGTTCTGCAAGCGTTCTATCTTTGGTTGAGAATAAGGATATAAAAGACTGTGGTGAGCGAAGGCAAGAGGGAGAGGCGCCCCGCCGCCCGGCCAAGCAGCGTGCCGATTCAGGCAATCAAGTGAGGTGGGGCAGAGTCAGTAGCGGTACATGTATTTGCGCGACTTCCCAACAACAAAAATAAGTAGTATACATGGTCAGGATTGCGAGACCACAAGCCTGTTCATGAGGTGACCCAGCGTCTCCTGTTCTGACATGGGCAACTCCTCGCCAGATTGCCTGAAATAGTCGATCACAACAGCCAATGCTGCGCGAACCCCAGTTTTGTCAGCCACTGTGACATTCTCCTCGACAACCAGGCGATCGATTTCTTGTGCCATGGTATCGAGAGAATGCACAAATATATCCAATAGCGGCCTGGGAAGCTCCTTGGCTTCACGAAAAAGTCCTTTCGTGGATTCGAGCCAAGCTTTCGTACGCTGCTTCCTGTTCATGAAAGGTAAAGCAAGATAATCATACTGGGCGGAAAAGGAAGCTCTGTATGGCTCTGCAGCTGGTATCTTTGCAGAATTCTCGGGACCCTGTACCTCGAATTTGGAGTTTCCAGTGGTCCGATGCTCAAGGACATTAGACCGTGCTATGATGTCCTCTTCTGGACACCCGACAGCCTTACGCTTCTTCCTCGGAAGTACCAATTCTTCTTCAATGTCGATATGAGAGCCTTCAGCCTGATCAAAGTTGACTGCTGTGTGTTGATCTGTGTCTGCACACAGCGATCCCAATTCCGCGTTTTCTGTTAACGTGCTTCCGAAGCTTCGATCTCCTGGCGTTTCTGACATTCCCGGATGCTTACGCCGAACATGCCGCTTCAGATCTTTGGGCCATATAAAGCGTTGGTTGCAGCCAGTACAGCCGAATGGTCTCTGTTCGCTGGACATATGCTTCTTTTCATGGTGTCGCAGCTCGCTTGGAACGTCGAACATGTCGCCGCAATGGCTGCACGTGTAACCATTTTTGATCCTGCGACCTCGCCTGCCAAAGGAATGCGCAGAAGTTGCCATTGATTGCAAGCTCGAATTTGACGTATTGCGAGAAATACCATCCTGATCTGTGACCTCAGTAGAGTCGTCTAAAGTATCTAGATGTTCCGAAAACTGGCTGCTTGATGCTGTGCGTTGCAGCCATGCTTCCACTGCATCTGGATTTGCGGATTCCGTGCTCGTTGTCGCTCCTAGGGGCTGCAAGGCACTCGACTGTCCTTGGATGACCAAATCGTCAATCTGTGTTGCCCAATTGAGCGGATCGGCGCTAGTCTCTAGCCATGTGTAGGACAGCGGGTCCTCAAAACCAGTGAAAGGGTCGTCTTCTGAAGTGGTATCAAACCAGTACTCCATCTTTGGTGTCGAGGATTTTGCCGAGTAATCTTGACAGTAGAGTGCTATATGTCTCCATATTGAACTGAGAGAAAGATGAAGATGAGGCCGCGAGGCTGGCTGCCGCCGACAAGACTCCTTCCTTCCACGAGCGGCCTCGCACTAGTACAGAATCAGTGTCTTGCTGCCTTAGGCCATCAATTTTGGCGCGACTCGGGGCAACATTTTCTCCAGCCATGCCGTGAGCTGCGATCTCTCCAGCGAGCTCAATGATCCTAACCCAGGACTTAAGGCATCCTCCCAAGACCCAACCTCATGCAACTTAATGTCCTGAACATTTTCGTGTAATTGAATCTTGGTATCAGGCTCTGTCTGAAGTATGCCACTTGTGATTGCTCCATACCGGACCGTGAGCTCCAAGTCGACGCCTGATATACTTCCCGGCTTAGTGTTGATGGTGAATTGTGGGGTCTGCAGGTATGTCCAGTCTTGAGACTACTTGATGTCAGCACGAGGACTCGATACTGACGATTTGTCGATACCTTCAGCTCATCGTATCCTTTCTGTATACTCTGCTGTGTTAGCCACTCCTGGTCTACCTCTGTAGAAGTGATCTGCCGCGAGTCTGCGTACTGCCTTGAGAACTGCGTCTGAATGGCCTCGATAAATTCGTCGTTACCCACCAGTATGTTTCCTACAGGTGAACTGACGCTCTCCACACCTCGGGCGGTAATGAATGGCTTGGCGGGTGAGTGCAGGTACTCCGGTATGATGTTTAGATTCGGGCTGGAAAGTAGACATGTCCCATGGTGCAGCGCCCGGTTCCTCGTCAGTTTGTAAGCGGAACCTGATACCTTTAACGGTCTGGGAGTGTCGAAATCGGTCGCCTCATAAGGTGTGCTGTGGGTATCGTCAGGATAGACATCGGCCCCGCGAGTACCTTGATCTAGAACGATATCATGACGTGCGTTCACTCTGGCTCTATCGATGCCACAACCTCGCAGGGCACGCACTACCATCTCAGCATGTTTATCCCGAGTGAAGTTCGCTGAAGGACAGATGACAGTCCAATTAAGGTTTCCCTCGTCATGAAAGACTGCACCGCCCCCACTACGTCTTCGGACAAGGTCGACAGCTCCTAGTCCTGGAGGTTCAGTTTTGTGCCGGTGGCGGGAGGAGTCTAGTAATCCGAGATTGACCTCCAGCCATGGATTCTGGTTCCTCCCAATGATGATGCTGGGCCGGTTGATATACAGGAACAGGATAGTAGAGTCTAGCGCTGTTTTCTGCAGGAGGTAGTGCTCGATGGACAAATTGAGATATGGATCACGCGACGTAGAGATGTACGACTGCACAGGCCTGGCTAGACCGTCCAGTACCGTACCTGAAAGCCATCGTCGTGCCGGTAGTGGCGTGGTCGTGACTCCTGCAGCGGCCACGCGCCTGCATAAGGTGTGCCGTGGAATCATGGAGCCATCGTGTTGTCTGACTTCGCGATTGGTGTCGGGACGAAAGCTCGCTCAGGGGAGCCGCTGCCGCTGGCGTGATTGGGCCGCAAATCAGCTCCAGCAACGACTGAGATCACAAATATGGTCGGTAACCAAGGCTGCCTTGTTTATTGATGCATAAGATGACCTTGTTGATGGAGATGACGAGATGAAGAAGAATATAGAATCCCCAAACGACTCGAAAACACCAGCGACATCTATTTCCTCACTTGTAGACTTAGGGTTTGCGCTAGTGCAGGAACCACGCTTCCACGTTGCACACAAAGCGTCGGGCCTTCCCTGACATTGACGACCGCGTCAACCTCCACCACGCCCGCATACCTTAAGCCCCCGCCGCACGCCCTTGTCGAGTCCACGCACTTTCACACCCACGACTGTCGCTTTGAACATGCTACGATGGCGTCCGAGACCAGCAGCCAGCCGTCCAAACCGCCGATGACGGTACCAGAATTGATCGCTTTTGTCAAGCAAGAGCTGGATGCGGACGATGAGCGACAGGCAAAGGTCACGCCTGCCAGCGCGAGCGAGCTGCCGACAGGCTCTACACTGGACCTCAGTCACAAGAACATTAGTGCTCTGCCGGTGGAGGTTGTGCTGTTGATCAAGGACAAAGTGGAAAGGTGAAGAGTGACGCAGGCGGTCAGAAAGGCGGCACAGTGGAAACGGAGGGCTGACAGCGAGCAGGCTCGCGCTGTCCCACAACCCGCGGATATCCATACCGACCGAGATCGCCCAGTGCGACCGGCTAAGATATCTTAATTTGCGATGGAACAAGCTCAAACATTTCCCGGAAGCAGTAGGACGACCTTAGATTCGAGTGGTGGACAAGGAGGCTGACGGCAGTATAGGTGCTCTCACTCTCGAAGCTGGAGATACTGGATATCAGCAAAAATGCCATTGACGCTATACCGGAGGAGATCAAGAACATGACGAATCTGAAATTCCTGGCTGTGGCGCGCAATCAGATCCGGCGGCTTCCTCTTGCTTTGGGCGAAATGAACCTGGTGAAGCTCAAGTTTGACGAGAATCCGATTGAGTTTCCACCAGAAAATGCCCTCCAGCCGCCAGCCGATCGTGCAGCTTTTATCGCCGAGTCAGAGAAAGATAAAGATATGTGCCAGCAGGTCAAGCGGTTCATGAAGGCTGCGACGATACGCGAAAAGCTCAGGTCGCATTCGGATGAGAATTTGAGGTAATCCGCATCCATATTCATAGTTCCACAATGCACCCTAGGCTGATCTCTTCACAGCGAAAGCAACGTAGAAACACCTAGGCCTCCTAGGCGCACCGCCACTGGTGGTCGTTTCCCAGTGCGACCCAGCATTAGTGGGATTGAAGGTGTTGCCAACCTTCATTCAGACTCACCTCCCGACAATCCGCCACCGATACCTCAAAGGAACCACGCAAGAGTCGCTTCATCCACAATCGCACCGCTCAGCAGACGTCCCGGGATAACACCTCTTTTGACAAGCGGAAACGACACAAGTCGCAGCCGTAGCGAGTCGGTCGCAACGACAGCGAATATTCGAAATCGTCGACAAGGCTACGTCCCGCGCAAGAATACAGGCTTGAACTCACTAAGCGAGATGTCCTCCCAGCTTTCCGCTCGCTCAAATCCAGCCCACACCTTGACTCCGCCTCACTCCCGCGCTCCTAGCGTGGCCTCGAATTATCTCGGAGTCGGCAGTGGCGGCGAATCGTCGTCGGGCGCCGTCAGTCCGATTGATGGCTATACTATTCGTAGCGCCTTCTCTCACAGGCTTTCCAGCCTGCCTGAAAGTCGACACTCGCGGCTGACCACCAGCAACACTACGAAAGCGGTCAAGCGGGGACTCTTCATGCTCTCTTATCTCAATCGGCCAATCTCTGACATTGCTCGCAAACTCTCGGAGGACTCGTCCCACAAGTCAAGATCTGGGCTAGAGCGTCACCTATTCAGAGCCAATACCAATGTTGAAGAGCTCGACCGACTTATCGACAAAGCTAACAATCTGGTTGACGATAACACTGATGTCGACTCGACGCTTATGATGTCCATCATCCGTACCGCCGTCGCGGCATTGAAGATGTACGTCGGCGTCATCAACGAGTTGAATCGTGTTCGACTGGAAGCTATTGACAAAGTCGATGCTTTCCATATACGCTGCGTGATCACGACTGCCTATAGCACGATTACTGAGGCTCGCAACATTTGCCAAATTCTAGGGTTCAGGACCAAGCTGGTGTCCAACTCAAGAAACACATTGCGTGCATCTGAAGCCTGGAGCAGTCGCACAGTTACGCCGACGCAGCCTAAGTCTGCAGGAAGTCGAAGGAGAGGTGCCACTATCTTGCCAAGCGCTAGTAATGCCAATATGCGCGGCATGGCACCTCCAGTCCCATTGAACAGCGGCAGCCGAAGCAACACCATGACCTCTACGACTTCGGCGGTGCCTCGCTACAACGAGTCCTTTGTCAGCCTGCCAACAGTCAGCCAAGTTCCCTCGAGGACAAACACTCTTCGTAGTGTAATGTCTGAGGTCGATGGTGACGAGGGCCCGGACTTTGTCTACATCAAGCTGAAGGCATGCTGCGATCTTGCCTCACAAACATTGCCTTCGGTACGAGCCGACCTGCTGTCCAGGAGAACACATGTGGATCGAGGGGGTTACCTCTCGGCATCGAAGATGTATGTGCAGGCGATCAACAAATGCGACCTCGTCATTGCTACCAACAACAAGCTCTTGAATCGACTAAAGACCATGAAGGTTGGGGACACAGTCCGTCATCAGAAGGAGTTCTTGTCGATGACGGAGAACTTTGGAAGGGTAAGCTTGTTGTCGATCCACTCTCGCTCACGTTATTGATGTAATACGCAGGACTGGACTACTTTCGCCAACCAGGTCGTCGAGCTCGCGAACAATCGCATCGATATTGGAGACATTCGACAAACCCTCAAGCCTCTACAGCGCGCTGTCAAGAATGCCAACAAAGCAGCATCACAAACTCATCTGTCTGCGCGACCGCCACCAACAGCGAGTTCTCACGGCGGTTTCTTGACGAGCATCAACACAGGCCTTGCTCAGAACAGCGGGCAAGTCACGCCTGTCCCGGCGACTCCTCTAGGTGCGGCACTTGGACCAGCTGTGCAGGCCACGGTTGCTCCGACTCCAAACACTGCATTCGGCTCGCCGGAATACTTTCAAGCCCCTCAACATCAGCCTCGCAGTCGCCCAGTGCCTGAGCGATCAGACACGATGATTCACTCGGCAACCTCTACGCGGAGACAATAAGTTCTTCCAGGTATGAATATTCTCCTTTTGTTTTCTGTGGCAGGCGGCAGCAGTGGGGTAAAATCGGGGTGTTTTTAAGGTATTCAAGGCTCATCGCCCGGTCTTCACGAATTGTACCAACACGACAATGGAAACGGCGTTATGAACTGGGTTGCATTGGGGGAAGATACCCGTGTGCTGCAGAGTGGTCGATACGAGGATTTTTCTGAAAGAGAATTTCTCGCCAAGTTGATGAACGACGCAGGTGCTCTCATCAACTCGCAACTGGTCTCCAGGAAGGCTGTACGTTCTTGAGCTGTAGAGACCCACTTGAAGAAGGGGTAGTGGAGGTTCGAAGGTGGTGATGAATGTTCAAAAATTAACGCTCTGGGTGATCGCGATGACGATCTAGGGCGTACTGCCACTACTTTTTCTACTATACGCATTTTCTTCTATGAAGCGGCGCTCCTTCGTTGGCACAGCTTGCGGAGGGTCGTAGGACACATAGGACGGTGATTCTTGCAAGTCATGTCCAGACCTTGAAGCTCGCCAAACGACAGGCGATGTGCGCGCTCGGCATAGCGCCCTCGCGTCTAGAGACCACGCCGTCGCACTTGCAACGGCACAATGTCGTCCGCAGCAGACCTTCCAGGTTTCAAGTGCCCGGCGCAGCATGTCGTCGATTGTTGGGTCTTTATCTGCACGAAATCGGTTCTCCTGCGTAGCTGAACTTATCGAGATGTTCCTGCATCAGGCGGAATCACGAAGCGAGTGTGTCGGACTATCCAATCGTCCAGATGTAATCTTGTCCCGTGTTCCTATACAATGGCGACCTCAATAACAACTCCACCCTTCACGAATATCGTTGCCGATGAAATCTGGGCAGTCAGCCCTACCAGCCAAGTCATTTGCACGGGCTACCCAACATGCTGAGAGCAAACAGTCAGTAACTCTGTCCAGGAATGAGGGATACGCACGACGTGAAGTCGGGCTGAGTGCGTACGACAACGGCTGTTCTCCGGTTCACGGCCATAGAAGACCAGACGGCTGGCTTGATTCTTATCTCGACTACTCTGGTCTGCTACACTCTTCTTATACCATTAGCGCTATAAAATAGCGCCTCACGACGTAATGACAGACATGACCAGGCGACAGGGACAGGCTCCTGCGTTGCGAGAGCTTCCAAGGGAAGAAAAGATGAAGTGATTCAGCGAATTGGGCTTTGCGCTCGATTGTAGGCATGTCTGTACTATAGCGAAGATGAAGCGTGCAAACGGGATGCGCAGCTCGACCTGGTATCACCCATTGCGCCTTTCTCCTCCCACCATGTATTGCAATACCGAATCCATACGCTCGCGATTCTTGATGTCGCGATTCGTCCCAAACCTCCGAGCTTTTTCTCGCCGTCGAGTAGTAGTCGCATCGGAGAGGATGTGAGGCGCTTAGTCGAAGAGACCGAAACCCATGTCCTCGTCGGACTCCTCCTTCTCTATAACACGAGTATATCAGTATTGCTCCAAGACTGACTATTGGTGACCTCTGCTTCTTACCCTCTTCTTTCTTCTCCTCCTCAGCTGGGGCAGCAGCGTCACCGCCAGCGGCAGCAGCGCCACCAGCAGCAGCAGCGGCAGGGGCAGCACCGCCTCCGGAGCCAACGTTGGTCAGGATGTCCTTGACGTCCTTGCCATCGAGAGCCTTTGCGAAGAGCTGGGTCCAGATGGGCTCGACGTCGGGGACGTTGGCAGCGCTGATGAGGGACTGGAGCTTGTCGGCCTGGTGTTATAGCCTATTAGTATCTGTGTGATGGGCAATGGAGGTGATGCTGGTGTTTCGTACGGTGATCTCAACGCCATCGTCCGCGAGGATGAGGGCCGCGTAGGCAGAGGCGAGCTCAGCGGTAGACATTTTGCGTGGTGTTTGGTTGGTTGTGGTGATGTGAGATGCCTAGCACGTTCTGATTGTCGTGAAGGACTTCTTCTCGTCAACGAGTTTGGTATGGGAAGAAGTCGGGGAGTGGGTGATTCACAGATGCGGTGGACAGATCCGGCAGGGCACACAATTTCGTACGGACTCTTGGCGGCGGCCTGAGGCATACAAGCATGCGGTGGACTCTGCTCGGATGAGGTAAGCTAGCCCCGCGCGAGCGAACGTCACGGTGGGTGGGGCAAGTGTTAGCGAAGCGAACAAGCGAAGGAAGGAGCGACAGACTGCAGAGAGCCTCCAGCAGCGATCAGCAACCTCTTTCATTCATACGACGACACGAAGTAGAAGGCACGCCCGTGATATCCTCTACGCCATATCTCCCCCATACCACTACCTTCTGTACACTCCACGAAGTAATACAGGGCCAAGATGACGGACTCCCCCTTCCAGCGCACGCCGCTGGATCCCAAAGAACAGCCAATCCTGGACCGCATTCTGATCATCCGCGACCACCTCTCCCTCCTCAAGCAAGACAAAACTACCTACGTCAAATCTGCAGATGTCCAGAAATACTACGAGCAGCTCATCGATCAAGTCGAACAGCTCAATATCCTCCGCGTCCACAAACGCGATGAACAAAACCGCGTCGATACCGTACTGGACGACTGCTTCGCCCTCATATCTCTCTTTTTCCTCACCATCGGCCGGAATCGCGAGGCGCCGGCGATATACTCGGCGGTGAGTACGGTGAAGCGATTACTGGATCATCTGAGGGAGGCGGGGTTTTATCTGCCGCAGGATCTGAAGAGTATAGGTGAGAATGTTAGCAAGTGGGAGGGCACGATTGAGAGGGCGCGAGATCAGCATTCGGAGCAGCTCTTGACGCTGCTGAAGGCGAGAATCGATGTTTGCAAGGCGACCTTGAAGGAGTTGCAGGCGCCTTTGACGAGGTTGGAGGGGGATATGATGCAGACTTATGAGAAACTGGTGTCGATACTGCGGTCTTTGTCGGCTTGTAACTGTCGATCAAAAGTATGTCTTCTTGACCGATCTGGATATGGTGTGATCCTAAGATTGACGTTCCGCAGTTTCCGAAGAAAGAAGTTGGAGACTTCAAGGCACAGCTTCTTGAGATCCAGACAGAACTACATGCTGAAGCAGATCCTCACGAGGGCAAGACCGCGGAAGAAGTCTACACCGAGCGACTGCGGATGATTCAACTTTGCGAGAACGTGGTGCAAGAGCCAGAGACTGTCGTCAAGTCTTTATTAGCAAGATGTCTACTGTGGGTGGAAATCATCGAAGAGAAGTACGGCGTCACAACTCCACTTTCAACACTCATATACTGACACCACGCCCAGACAAGGCAAAATCGACCCTCGCTTCCAAGAAACCTTTGACAAACTCCTCAGAGTGCGAACAACTCTCGACCACATGAACCTTACACAAGCCTGGTCACTGCGGGAAACCGACCTCTACGACTATCAACGTCAACTCGACCGCATAGACGAAACTCGCGTCGAAGGCAATTTCGTCGACGCAGAAGGCAAACCCGCCGACCTCCATGCGCAAAGAACGTTGCTCTACCTCCTTCGCAAAAGCTACGCGTTCATCTACCAATACATCATCTCCTCTGAGCCTGTCTCCGAAGCGCTTCTACCGATCTATAATCAGCTCCTCACGCTGAAGCGATGTCTGGTCGAGGTGAAGAAGAGTGGAGGTGTGGACAGCCCGAGGGAGTTGTATCCTTATAGCATGAAGCTCAATTCCATTGACAATATGAAAAAAGATGGAAAATTCATGGTCGGAAACGACATACCAGAAGGCCAAAGCTCTGTCTCGGCGCTCCTAGCAGAGTGCTTCGAACTCGCCTACGAATTGAGAAATGAGGCGCAGGAGAATGACGAGGAGAGGCCGAAGGAGGAGACGAATGCTGTGGGAACGAGGGCGTAGGAGCCTCTTGCTCCTCCGTCTAGCACGGCGGCGATGGGACCTAGAACTGGAAGTCTCGATACAACAAATGACCGGGACGATGGTGGCGAGGTCGAGGACGAGGGTGTCTTGGTTTGCAGCAATAAGCTGGGTGGCAATTGTTGTGTGCACGAGGTTCATGCGAGGCGTATTGGCGAAGGTTTGAATTGATCATGAGCAGAGCACAATGGAAGTGCCTTTTATAGTAGCTTCATTGGTTGGCAATTTATAACGGCTGGTAAAGGAGGTAGTCTGAGTTTTCGTCTTTTACGCAAGCACAGTCCAGTCTAGTCTCTGGGCGCAGAACAGCACGACCTGGCGTTTCAGTTGGGATAGAGGTGCTTTTCTCCGCTGTTATCCGCGTTCTTGCCGAGAATATGGACTGCGCGCATCATCTGGTGGCATATACTCGTCATGTTCCTGTTGAATCGCTGAAAGCCGGATAGCTTACGAACAATCGACGAAAGGAGATGGGACACGACAGCATCGTGGAATGAGAAATCTATCTGAGTGCCTTTGTCGGATCACAAGGGGTCTCCTATGTCCAGGTGCTACAGCAAGGGCTTGCTACAATGACCGAGTCTGTTACTGTCGCCTGAGCCTCTTATACTGCCTGACTTCAAAGCCTTACACTGGATGAATATTGATAATAACGTCCTTAAAGTATGATGAGGTCCTTGGTTATAGATGTACGTTCATCGCTGCATCCGCTTATTACTGCTAGAACCTAAAGTGCTCCTTTCGCAAGATTAACCACTTTTCCTAATAAGCCTCGCCTTTATGTTTATTCCTATGCTTATAGCAGGCGCGTATATTCTGTCTAAATAGAGGATCGCTGCTATTCACATCCGGATGCGTGCCGATCTGACACTCCTCGCCGTCTACACATTCATCGCAGTCCTTGGATTTCACAAGTTGCTGGGCCAAGCCAAAGGCCTTAGCAAGCGTGTAAGGAGGTATGACGACCAACTCCTGGACGTTTGAGATCGATCTTGTAGAAATGCAGTATACCAAACAATCCAGAAGAAATCGGTAGAGCGGTGAAGTCTCTGGCAGATTGGTGAAAACCAGAGCGTTATCGCGAAAATTGGGCAGTGGGTACTGACGTGGCGCTGCTTGTAGAACTCTGAGTTGTATGGCGTTGATGACGATGCTGCGGAAAGCCTTGCAGTCGATATGATCGCCGAGAATGTAGAGTTCGAACAGAAGTCTATACTGCCATGTGGTCGGATCGCCAGGACAAAGCTCGTCAGGATCTGCGACAAGCGCTGTCGTCTTCAGAGTCGGTGCTTCATGATGAGTAGCAGCTGCGCCGTTTCTTGGTCGCCAAGTGAGAAGCTCGGTGTAGAGCCAACCGACAAAACACTCAAACTGCCTCTCCTTGACGTGCTCAATGGCAATTGTACGAGCTTGGCCTTCCGCGAATGTGTCCGCGAAAGCGCTGGCGAAGTACTTGGACAGTGAACATATGAGCGCATTTGGTACTTTGAAGAGAGCCTTGTCTGTGCCTATCTCGATCTTGGGAAGCTCTGGGTTATAGAGATCCCTGCGGACAATAAGTGCTTGTTCTGTATCGCTGTACGACACGCACTCACTCGACTCGAAGCTCTTCTCTGCCTCTATTACTTGCCATGTTGCGTGGCGCGTGATTGTGCTGCAGTGATGGTCTTACAGTGAGGAAGTCAAGGTGGAAGGCGCAATGAAGAAGTCAAAGTGGAAGGCGCAATGAAGATTTCAGATCCTCGTGATGTGCAGCTGCGGATTAGATAAGCCAAGAACAAGTGAATCTGCGCTCTCATGTGGAAGAAGCTCATGCAGTCAACCAAGTTCATAAGTACGCACTAGGGTATACATACACAAATGCCATTCCCAATCGCATGGCCACATCCTCTCACAGAGGAGGACGCAGTCTTTTCGTAGTCGAGTTTTTCTCCGTCAACGCCTTGCTTGCACAATCGTACAGGTAGATCAGCAGCAGCCAGAAGTCAGGTCGCAGAATCGCACTTTTCGGTCTCTCGCTCCTCCCCGGACATTGCACCCGTTCTTTCCATGGCGCAGTATGCCTCTCCACGCAAGATTTATGCCGCAGCAGCAGCAGACACATAGCCAAAACATTCGATCTCGCCCGCCGCCTAGACCGCGACCCACATGACACTTACCACGATATCCATACCCTTTCCTTCTCCGCCCTCGTACTTGTAGCTCCACATGCCATCCTTCTCATTGTTCCAGAAGGCTCCGCTGGCACTATGCATGCCTCTCCGTCCCACCTTCTTCTTCTCCTCGCCGCCCATGCTCACGCCATCCTCGCCGCCGCCGCTCCGCGGGTCCGACAGGTGCTGTATTATGGTCGTGTTGACAATGAACTTGTACTTGGGTGCGGCGTCGCCCGTCGAGGTGGACTCGGAGATGAGGGACTTGAGGATGTGCTGGATGATGGCGTTGTTCCACTGCTGTGTTTGAGAGTGCTCGTAGACGGCGGTGCTGGAGATGGCGGAGTCGCAGGCGTCGTTGCAGATCTGGCGAAGGCGCGTTGTGGGGATTGGCTGGTGAGCGTGTCAATCGGCATGAGCGAGAGGGCGGTTGTGAGGTAGTGCGAGCCTTACTGAGTTGGATGCCATTTCTCCAATGGCCAGCTGTTCGGTGATGTTCTTGTGATCGTGGATGTTGGTAGTGTAGTGTTGGTGGAGGAAGGGAGGGAGCTGCGACGTCGTTCGTGCAATCTCAAAGGGCTCGTATTCTATTACGTGTGGGTGTTTGGAGATGGTTCTGCAGATAAAGGCTTGGACGAGCTGCCGTGTCAGCCGGGACGTGGTTCTCTATATGCGACCGGAGTTTACTAGTTACTACCACATCGCAGCCTGCAGAGTGCAGACGTGGGGAGTGTCACGGCGACGTTTTTCGCCGGCGAATCAGAGACTTTCACGTGAAACAGAACGGCGCCAGTGACTTCACACCCGACTTTCCCCAGAGATACATATGCACGTGTACCTCCACATCATCAGAGTCACTGCTACATCGACTCAACGTTGACTCAGTGCAAAGTATCACCGAATTCATGGAGAATAGTGAATCTTCTGCTGTGTCAGTATCACTCACTGCTACGGGAAGACATCCGCAGTGCGGGGCGGACAGTCTCGCCAAGCGCTTCTTCAGGATTCAGGCAGCCGCAGCAGCCTTGCGCCTCATGCTGTGCCTTGTATTGCAGTCCATCTCTTGGTATCGAGCTGCATAAGTACCTTCATCTCACCTTGCCTTCCCATCGTCCCAATTCCACCCACATCGTATCTCTTACCACGTCTAGATATTGTTCAATGGCTGCCAACATCGAGCTTGCTGCCGACCGTGAGGTGGACATCATTTTCGACGAGCACGAAGCTGTTGGCAGATTCGACGAGCAACAGAAGTCTCCGCTGTTCTCCGTCCTACCAAGGGAGCTCAGGGATCAGATATGGCAATATGCTTTAGCACCCTACGAAGACCAAGCCCACCCTTTTGCTATGACTGAGTACTACTATCGCCCCGGTCACACAGCCCGCCTGAAGACAGATACCGCTCTACTGCAGACATGCCGACGGGTATGGCTGGAGGCCAACACCATGCCAATGCTCCAAGCAGAGCATTCGTTCTACTACCATCGCGAAGCTCCGGATCGTCGCACGCCACAATGGATGGCAGGGCTCACCGAACACAATCGCCTGAATTTCGGCCACCTGCACCTCTTCGTTCAGATGTTCGCCATCGAGCACCTCAAAGCAGCACCCGGTCGTCTGCGACATCTTTTCCTGAGGGGTGAGCCTAAGCCCGGCGACTTTCAGCCTCGCATGCTACACGTCACGCTCCGGCATACCGACTGGTGGTACTGGGAGAACGAAACACCGCTTCGTCTCCAGGACAGTTGGGTTCAAGCCATGCTCGACTCTCCTGACCTGCGCAGTACCCAAACGTTCAAGCTAGAGCTGGAAACGCTCGACTACAAAGTCAACCAACTGAAACCAATTCTCGAGCGTCTGCGTAGGATGGAAAGCAGAGAGTATGAGACTCATTGCATCGATGGGAAACATTTCAAGACCAAGTTCGTTCTCTGTCCTGAAGAAGAAGAGTATCAGTGGACAGGGCCAGTCAACCTCGACGGCGGTACCTACAATCCTTACGCTGGCATGGCGCAACTCAAGTACCACGTCACAATACTGACCTGGAAGCTCAAATTTCCCGAGATCCCCAGCGCTTTTATCCCGGAAGTGCGTCGCGCACCACGGCTGGAGCCCGATTACTCTGGTGTGGAGCGCGTCCGCAATGCAGATGAACGCGGGAAACCACGTCTTCCCTACGCGGATCTCGACAATTACCGACGTCATTTCAGACCTTGGCGTCGCCAGAATACGGCCCAGCATGTACGCGGCAGCGCGAACGAGAATTTCTACCTAAGTGGCCTGAGACATCGTGGTCTGCAGTATGTGATGAAGAAGCAAGCGGATGATGTCAATGACAATACACGCACACGGTTTACGGATCAGATGAATGCAAGCAGGCGATCAGCTGCAAAACGAAAAGCACAGGCACGGAACACTTTGCTTAAGTTTACGAAGGAGGGGAAAGGAGAACAGACGAGTACTGAGTTGGCGTAGCAGTAGCGATTCTCCCGATCTAATGCTGTGATATCAGTGTCGTCCTCGGTCCTCGCACAAGCTTCCCAGCACAATCAATGCCACTTTCTTTAACCGTTCCCCCTGATTAAGGTTGCCAAGCTCAGAGCACTCTTCTCTTCGTCGAGGATTAGTGCCTCTATTCCGCGGCTCAAGTTCGGCCGCTTCATTGTCTAGCGATATGATGATATGCTGGGGATGATCAGCTTTGGCATTGCGCCAAAACAATGACGAGTCGCTCAAAACAGTGGTCAGCGCTCGATTACCACTGCGGCGTGCTTCGAGAAGTCTCAAATTTTCGCGCTTCCTCCTGATAAGCTTGCGAATTCAGCGGCAAGCAAGATATGGTCGTCCACAGTCCATAGTCCTACAAGGTAGCTGTCATTGACATCGTTGTCAAGGTCATCGTTGTCATGTTAGAGCTCCGAACCCCATCCTTCAGAACAAAAGCGTCTCGGAACGTCGAACAAATCAGCTCTGCCCAGAAATATCATCGTCATCGCCGTCAACCATAATCCTACCCAAAACCTCATCCGCTCCCTCTTCCCCCTGTCCCTTCTCCTCACTCTCCGCCTCCCCATCAGCATCGACAAAAGTCAACCTCTCCCCATACGAAATGCACAACTCCTCTCCCGAACCTATATCCCTCAGAGCGCGATACACAATCACCAACCTCTCCAAATCTCGCGTCCATCCCACATTCTGCTTGCGCGTGGAGTGATTGAACATGGAGCCGAGACCGAAGACGACGGCTTGGGTGCGTGGGCGTGGCCAGTTGTAGGTGTAGTGGTACAGAGACGTCTTCGCTACGTGCAGAGAATTTTCTTCTGGGGAGAGGAGGAGGACGGGGGAGATGTCGATGATGGTTCCGGAGGGGATGGGAGTGGGGGTGGTGATGCCGCGACCTGGGAGGGAATCAGGAATTGTGGATGGTGATGTGGTTGGAGCTGAGGAGATTGGGAGAGTGATGTAGAAGGATATGAGAGAGGGGTTATTTTTTCTCTTCTCTTTACCTTTGGCTGTGTTCAGGACTAGATGTAGAGGTTGAAAGCGTTCGAGGATGATGTGATCTGCATTCTTTCCTTCTTGCTCTGTTGCATTCTTGTCTTCATCCATTTTTTTATTTTATCTTCCCTACTTAATCGACGCATCAATGCAACGAGAGATACCACGAGGAATGTTCAGGTGAGGTCGTAAGTAAGAAATTCATGTGAAACCCACCACGTTTTTGGCCCCACATTTCAATCCCCACAATTGAGCTCTCCATTCTCCACATCATCATTGCCCGTGCAGTTGGTCTCGTCACCTAACAGTTCTTATTACCCTCCTTGCCTCTTATTCAAGCACATAACATGTTACTACGATGACCCTCCCCTCCACACGACAATGGCAACATCAACCCAGACACGCGCCCGCAGCACCACACTGAGCGGCCCACACACCATCTCTCTCAAAGTCCTCCGCCTCTCGCGCCCCTCTCTCGCGACCCAGACGCCTCTCCCTCCCAACTCTTCCATTCCACCCACAGCATCTCTCTCCCACCCCAGCGCCGACCCAACCTCCAGCTTTCCACTCACACCTCTCCTCACTCTGCCCGCAGCCTTCGGTGCCGCCTACGTGGGCGAGACCTTCACATGCACGCTGTGCGCGAACAATGAATTGGTAGTCGAGGAGAGGGAGCGGAAGAGCGTGAGCAACGTGAAGATCACGGCGGAGTTGCAAACGCCTGGGAAGCCTGAGGGAATCGCGCTGCAGTTGGAGAAAGCGGAAGATGGGGACGGGGAGGTGAAGCCTGGGGGCACGATGCAGAGGACGTTGAGGCATGAGCTGAAAGAGGAAGGGCCGCATGTCTTGGCTGTCACGGTCACGTATACGGAGACATTGAGGACGGCTTCGGGGGAAGCTGCGACGGCGGGACGGGCGAGGACGTTCAGGAAATTGTATCAGTTTGTCTCGCAACAGTTGCTTGCAGTGCGGTCGAAAGTGACAGAGAGAAAGAGGGGAGAGGGGAGGAGCTGGATTCTGGAGGCGCAGCTGGAGAATGTAGGTGAGGTGTCAGTCGTGTTGGAGAGGGTGTGGTTGACGGAGAGGGAGGGCATCAGCAGTCGACCAGTGAATCGTGAAGAGGGGAAGGAAGCGACGGTGTTGAAGCCTACAGATGTCGAGCAGATCATGTTTGTGCTTGAAGAAGAGAAGTCTGAGGATGATGTTGCGAGTAGAGTGCCGCTTGGTCAGTTGAACATCGATTGGCGGTCTGCAATGGGCGAGAAGGGTAGCCTCACTACAGGCTGGCTTGCGAGTAGAGCGCGTTGAAGATGAGGACTCCGACTGGTCGCTCTCGTGGTTCATCTTTTCGCAGACGAACCAGTGTCGTTGCATCATGACAACATGCAAGCGAAAGAACATTGCTGAACTCTCTCCGCACGATCATGACGATGTGTAGATGCTATGTCGCAGAGGATTCCAAACTGAAACTTGTACGCGAATTGGCGGAGCTCGAAGTTTGTGAGTTGAGCGCCGGAGCGATGCAATTGGCGAGCTGTATGACCGTTGTGCTTCATCTAGCAGCGTGGCCGCCTCAGACCGAGCCTCCGAGGATCCGAGGCTAAGACCGACGACCGACGACGACGACAGCAACATACAAACCGTTGTCGCTGTGATGCGCTGTCGTTTCTTTCGGTGGCATTGCCAGCTTGCGACGTTGCATGGCATTTTGCACGAGGGTGGAGATACGTCCGGCGTTCGGATTGGAACAGCAAATTTCACGCTGTAAACCTCTTCAGGGTTCAAATGGTCGAAAAGTTTAGTGCGGATCCCGTCGCTTCCAGAAGGTCAGCGGCCGGTGGTATAGGGAGTGCGGGTCGTCATCTCGAATGCGTTATTTAGAATGACAGCTGGTGTGGTCGTCCTTTTGGCAGAAGCAAATTAACATCGGAAGACGTGGAGCCGGCGCCCTCACGGACCTTCAAATCCTCCAAGGTCATTCATGGTGTGAAGCGCTGGGCGAATAATACATGTCATCAGACAAGAATACGAACAGATAGGCTTTGGATCCGCCAGCCTTGTCCTGCCGAGACTTTGAATCTTGGAGAAGACGCTGCATGGCAGTGATGCATCGAGTCGTGCAGGAAGGTGTGCACTACTCAAGCATTTCCCTTGGGAGAACGCGATCACGGGGTTCTGAAGGATGAAGTCGATCGGCAAGGAGTTACCGAAGTATGAAATAGATAAGGTTTGATTCTGAGACGACGTGCTTGCGCGTGTTGTCTTCACCACGAGGTCCGAGCGCAGAGCCAAAAGATGACGATGATTGTCGGGACGGATGTGAAACGCGACGTTCGAAGTCCTTATTTCTCGTGTGGCACTCGAGACCCGGGTGGACAAGGAATGGCCATCAGGGATGATGCCTGAAAGCGAGAGCCGATGGATTGGGTGAGCTTCGGACTACTGCTGGTTGATGCAGATGAGGGCAATACACAATCATGGCTACATCCATGTCCACATTATGACATGGACCTCCTGAGCGATACGCGATACGCGATTTGAAGGGACTACCAGCGCTTGGCTCGAGTCTTGATGGGTGGAGGAACCGGCGAGGCGAAGTGCAAGCGGTTGCTGCATCGGCTGCACCGTGTCTGACGCTTGGCTGGATGTGGACTTGGTGCGAACGATACTGGAGTAGCAGGAGGGACACGACGGGACCCTGAGAGTGAGAGGTGGCCCGTTCAACGGCATTTGATATGGTGAGTGCGTCAGCGGTGGGCACGGGTGCCGCACGGGTCCGTCGTTCTGCGTTGTGATGATTGTGAAGATTGAGATAAGGGTTGAGCATACATGGATTCACCCCGGGGTGTTTTTAGACAGAGGGTGATGAAAGGGAAAGTTCATAATAGACAGTACTACTATATGTAACGCCTCTATTAGGATCCTGTACATATAGTACATGAGAAGCGGGATGACTCGCATGGCATGGTGCAGCAGCTCGCCTTGTCTTGCCATGCCACGCCATGCCATGCCATGCCATGCAGGAACAGGAACAGGAACAACCAACCCAATCCACGGCGAGGGGAAGCTTCCGCTGTGGCTTCTCGACGGCTTCATTGGGCTTCGTGTCGTCCACACCACATGCATCTCCACTCTTCGCTCCACCCTCATGGCCGAGATAACCGCTGTCCGTTGGCCAGAGACGGAATGGAATATCTACGTACCTGTCGCTAGAGTGCCTGCAGCGGCTTAGCACAATCATCTAGACTACATGTATCTAGTGCGTGGTGCGTGGTTCATGCACCGGATTGGGATCGCTTGATGAATGATGATGGCTTTGGGGTGCGGGCGTCATTCTTCCCTCTCCATGCTACACCCTACGACTAAGTTCCATACATGTATGCTTTGGTGAAGTCTACATGTATAAACCTGTCCGTCTGAGCTAAAGCCATACGCCACGGCCCACGTACACGCACACGCACACGCCACATTCGGCCTTCCAGTCACAAGCCAGCGAGGATACTGGTACCTTAGCGTAGCGCGGCTCTTGCATTCGCATTCGTAGCCCGAGCCATTCAACACGCCAGACAGGCATTCCTCGAGACCACCCACTGCTACATCCTCGTCTCTGCGACATCTTGCTACCCTTTCCAGCAGTGGCCAGTCCCCACCATCCCACTGCGAGCCATCTCTTTGGATACGTGCCACCGCTTCAGCAGCACGCGTTGGGCTGGATGAGTACCTTTCGCACATAGACACAGACACACACACAGACACACACACACACAGGTACACATACGCCTCCCGGAGTCCTATCTACGGCCACAGCATCAGCGTCTGATTCACTACCGACCAACGCTCCCAGGACAACCACCAGCACTCCCCACTTCTACGATCTTGCAAGCACAGCAAGCACATTCAGCTCTGCCCTGCCCTGCTCTGCTCTGCTCTGCTCTTCACAGCGACAGTGCCGACTACGATACGACAATCCGGCCCGGCTTAACTGCAGTGCAGCTACTTGCTGTGCGCTTTCCTCGGTCGACGCCTGAAACGAGCCACTTCCCCAACTTCCCTCGCGATCGTACCGTGCCGCATATTCACGATCCGTCTGTGCGACATACACACGGCATTGGATCTTCACGTGCCGCCTGCGCCGTCCGGTACATACCATCTCATCATACACTTGCAGATCTTTGCAGCAGACTCCGTGCAAGATAGCAGTAGATTCGAGCTTGCTGCATTCAACCCGCCTACCCGCACCGCTTGCATATTCACCCGCTGCACATACTCGGCCTCACGCCTCTGACACCTGTCGCGGCCCAAAGCTGCTGTGTCACTTTCATATGCAGCCGACGCGCACTCGAGCGATTTCTCCAATAAGACCCTCCACGCCCAACAATCCTCTCGGCCGCCTCTTTTGGATGCCGTACGCCTTCTCCACCTCGACATACCTCTGATTCGGCCGGCCGCAGTGCGCTTTGGCACGTCCACTCCTTGAACATTTGCATTTTTCTGATCCCATCGTTCTTGCTTCATGGCTCCCACCAAAACGAAGACCAATGCGGCCAGCTCTTCGTCTCATGGCGACACTTCCGCACCGCTTGCCGACTACTTTTTCATCTCCGGCATCGAATCGTCGCAGGTATATGAGGAGAAGCTAGCAGCTACCCCACAACCGCCTGCCCAGCCGGTAGAGGACACAATCGACGAAGATAGAGAATTGGAGATTGATAACGCCAGCAATCGGCCCACCACCCCAGGTTCACCCACAGACACCGTCCACAGACAGTCACGATACAGTTTTGAAGCGAGGAAGAGCGTAGGGAGCATCAATGCTAGCATACTGAATACCCTGGATGACAAGATACACGTATCCGCGAGCAATCGCAGCAGTACAACCATTAGGGCAGTACAGATCGGTGGGTCTGGTCTGAGCGACGATGCTTTTGAAGAGGCGCTTAAGAAGTTCGCTTCAGAAAGAGACAGTTTCCTCGAGGACATTCATGTTTCTGCGGGCGCAGTCACCCAACAGAATCCGCAGAAGAGAGCTCGGCCCAAAACCATCCGCATAACACAGGAGGAGGCTGCACCGAGCGCCAATGGCCTCAAGAGTGGAGTAGGCAGTCTGCGGAGAAGAATTTCAACTATGAACAGCATGAAGAGAGGTTCGTCGGTCTTGAGTCGAAATTCTGTGAGGCAATCAAAGCGCCTCAGCGGATACAACAGTGTGATACCATCACCTCAACCGTTCCAGACACCTTCAGATATGCATCCCTTGAAACGAAGGTATGAGCCAGTTCTGCTTGATCGTTACCCCACGAAGACGATGGTGGACGAGTCGAAAAGACGGACACCGTTCCCGGACTATGTTCCGATGTTCACATTTCCCAACGATGTGACCGTTGTATCCTCCGACGAACGACCCAGATCTACATGGCACAGCTTCGCCATGACGAACTCGGATAACAGCAAGCTTTATGGTGTCGTGGTCACTCTGTGGGTTCCACTGAATGAGACTGCCTCAGATGCGCTCGAACGACAGTGTGAGGAATGGAGAAAAGCAAACATGAGCGACGAAGAAAGAGAATTGGCGAGCAGTCTCGGAGAGAGACTATCCGGAGAAAGAGCGAAACTCAGCAGGCTACTCACAGAGTTGCCGACTGTGCCGTCAGGATCTGATGAGAGGGAGACGCTGGAGGACGAAATCAGTGCGGTGGAGGAGAAGATTGGACTGATGACCGACCTTCTTAGGCCTGTGAGGCACGGCGCTGCATCAAAGATCGACGGTCTGACTGAAGGCGACACCGGATTCTGGATTCCACGCGCCTACGGCATCCTGGGACGAGACGTAAGTCTGATCGGCTTCTGGAAAGAGTGGCTGAAAGCAATTGTTGTGCCCATGACTAACGGAGCTGTGCTGCGAGTACCTGCAAGCTCACCCAAAGTCGGGCTCTGGCAACCTCTGGAACGATACGTGTGCAACCTTTGCATAGAAGCACTCAGTCCGATAACCTCAATCACACAGGTAGAGGTTGCAGTCCGGGATCTCAGGCTCTACGCTCGCAAAGAGGCAATCAATGAAATACCTGGATCTCGCAGTACCGATATATATGCGCTCTTCAGATGCTTGACAATACCGAACATCATCACGCTCTTTGAGTACGCTTTGGCTGAATCCAGAATCATCCTGCTTTCCTCACACACGGCAATGCTTCAGCTGGCCTGTCAAGCGCTGATAAGCCTGCTATATCCACTGAAATGGACTGGAGTCCTGATCCCTGTACTACCCTATCGCCTGATTCAGGCATTGGAGGCACCCTGCCCGTACATTGCGGGTGTTGAGCGAAGGTATGAGAAGCTCGAACTACCCGACGAAGATTTCTGCTTGGTCGATCTGGACGAGAACACGATTGAGAGCACCGAACCACCTACGATGCTGCCCAGGCCACAGCGAAGGAAGTTGCAGGCACTGCTTCAAGCGGCCGCGCCGCATCACACCCGTTACGGTGTCCCTGTTGGTCCACCACCGCATGCCATTGAGACATTCCCGTGCGACTCCTTTTCGTCAGAGAACCCTCAAATATTCAATCCTCGAGCAGTACCTTCGACATTGGCGAACTACGTGAGTGAGAGTTCGACCACATTTGGGGATGCCTCAAGTCTACCTTCTCTGTCACGACAGACTGTTCTCAATGCTTTCTTGCAGCAACGACCTGACGGCACTCGTGGGAGCGACAGACCCTCGACGAGCTCGACCGGCACCGGCGCCAACAGTCAGTCTTCGAGTGCATCGCCTCCCTCGCCAACAGCACCGTCGCCTGTCTCAGGGAACTTTCCGAACCTGCCTGCACTGCGTAATGACTCCGGCTTCGCTCTTCAAGCGACGCTGCGCGAGAAACGCTCTGGTCATTTCTCGAATGGTTTGTCCAGACGCAACTCAGCTGTAACGTCTCTCTTTAATGCTAGACATCCACTACAAGACAAGACTAACACACAAGACCAGCTGAGCACAATGCGCAGGCCCAGCGCGCCCGTACTTGGCCACCATCAAAGCATGTCGACATCAACTTTGGCGCCATCGAATTACGCGCCAAGCGTGTACGCTGCAAGCACCATGGCCGCAAGCACGATTATGCAACCGGCACTCATACAGCCTGTGCGTGACAACGAGACGACCAAGTGGGTGGAAGGTCACTGCTTGCAACGACGCAACGGCGATGGGAAGAGCTTCTGTACCGTTTGCGACGACAAGTGCGATGATGATGTGTTCAGATGCAATGGTAAGTACATCTCTGTTGAGTATTGGGAAGAGTGTCGCTAAATGCAGTAGGCTGCGGAATCCTCGTTCATGGCCGCTGCACACCTGCCGTTTGCGTTGTGTGCCCAGTGGCATTCCGCGCAGATCAGGTCCGAGCAGCCTTCGTCCGTTGCTTTGCGTCATTGTTCTACACATATCGTCGCTACATGCACCCGGCCTCGGGCGAGCGCAAGAAGCAAGGCTTGATCTACCACTTCAACATGGACCAATTCCTTCGGAGTGTCCCGCATGGCGACAGCGAATACATGCACATGCTGCGTCAAACCCAAGGCTTCAACGAGTTCATCCATGAGCGCGAGTCCACTCGTGCTGAAGATCCTTCTATCAAACTCTTCGACGAAATCATTCTCTCGAAACGTAATCGAGGACGAACTTCGCTCTTTTCGAAATCGGACACTTCTTTCTTGTCAGACACAACTGACCACCTTTGGCGGTCAGCGAGCGCGACACCGCCAACTAGCAGGCTTCCAGGCGATGTGCGAGCCACAAGCGGCAGGACGCCTGCGAAATTAGATCCGACTCTCATGAAGGAGCCGAGGAGCATTCAGGGGGCGCCGAGAATACAGCAGGCGCGAACCAAGAGGAAGCCAGTGGCGAGTATGCTGGGACTGAGCTCTCAGACTGCGGAGCCGTAGGATGGCTTTGCCATACATGTGACAGCGATTACAAACAAGGCGTTGGGAGATGTATCTTGATTATATTTTCAGCGATGGCGTATGGAGGAAAGGGAACTTGAAAGCATTGGATTGGGATTGCATCACCAACATGGTTGCAGATTATAGTCTGGCTTTATAGGCGGGGGCACTGTGATGAGTAGCAAGGAAATGGAGTGTAAAGCCCTATATGTGTTTAAGAAGAAGAAGAAGAAGAAGAAGGAGGTGAAGAAAAACTTATTGGGATAGAAACAGCCGAAAGGTCAATTGGGGAGGTGGAAGGGGGTCGAAAGCATTAAGTATTGGGGGGTTCTTGCTTGTTGTTTGTAGTAGAGAATTAGAAGTTTATATTTTCTGGAGAACGAGAAGAAGACGGGGAGTTTTTTTTGATGAGGATGCACTTTTTTTTTTTCATTGAGATTTGAGTATACCGAGATTGAGTATATGTATATATGTTTGTGCGAATCAGAGTAGAGAGCTAACCAATCCTTTCTTATGTAGCAAGCTATAATAAGACCTAAAATAACGAAAGGCTCTTTAGAGATAAATGTAACACCGGACCTTCTTAAATATAAGCGACGTAGAGGAACTCACTCTACGGACTATAATCTCCCCAACTTCCAATCACTACCTGACGACCCTCGGCTGGTGATTGATTGCATTGATTGCATCGAGAAGATTCCACCAATCTACCTACCTTGATATGCCGAGAAGCGTCCTATTCCAAAGCAGTGCACACATTATCAGTCTCGGACTCTCATCACTCAGATCGATGGAAAAGGGAGTCTTCGAGTGATACACATTCGACTGCTTGAGGTTTCCAGAGCTGATAGCTTGTATCATATCACTGGATGGTTTCTCTCCGTCATTCGCGCCCGATTGTGGAACCAGGATGTTACGAGACGAGACGAGCGAGCCAAGCTGATGACGTGCCGTCCATCGCTGGGGATCGTGCTTGATGCATATATATATATATATCTATATAATATGTGTATGCCCCCGAATGGCGAGCTTTAACAGCAAATCTACGCAAAGAAAGCGAAGCTCGCAGTATGTCTGATATCTGATGCAGGGTTGAGATACCGCTTTGGTACACACATGTAGTACATGGGTATCGCTGCTTGTGAGGTAGTGGAAGTGACGTCTCTGGAAACTCTCTTGAAGCAGGCTAGCGTTTCCCCGCGAAACGTTGCATTCCTCCCCTTCCGTGTTGGACCCCCTTTCCTGCATGCGCGTTCGGAGGGGAAGCGAGGAGGAGAGGTAACAACGAGAAAATACATGTATTTGCTTGGAAGATATCATGTCGGGGCCCATCGTATGGCAGTAGCTTGTCACGTGTGGAGTTGCGAACGGGGATCGACAGAAGAAAGAAATCGATGGAATGCTCCAGTATATACATACTACTGTAGATAAGAAGGACGGAGGGGAAACACGAACCGAGGGGTTTTGACGTCAACCAGTAAACAAAGACGACAAGCTTCTACTGTCCATCTTTCTTGCTGGGATGTTCGATGATAGCGGAAGGATTTCTTCGGTCCTCTGATAAGGCGCCGTGTAGGGAAGACACGTCCTGCGATAGTACTGGTACTGCTTGCGCTGCTGAGAGGTGGTGTTTCGCAAGCAGAGGCTGAGCTTCGGGGCCAAACCCCGCCTGTGGTTCGAGCTGTCGTGTGATGCATCTTCTTCCCTCCAAGCGTAACGCACTACTGTACTAATGATCGCTGAGGTCACGCCATCTCCATCCATGTCTTTGGCATCGAGATCCTCGTGATCCTCGTGATCCTGGCAGTGGTGATGGTAGACGAAATATAGATGACGAGTCAGGTGGAGTGGAGCACAAGGCATTGAACGCTGCAAGGTACCGGCAGTTACATGTAGGAGGTAGAGCAGCAGTCGGGAGCGGCCGTCTCATCAAGCACGAAAGGCGCCACGGGCAGGATCACGCGACCTTCTCGATAGCTCTACGTGGAAGGCACGCATGTCTGGGAAAGAGCTGACGTTGGAGCTACCTCCATGCCCGACCACTGACTTCACTTCGCTGCCTCCTTGTTCCTGCTCTTGACCAAACAATCACCACCACACGACCTCTTATCAACGCAGTCCATCTCTCATCAGCCCAACCCTCTTCTTCAACGCCCGAACACATACCAACTTCGGCAGAACGCAAACAGTGAGTACTCACCTCATCAGCCAATGCCTCTCCTCCATACCAGGATCATCATCAGCTCACGCGACCATACATGTATCTATGATCGCGGGCCTTCGATGATATCAAGCAGACAATGCTGACAGCTCAAACGCAGTGACTCGCACCCACAAGGCAACTGACCGTGACCACGTTGGCCTCGCCAATGGCACTGCCGCTGCCCAAGAGCACCTCCCTCGCTACTTTGGCAAGTCTGGCTACGTTGACAACGCTCCGACGTCCACCAAGAAGCAAGGTGGCGGCAAAGGCAATTGGTATGTCTTCTTCCACCCTCTCTAGGCCATCCACTCACCCCTGACCTTCCCAATTCTTTTGATCCCCCAACATATCAATACGACGTCATCGGCACGTATGCTGACCTGTCTTCTCTTGCAACAGGGGTCAAGCCGGCATGTCTGAGCTCGAAGACTACGACTACAACATGGCCAAGACCAAGCGCCGCAGCAACAGCATGTCCAGCGCCGCCGGCCATTCGGCCCTCAAGACCAAGTTCGAAGCCATCGATCCAGAAGCTGTCGTCGAGTACGACGAGAACATTCACGGACCCGACCAGCACGAGCTCGAGCTCGAGAAGATGAGCACCACTAGCTCTGCCGACACCACGGGCAGTGTCGACGAGGAGGACTTGCTCAAGGAGCAGAAGTAAGGCTGTGCCCGCCGACTATTCGTGCGTGAGGTACCTTGAGCTGGTGATACGGCTGATCCAGCGAGGAAGTATGTGCTAATATGGTATGGACGAGGAACCACCATGGCGTGGAGTCTCTATTCTCTTGCTTTCTTTCTTCGACGTTGAGGCCTACCTCATGGATTCTGCCCGCTAGCGAAGACGTGTATGGTTTGCAGGCTTCATCGCCGGCGTATGAGAGGCAAAGGACATGGCTGTACAATAACCAGAACGAAATGAAATGTGAAATGCAGAAAGTGTTCATGCCGCATGGTAGTGCTGTTGTCCTGTCTTGGAAATGTTGAGAATGAGTGGGGATCCGGGTAGTTCCGGATGCACATCACAAAACCTCAGGCAGCGACGATCCTCTTGATGAGAGTTCACCAAATGCTTGAATGTGACATAAGACAGAGTGAAGTGAATGTGCATGGGAGTCTGATCATTTGATTCATTCTATCGTATCAGAGGAAGGGCGCCGACCGGACGTCGCCATATCCATCCTCCATAAATGCCATAAACACGTCTAACCATTGACGATGACACCGCCATTTGCGTGTATTGTCTGCCCGCTCAACAGACTGCTATCCGTGCTCGCCAAGAACACTATACAGGTAGCAATCTCGGAGGGCTGGCCAGGACGGCCCATTGGGCTGGTGAACTCCTTGATCGCCTGGTCGGTCATGGTCGACGGAATCAATGGCGTCCAGACCGGACCTGGGGCCACTGCGTTGACACGGATGCCCTTGTGTACGAATTGGTTGGAGAGACCGCGGGTGAAAGCGACAATGGCACCTTTGGTGCTGGTGTAGTCGAGCAGATCGGGACGGCCGATGTAGGCGTTCACGGAGGCATTGTTGATGATCGTGTCACCCTTCTTCATGTGCGGGAGGGTATACTTGGCAAGGAAGAAGAAAGCTGTGATGTGAGAGGTTAGTTGTCTGATATGGATCAGAACGAGTGACAAAGGACTCACGATGGATGTTAGTGTCGAAGGTGTGTAGCCATTGCTCCTCCGATAACTCGTGAATGTCCTGCGTCATCATCTGATAGGCATGGTTGTTGAACAGGATGTTGATGGCTCCCATAGCTTTCAACGCCTCATCCACGGCCTTTTTGCAGTTGTCCTTGTCCTTCAGGTTCGTGGCGTGCAGGTAGCATTTACGCCCGTACTTCTCGACCCACTTCTTCGTCTCCTGAGCGTCTTTCTCCTCTTCTGGAAGGTAGGCAATGAAGCTGTCTGCTCCCTCCATGGCGAAGAGCACCGCCGTGGCTCTGCCGATGCCCGAATCACCACCGGTGATGAGCGCCTTCTTGTCCTTGAGCTTGCCGGCGGCTTGATAGGGCTTGGAGCCTCCATCTGGGGTAGGGACGTGATCGGTCTCTGGTACTGGATCGAGACCGGATTCGAGACCTGGGGCGTCTTGATGTTGGATGTCGGGCTTGTGGCCGCTCTCGAATTGGGGCTTGTCTGCGGATTGTTCTGAAGCCATGCTTTCTGTGAAAATCTGGCGCTTGTATGGTAAGATCAATTGCAGGTATTGAGTCAAAAGATAATCATTAAACAAAAGGTCAGTTTTTGAACTTATGGTTTCTGCAGTGGTCGTGATGTCACCGTGACAGTATCCACGATGCAGCAATCACGATGTTCGTTCAGTGCTATAATGGCCGCGGATCCGCCTCGCCACCCAATGTCGCATGCTATCGAGCATTATTAGCTGCCGAGTTGCGCTGATGTATGTGAGAGTACATGCACGTGGCTGTTCTTCGTGGATGACACTCTTTCATAGTGGGGCAGGAGATGATGGCGACGGGAAGAGGCACGTTGGCACGCTTTGGACGCGAGAAGATCTGATCGGCGTGTCTTCGACGCCAACCTCACCTCTCGTGGAGCACAATTCTCCTCCCCTCCTGCATTTCATCAGCTATCGAATAATGATCAACACCGAACGTTCAGCACGATAACGCTATCACTCAAACTCGACGATGTGAGTGATGGCTTGTTTACCCGCGAGCCTCTGGTCTCTCTAGCTTTCGTCATGCATCCCGCCCGCGTTCTGCGCCTTACCAAGCTACCATTGCGCTCCTCTGCCTTCACCGCGAGACGACATCAGAGCTCTCAGAGCCATGATCCTCTACGCATTCTCTTCTGCGGCGCGGATGACTTCAGCATCTACTCATTGCGTGCTGTCCACAAACTCCAGCTGGAGAAGCCGCAAACGATTAAGTCTATCGATGTAGTCTGCCGACCAGACAAACGGGTAGGGCGTGGCTTGAAGCAGGTCCAAGAAGGTGCGTAGTGTGTGTAAGAATTTGGTCATTGGAACGCAGCTCATCGATCGGCAGTCCCAATCAAAAGCGTAGCAAAAGAGCTCGAGCTCCCGCTCCATCAGATCGATACCTTCACGGGTTGGACGCCTCCATTTGCTGCGGATATTGTGATTGCTGTCTCTTTTGGCTTGCTTGTGCCATCTCGAATTCTGAAAGGTGCGACATATGGTGGTCTGAATGTCCATCCGTCGTTGCTTCCAGACTTGCGAGGACCTGCTCCTATCCAACATGCGCTATTGAAGGGCAGGACTCACACTGGAGTATCTTTGCAGACGATGCATCCCACCCGCTTCGATCATGGACTGGTACTGGCTCAGACACCTGCGTCAGGATTAATCATACCCCAGGGCAGCACTGTCGAGGATATGATCCATTCGTTGGGACCTCTTGGGGCCGATCTTCTTCGTGAAGCGATCGCAAATGGTTCGTTCATATCTCCGGAACCAAGAGTGGGCGAGCATTCCTCGGATCATGAGCACGAACATGCTCCGAAGATCACTCCCGATGATCGCCAGATTCGATGGAATTCTTGGGATGCTGATCGAATCATTCGACATGACCGAGTACTTGGTAAGCTTTGGGACACAACGACATATGCCGCCTGCTTTCCAGAGAAAAGTGTCAAGCGAACGACATTTCATGGTCCGTGGACCGAGGTGCCACTTGATGGCTTGCAACTTGATGCAGATCTGTCAGTATCATTCGCCGGTATCCCAGCTATATCTTTCATCGATGGTCCCAAGCATCCTCGACTTGCTCTGCTTACCGTCAACGGAACAGCTGTGAGCCCAGAGTCTGCGACGATCGAGGGCGGGCAGAAAGGCAAGGCGCTACCTGGCTTGATCAATGCGCTCAGGAACCACTGAGCCTCTGTCATGCTCTCCTCATTGGCGCCAGTGCTCGGTTGTTTAACGTCAATGTGATACTGGCAACGGGATTTCGCTCAAGACTAGCGAGCCATCATGAAGGTCAGCAGAACGGCAGAGGGACAAAGTTGGGAGCCTCAGCAAAATCTCAGTGCATGACTTGCTTCGAATGCTTCAGTCAGCCTGCACAGGCTCACACTACGAGCCTAGCGCATGACCTGTGCGTCCTGCTGCCGTCCAGTTTCGAACGAGCTTTGTCGCTATAGCTCTTCTTCTGGCAGATGCGACGTGGAAGTCCGACATAGATCGTGAGATTGGTAGAGCGAGGGTTTACACATGGATGCTCAAGTCCGTAGCCTACGGAATGTACAGCTGAGATATTACGTATGGTCAGAAAGTCTTCTTAGCGGCAAGGCTGATACGCAGACAACAAACAGAAGTGTTGTCCAAGATTTCTATCTCAGCTTCATTCTCATCCTTCAATTTCCTTCTTTTCATACCACCCAAAGTAATGCATGGCATACTCTCCACCCAGTCCCAGACTGATAGCTCCACCCGTAAACCACGCTCCCTTCCTAAACCATGCCCAACAATCCTCCACGCTCTGCAGATTCACTCTCCAAATCATGTACCCTAGCGTTGCCGCCGCGCCTCCACACGTCCCGAGATAGTATATCGGACCCGTACCTATCGCTATTCCCGCTCCCGCGAGGAGGCTAACTTGTACCGCACTGACAGCACTCAAGAATGTCTTTGCGTTCTTCTCTTGTGCTAAGGCGATGCTCTTGATGCCTGCTTTGGCGTCGTCGCGAATGTCCTGGTAGGCGTAGATCATATCGTAGACAATCGTCCAGGCGACGCAACTGGCGTAGAGGCAAGCGGCGGAAACAAGAGCGGGGACATTGGAGAGGAGATCGATGCCGAGGGCGGGGAAACCCATGATAGCGCCCCAGGAGAAGGTGAGGCCGAGAACGGCTTGAGGATAGTTCGTGACGCGTTTGGCGAGCGGGTAGATGGCCACGAAGATCAAGCTGGGGATGCCGTAGAAGAGGCATTGGTAGGGGAATTGAAGAAGTAGAGCTAGGCCGCTGAGGAGTTGTACGCCTAGGTATGGGATGGCCTGCTGGACGGAGACTGCGCCTCGAGCTATGGGTCGGAGGCGGGTTCGGGCTACGTGAGGGTCGAGATTACGGTCCCAGAGGTCGTTGATTGTGCAGCCGGCGCCTCGCATGATCAGGGCTCCGGTGAAGAAGAGGCCGGAGGTGCAGAGGACTGTGGAAGGTGATACGATGGGTGCGGTCAGAGGTGCAGCGAGGAGAGTGCTGAAGAGGCATGGTAGGAAGAGATAGTAGGTACCGGCGGGCTTGTCGAGGCGGATGAGCTCTGCGTATGGGACCCACGAGCGAGGGAGATGGGAGATGATGCCGGTGGTTGGTGGAGTGTATGCTGACTGGGAGGTCGTCGCTGTTGTCGTCGTCGCCTCTCTCCCATACTGTATTGTTGCCACTGCTTGCACCCGCGGCCTTGTGTTGCTTACGTGTACGGACCATCTCTTGCTTGCGACTGATTGCAATTGTCGCGACGTCCTCGAAAATGAGGAGGCACGTGGTAAAAATGAAGAGACGCGCAGAGGAGTCGTCATCGTGAACAGCACCTACCTGGCCTTAGGATCTGTCTTGGATGGATATGGATGATGCTGACCTACTCCGACTGCTAGCCGATTGCGGCTCGTAAGGACTGGAAAAGTGAATGACTGTTGATGAGGGAAGGGAAGCTGGCCACACCACCAGCAGCCAAGTCGAAACTGGGTGGACTTGACTTTACTAGCGCGACAGCTCCTCCGGCTTCATTCACGAACTCCACCGTCACCCGCACTCCCCAGCAACACGCTCAACCCTCGGCGTCGCCCAGCGTTAAGACGGACTCGATTAGCTGCGTTATTGCTACGCGACCATCACCATTCCATCCACGCGTCCGTCACCCTTCGCTGCGGACGCATGAAGGGCCATGCGCGTCGTTTGGTGACACGCGTGAGTGTCTGGCAATTCTGAATTGATCCACGACCCTCAATGCACCGCGCTGCCTGCGCACACCTTTAGTCATGCCCGCTCAGCGCCCCAGGGCCGCCTTCGAGCCAATACCACCAGACTTCGATCTGAAGCAACTGGTCGAGACGCATAAGAACTTCGATTATGTCACGCGAATCAGTTGCGACACGATTGAGCAACACGGCATGGAAGCCTTCGAGAAGCTTGTGACATTGCATGTAATCGTCGGTGGTAAGCCTCTGATCATTGACGGCTATGAAGATCTCCTGGATCCTTGGACTTTTAGTCCCAAGTGGCTCAGAGATAATACCGGTGAGAAAGTTGAGTCTGCTCGGAACCTGACTGCGAAGGACGATATCTTGCTCACGATGGGCCATTACTTGAAGAACATGGGCCTTTTGACCAATCAGTTCTTTGAAAAGCCTGGCGCATGGAGAGACAAAACAAGGCAGCGAGTCTACCTGAAGGATATTGATTGTCCCGATGTGTGGTGGGACAAGCTTAAGGAGCATATCCCTCCGGCACTTGCATATCTGAACGACAGCACTGGCGAGACCGGAGGCCCAGGTGCTGTCCCCGACCCCAGCAGCAGCGCTCAGCCGGGTCGGAGATTGGGTAAAGGTATCGCAAGAGCTGGTGACTTGATGAGTTCGCTCCCTGCAGACATGCGAGCGGAAAACCTTATGTGCTACATTGGCCATGAGGGCACATATACACCAGCCCATCGCGAGATGTGCGCTTCTCTCGGACAGAATATCATGGTAGAGGCGTCCACCACCATCGGAGATGATGGCAAGGCCGAGAAGCCCGGATCCTCTATTTGGTTCATGACCGAGTCTAAAGATCGTCATCTGGTGTCAGAATACTGGTTGAGTGTGCTCGGTCATGATATTGAGGTCGAGAACCACTTTGCGCAAGTCGTCGCATGGAAAAAGGCTCCATTCAGTGTCTTCGTTGTCGAACAGCGGCCTGGAGACTTCATCTTGATACCTCCTCTTGCACCTCATCAGGTCTGGAATCGGGGTAGTCGCACAATGAAGGTCGCATGGAATCGAACGACCGTCGAAACACTGGAGATGGCGTTGAACGAGGCACTCCCTCGCAGTCGCATCGTCTGCCGCGACGAGCAGTACAAGAACAAGGCCATCGCTTATTACACCCTTCAGAAATACGCTTCGTTACTCACTCAGGCGATTGGACAAGCCGGACGCATGCCACAGCAAGATGCACAGCAACTCTTTAACTCTGTCAAAATCAAGCAATTGAAACGAGACTTCAAGCGGTTGTTCAGCATATACAAGCAGATCCTGCTCACTGAAATGTTCAACCCGAATGACCGCGATGCGCCAAAGTCCATTGAGTACTATCCATTTGACTCTAATGTCACCTGCGCTTACTGCCGAAGCAATATCTTCAATCGTTTTCTGTCCTGCGGAAACTGCAAAAGTTTGCTTGGCCACAACGCTGACGAGGAGGAAGGAGATCCGTACGATGTGTGCATGGACTGCTATGCCATGGGTCGGTCATGCGCCTGTATCAGCGGTCTGAAGTGGGTTGAGCAATTTCGATGGAAGGAATTGGCCAGCAAGTACGAGACCTGGCGGAGACTGATCGTGCAACTCGATGGCGGTCAGACTGAGAAGACTCCTCTGCCTATTGTCGATGAACGCAGGAAATATGGCATGAAGACTCTAGCTGAGGTGTGCAAGGAACAGTTGAAGCGCCGGCCCTTCAAGGACATCAAGAAACCGAGCGACGAACCCAAAGACGATGATGAGTCGGATGAGGAGATCGTGGTTGGCGATGATGGTCAAGTCAAGAAAATCCAGAAGAAGAAGAGCAAGACTTGGTTGAAAAACAATGTGCCTTGCCACGTGTGCTGCCACCGACACCCTACTTGGAAGATGGCGAAGTGCACCACTTGTGAGCGCTCGTGGTGCTATGGTTCGCTGTTTCGAGGCTGGGACAAGATGCCCCTGGATATCATGCAAGATCAGGACTGGTCATGCCCGCATTGTCTGGGAATCTGCTTTGCTGGAGCATGCAAACGTGAAGGCAAGATGACCCCATACGAGCCAAAGGGTACACTACTCGGTCACGATACGAAGAAGGTAGCAGATGTGCGCAGTGTCGAAGCGCTCGTTGACTTCTCCCATAGCAACCTCAATTGGCTGAAGGACGATGATCCAGCCAATAAGACCCAGTCTCGCCGTTTCCAGAAGGCGATGGCCGAGGCAGATGCGAACAAGATGGCTGACCCGAACGCTGCATTGGACGATGACGATGAGATGGGCGACGAGACCCAGATGGAAATGGAGATGACGGAAGACAACGCCATTGATCCTGCTCTCGGCGGCGGCACATCGAAGAAGCGTAAGCGAGATGACCACATGATGAGTGGTGCATCGGGAGAACTTGACGAAAGCGATCTCGCGCTTAGGCTTCAGCAAGCTAATTCAGTACTCCCCGGACCTGGCGGCATGGTTGCAGGCGCGCCGGCTAATGGTCCTGTCGGTTATGCTCCGCTCGATTCTGCAGGCTTTTCCGGATATGGAGCTCCAGCTGCGCAGATGTATCCTCAGCCGGACGGTGATTCATCCTACGTCTATCCTGGCCACCGTGAAGACAACGAGATTATCGAAGACAATGCCGGCGAGCTTCGACCATTCAAGAAACCACGAAGACGAAGCGGCGTTGATGGCGAAGATGACGATTTCGAGGACATCAGCATGACCAAAGGCAAGAAACAGAAGAAGCCTCGACTTGTCGGCGCTGGCTTTCGCTCATCGGATCTGGGTGGGGATGCTGAAGGTGCAATGGCAAGCAAAGCCAAGAATGAAGTGCAGCGTCAATTTGAGATGGAGAAAGAGAAGAAAGCGCTCGAGAAAGCAAAGAGTGAGGGCCGGTTCATCAGGCTGCAGGCTGCTCTCAAAGGCAAGAAGAGAGTTGTCAAACTCAAGATCTCAGGAAAAAGACTAGCTCAAACGCTGGCAGAACTCGCTGCCAAGGCTGCGCTCCGTGCTGGCGAGGGTGATGAGGCAGTTGCAGAACATCAAGTCGTTCACGGCGCAGTCGAGGAAGAGGATACGGCGGCACTGCTCCTGCGGAGCGATGTAGCGCCAAAGAAGCCTCGCGACAATAGATCTGAATACGAAAGGAAAGTCAGGGACGGCATCATTCTCAGCGGAAGCACGAAGAAAGCTCTGATTCCAGTCGAAAAGGATGAGAACTACAATTACGGTTACCGCCCTCGTCTTGCCAATGGCAAACGTGGTCCCAAACAGAAAGGCGAAGAAGTCGCCACTGCAGCGAGCACTAAAGCACGCCGTAGAGCTGGACAGAGGTTCGAATATGAGGAAGTCGATGTCGGTTCCGAAGACGAAGAAGACGATGACGGAGCTGAAAATGAAGCATCGTTCATGGCCATCAACAGCGCAAAGGCTGGTGGAAAGAGTCGTCGGTCACTTCCCGGCTATTTACAGACTCGTCATGAGGATGAAGATGATGATATGCCTGACGAGCTACCCGGCAACTTCCGCGACAGCAATCCGAACGAGCGCAGGCGAGTGGCGAAGATCCGGAAGGGCGAACAGACTGCAGCCAGTAGCCAGCTGCAGCACGAGATCGTTGCCTCTGCGACCTCGATTCCGAACCATCCGAAGACGGGCTCCAAGACCGCGGGCAAGCGGCCTAGTATGCGGCCATCAGCTGCAGAGCCGATCACCATCAATTCGGATATCGAGGAATCCGACGATGACGATGACGATGACGATGTGCAAGAGATCATCAGCCAGGCTGCCAATGGCTTGCAGACTCCTGTACCTACTACGAATGGCGCAAGTGATCCCACACCTACAAGCAATGGTAAACCTCGCGGTCGTCCGTCAAAGGTGAGACCCGCTGCTGCCTCCTCATCTACCACTGCGCAAGCGAACGCGGCAGCCAAGGCACGAGAAGCTCAGCAGCGCATAATGGACGAAGAGAATCGCATGGCCAAGCTGCAAGCACTGCAAATGCTCGAGGAAGAGCAGGGTGCATCGTCGCATGACCAGCTTAGTGGGCGGGCTGGCGGACACGACAATGATCTCTTTGGAGACGAAGATAGCGACGATGATGTTGACGAAGTGCCGGCGCGACCGATGAAGGTCTAGCGAGGATACGGGAGGAGAAGTCCCGAAGACGGCGCAGCACTGTTTAAGGTGGGTTGCGGTTGGATTTCAACAAGTTCTTCAAGCGAAAGCGTTGTTGGACCGGGACTACTCGTGTATATTGTACAGACCCCCCAATTTGAGGCCCTGTTATTGTACGCTCACCATCATGACGTTAAGACCTCTCCTATATTTCTTCATCTGCTCACTGTGTTGTACTAATGCCAGTTACCGAGTCAGAGAGAGCGACGAAAGCATTGATTATGCCGGAGTGTGGTCAGTGCTCTCTGGTTTATAGGAATAGCTTCGGTCGTATTCAGCGCTCTGCTGTAAGTATTACATGACCTCGCCGGCAGATGAATTGAGGACGGTGAACTGAGGACGACTGAAAGATTTCGTTCAACACTTTTGTTTCGAGCATCTGCGCATCAGATACCTCGAGAATGATACATGAATATAGGACTCAACAGAAACTAACATATACGGGCTTGATGGGTCAAACACTATAATCTGCAGTATAACTGCTTTTTTTTTTCTGCGACTGGCAGAAAGGCGGAAGTCAGAGCTCATTTGTCTTCGAGAAGTCCGTCGCTACTGCCTATCAAAGCAGTCAAGTTGTGCTCGGCGGCTTCAGTGGTGGCTCACGCTTTCCGACATGAATGCTGTGAAACGGAAGGGAAGTCAGAATATGGGGACACAGGGGATGAGAGAGGACTAGATAGGAGATGATCGAGGGGAAGAAAGATGAAAAGTTCGATGGTATCTTCGGCATCGTACCCGTACTTGTGTTCCTTGAGGTCTGGGTGGAAAGCGCATGTGCGAGGTAAGTGAATGGATGCCGTTGTTGCGTGTCCTTCAATATTATTGCGACATATACCACGGTTGGGCGTACACATATGTCCCGTACTCTGGACAGCTCACGGGACAGTGCCTCTTCCAGAGAGACTCGCCACCGAGTGGCTGCCGTAGTTGCCCTGTGAGATAGACCCCTGAATACCTCTACCGGTATCGTTCTGTTTCGATGTTCTCCTAGACTGGGCAATCGCTATCTTCTGCCACAGGTAATCTGACCACTCTTAAGCAAGAATCGTCACATGATCGCGAGGACGGCATCTTCGCAGGTCGAAAACTTGGCTCGTGGTGAAGCTCACCCACCTATGCGGCCCCTGAGCCTCCGACCGATCCAGTCGTTCCCTGACAACAGGGTCAACCAGCGGCAAGCAGCTGTATGTTGCTCCGTACAACCGCTATCCCAGCGTGACAGGACGCTCTACGGATCTCAGCGGCAGAGACATGCTCATGCCGTGACGTCCATCGCCAGGTGAAGCCCCTTAGCCTCCCGTCGACCCATTGCTTGTCCAGAAACGCGGCAAGGAGGCACCGTATATTGATGTCGCTCTGCACGACCATCGTACCAGTATGCTCAGTCGCAGATGTATCAGATCGTTGTCCTCGCCGTCTTTCCTTCCTCTTCCTTTCCTCCTCATCACAGCAACAGTAAGTTATCCCAAGCCCCCTTCCCACATTCCTGCTCCTGACCAATTCCTACTGGCTGGAGACACATGCACTGCCCAGAGCAACTTCCACATCTTCTGGAGTTCTGGCAATTACCACTGCATGTCATCGCCATCGTCGCCGTCGCTGGAGTTCGGACATCTCGCGGGCGGAAGTGGGGTTTCTCTTCGGTATCTCTTCTCAGCGTCCCCTTGCACAGAAAGATTTCAGAGCATTCTCCTATCACCCATCCTCCCACCTTCCACATCCTCACTGCCTTGTTTGCAACCGCACTCGACCTTGTTGTCGCTCTCATCCTAGCTACATGGATCCAGTGCGACGAGCCCCTGCCCGGTCACCACACATCGTCTTCTTTCCCAGCAGCACCTTCTTCACCATCCCAGGCGATTCAGGAGACCCCACCCCCTGCTCTTCGACATGTCAACCAACTCCTCCACCCTTCGTCCGACTTCGTTGTTATCGTTCGGGCGCTATACAGCATTTCAGCCCCCGAACCACCAGCCCCTGTTTCCCGTCATTTTCACTCAAGCACTTTCCAGCACCCATCTTCATGACTCCGTGACTCTTGCCTACATTCATCCCTCAACAAAACCCCTTTCATCACACCACTGCCCCCTTTGCACACCTCAGGCCCTCTCACTTCCGTTGCAACGCTCACAATGCCCTCCCAACTTACGCCTCTCCAATTCCTTGCATTGCCCAAGCCATCGCAACTCGCCACTGAGCTTACTGCCGGCCATGATGCGGTCTTCTGCCCATGAGGTCCATCCCGGCCACGGCGTGCTCCGGCTTGCGGTGATCTGGATCTCGCTGAAGTCTGGCCGACCGGGCTCAACATCCAAGCCAACACATCGACGACCACGCCGTTGCATGCATCTCCAGTCCACCCTCAATCACTCAACCTTTGGAGACCACGCAGAGATATTCGCTAACGTGCTGTGCAGATGCCCGCCAAAACCATCACCATTGTTGCCCGAACCATCGCTCCAGGGGCCATTCCACGACAGGCCGCCCCTGGTTCTACGATTACTGTCAAGCGAACCCGACCCAGGCAACCTCAGCTGCCACTAAAGTCTGCCCAGCCGACTAGCAAGCCCGATGCGGCGCGCCGACAGGCCGCATCGACCGTCCGAATCACTGTCCACCACCACCACCAGAAGCCGCAAGGACCCATCCGCCTGCCAGCGAAGAAGCCCGAACCGATTTCGAAGCCCAATACAGCGTCACGACAGGCTGTATCGACCCCCAAGCCAACTGTCAACCTCACCAAGCCCGAGCGAACCAGCAGACCAACCGCCAAGACAACACGTACTTCTCGCCCTTACGACATCTTGCAGGGTGCCGTCGAGAAGTCCCGTGCCATCGCCAAATCAGCCGAATCGATCGATGCCGACAAGAAGCTCCAGGAACCCAGACTTCGGCTCACCGAGCAGAAACGTCAGATCCGCGAGCGAGAGCGAGCCAAGGAGAAGGAGATGGAGGAGAGGATGGAGGAGCTCAGGAACCGTTTGAGGATCCTGCGGGAGTGGAAGGAGGGAGCGGAGGAGAGGGAGCGGAGGAGGTTGTCAATCATTGCGCATAACAAACGCCGTGATCAGGAGATGGAGGAGGAGGAGGATGATACGGAGGATCTGGAGTATTACGCACAGCAGGATCGCTGGTACGCTGAACAGCGGGAGCGAGATTTGGCTGCGTTTGCCCAGACGGAGGAGTATCAGAGGGAGGTCAGGACTGCGTTCGTTGACTTCAGTGGTGTGTTCTGTGGGTGTTGAACGGCGACAACTTCGACAACTCTGTCAGAGCTCAAGCGCATTCTTCGGATGTCAGCCGCATTCTGGCTGGGCCACCACCGATAGAGACACTTGACGACAGACCGTCCTATGCTCTCTGGTGGCGCCGCAGAAGAGCAGTGGCAGAGCTCCGTGTCGTTCTTCACCGCAGTCGAGCCACGCTGAGGCAGCGAAGTGCAAGGCGGAGGAGACCGGGATTGTGTATTGCATTTTTTCTTTGTCTGGGGGAGAGCTTTGTACTCAGAAAAGGCGTAGGTGGAGGGGTGGAAAGCATGTGGCAGCATGCGGAACACTTCGAGGAAGCCTGTGGCCCCAAAAACAGAATAGGAAGAAACAGAGGCAGAGCCTGACGGCGCATTTGCGTCAAAGGGACAAAATCAGTGGGGTGGTGTGGTCCTTCGGGGTCGCATCGCTGGGGTAAAAGAATGAGACTCTCGGGTAGACGGTCCTTCAAGACCAGGCCCATTTCCTTGTGTATTTTAGCATTCCGACCTAGATAGCCATTGGCCGTGGGAGGTTTGCTGACTCGAACAGAGCATTTGCGCTTTTGCGCGGTTGGTGGCAGGCACATTTCTTTTTCATCTGTATCTGCGCATCTTGGTGTAGTGCAGGAGAAGAGAGAAACGCCTGCCAAGTTGTACCACGAAAAGGGCACATTGCGAAGATGGAAGCTTGGCGAAGCAACTTGTAACAGAGATCAATCATTCCATACGAGTATTTCTTACAAGCTCTCACCAGCAGCCTTGCGAATAGCAATGGCAGTCTTCTCTGGCTTTCCGAGAAACGGACTGTGGCCAGCCTCGACAGTCTGCGTGGCAATCTTATGTCCCTTGCCCGTCTCTTCGACCATCATCTGCTGAACCTGCAGTGGAATGGCCTCATCCAGAGTACAGTAAAGGTAAGTGCTCGGCACGTGCTTCCACGCAGCGTACGTGACGGACGTGTGCATACACTGATAGCTGAAAGGCTTCAACTTCGCGATCCATTCCTTCTGCACGTCCTCAGACAGATCATTATAGAAGATCTTCTCCGGCGTGGCGGGGTTCACTTCCATCTGGTCCTCGGAGATGTTGAACCACGGCAGAGGGTTGCCGCCGAAAGCGCCGATGAGAGAGTGGCCCTCGGCGACGATGAAAGCGGCCATGAAGAAGATGTGTTGGACGCCGCCGCGCTTGCCCTCTTTCCTGCGCGTGATGAGATCGAGGTCTTTGACGGCTTCGTTGGCGGGGATGCTGCCATATGAGTGGCCGACGAGAATGACATTCTGACCTTCGTCGCTGGCTGTCTGGATGGCGGAGCGGATGGCTTCCACGTCTGCGTCGAAGTTTGAAAGATGTTTGGTTGGACCGACGGAAGGCAGATTGACCAGTTCAGTCTTGTAGCCTGCTTGCTGAAGCAAGGTAGACACAGAAGTGAAGCAATCGGGCGTGTGCCACGCTCCAGGGACGAGGATGATGGTCGTATACGAGGTCATTGTGGAGAGGTGTGCTGAGAAGGTGACTGGATTTTCACAAAATGCGTGCTGCCTGTGGGAAACGATCCAATTTCATGCGAAATTGGGTCGTCGGGATATTTCCTTCGGCTCGGGTGTCGTGACGCGAGCCGTTCACCTAACAGTCCTCAGGAATGGATTGCTAAACGCTTTTAGGAGAGCAGTCCAATAGTAGACTCGTCGTGTTGTTTTTGGAGGGGTAAGGATCCACGCGTGAAGTCGTGGGGAAGGTTCCCGCCGGTGTGGAGAGAGATGCTAGTGTCGATCGTCGGCTCTATCGTCGGGTCGGAACAAGAGATCCGATCTGATAAGGTGAAAATTGGTGTCGTTGTGAACGACGTGATAGATCATGGTCAGAGGAAATGGGAACGGGCCGGAAGGAGGCGCCATCGACTACTGCAACGATTCTTCCTCCTCAAATAGCAGAATCATCCCAGGTTGTGCCACTCTTTGCCTTTGCGTCGCTGTTCAGACTGCACGTGCGATGATCGTGAGCCTGTGCTGGTGCCGGTGAGATTTCCCACAGTCATGCTAGAGCCATCTCATCAGGCAGTTACCCCTCTGGTGCATGTGCTCTGCTCTTTCGGTTTCGGACTCTGGCGGTGGATTGCAGAGTATAAAGATGCACAAGTCGCCAAGAGGCCAGTCGTGGGTAACGTTTCACATCCGGTGAGCCATTCGTAGTGGACTTCGTGAGCTCCAGCGAGCTTCTCATACAAGATATCTGTATGGGATCCGTGAGCGTAGTTGCTGGGTTCATGGAACGTTTGGACGGCAAAACGCATGAACAAGCTCAAGATATTACCTCGCGTATCCAGAACACAGTAGCGCTCCAGATCGGATGAATCGCACGTCTGGTAAATTTATCCTTCAGCGGTAATGTTCGCAATAATCTGGAGTACTTCTTGAATGAGGTTCTCCTTACTCTGTCTTCTACCGCTCCAGTCCAACACATGACGGTCCTGAGTCAGACTAGATGACCTCCCAAGGATGGCCAACATCCTCTCATGACAGTGGAGGATTGTGCTGATTGTGCAGCATACGTCTGTGTAGTGAAACATTCGAGGAGCGGGGCACAACAGCAATCCTTGATGTTCAACACAAAGATGTGTAGGCGGCACGATGGAAAGATGAGTACAGAGTCTTTGTGCATTGCAAGAGCAATCGCACTAAGTGGGTTTCCGCTCGACGTGGTTCTCGATTGGCTGTAATCCTTGAATGACAGAGAAATAAGGCCCCTGTGACTTCAGCGCATTTGCTCTGCCAATGCACAAAGACTCTGTAGATGCAAATCAATTTATTGGTTCCAGATCAATCATCAAATAGGCTGCATTTGCCTTGCCTGACATCTCGGCGGTGCTTTGATACGGTGTTCGTCAGGATTCCGACTGTTGCGGCAAATCATCAGGGTTCAATTGCCGGTCGCCATCCTTGTTCACGTATTCGGAGGAGGGCGGTCCTCGGAATTCGTGGCGGCCGTCCAATATAGCTGTCCCGGTACATATTGACGAAACTTCTTATAATAACGTGAAATTTTCACAATAAGTAGCAGCCGGATGCAATGTCTCGATTACGTCGATCTTGTTCTAAGAAAATGTCGTTGTAAAGAGAGACATTCGTACAAGTTGGTCAGCGTATCTCCGACTAAGCCGCCACGAATTCTGAGACCCGCTCTCGTTCGAGTTGCTTAGCATCAAACTCAAATTGGACTTCAGAATTCCTCGCCACGAACCTGGGCCACAGCTCGGTCTTGATGTCCAAGAATGCGAGATCGTGATTATGAGAATCTCGCGGCGGGTTCGTGAGATAATTTGACTTGTCAAGACCATTCCGCGACTAATGGACGCAACTCTTTCGGAGAGAGTACCGTTTCTGATCATACAGCATTTTCTAACGCCGGGGTACATGTATCACTTACACCAAGTGGGTATTCACTCGGTTCGCGTCTCGATTGGCTGTATACTGTACCTTGTAATGACAGGGGAATAAGGTCATCGTTGATTTAGCGCAGTTGTTATTCCGGCGCTGGAAGACGCTGTAGTTGCATGCTTCGTCCGCGTGGGCCCTGATTTGCTTCTTTGACTGGACGTACGATATACGCAATGTCTCCAGGAAATAGAGACGTTTCTGCTGCTTGCTGTGACCTGACGGGTATATGATCCATTGTTGAGGAGCCCTCCTGTGGATCAGCTGCCATGAGGACTTCGACTTGGTCAACGATATTGCTAGATAGCAAGTCATGCTGCCTTAGTCATATCGCGAGCGTAAGAGCCAGCCAGTATCGTCAACAGGATGTGCTTGGCTGAGTGGACACTCATCTGTCGGGTGATAGCATTCAGTTGTGCCTGAATGTCAAGCTGATACCATGGTGCGACCTCACATATATGTCAATGCTCAGCGAGCAGCGGCATCAACCCCGACGACTACATGCAATGGAACAGTGACGCCGCATGGTGTTCCCAAGTGGGTAACCCTCAAGACCCCAGGACGGTTGTAAAATTGTCCAGGGGTTGTATCTCGTGGTGGCCTTGAATGCTCTGCCACAAACAGCATATGAAGGACAGCAATTTTAAGCGAGCGCCTGGTACAACAGGCTGAACCCCAGTGGATGCATGGTATGTGTCTTCGACCATTGCTTCGAGCTCAAGCTTGAGTCATCATAAAGTTGAATGACCTGTAGTAGATATGTCTCGAGTCGACTTCGAGCTTCTCGACAGACGTGGTAGCAGACCCTGCTAAGCCATCAGGTGCCGCAGAGGAAGCCCAGGTGACCCTACTCATCGGAATTAGAATGTGATAGATCTCGTTTGATTGATGCCCAGGATCTCTATCACACAAATTGCTTGACCTTAGATGCAATAAGGCAGCGCTAAGCGTTCCAGAAAGAGCAGAGAGCTGATGATCTGGTCTACCGAGTCTCGCAGACTTCCCTGCTGAGTGGTACATCCTCGACTCGGTGGCTCCAAGGTCGTTCAGATGTGCGGGTCGAGGAAGAGTGGTCCTCTAGCATCGGGTTGGGAAGGATTCCTGGTCGAGTCAAGGGGATCTGCCCAACAAGCATTGACCAGTTATGCCTTGTATCAGCGTGCACTGCAATAGACACATGTGCATGTATGTGCGTGCTGTCATGGCTATGTCTGGCGATGAAAGCTGGGGCCTGAATGCTTGATCCTTCCCTGTCGCATGGTTTCGTTATCTGGCACAAGCTTTCTCAACGTGGCTGCCTGCAGAGGCTGCTAGTCGCAGCGTTCCGAGCCATGTTGTTCCGACCTGACTTCTTGGGGTGTCAACTCCATGAAGCCGCCATCGGAGTGACTGATCGTGTAGCAAGATCAGTTTCGTTTTCGACCCAGGCTACAGCCAATAATAGAGCTTCACCATCTTGAGCAGACCGTATATCCTGCAACGTAATTTTCCTACCGACAAGCAACAATAGGAGTGTTGATGGACTTGCTTTTGTCAGGCTTGAATCGCGCATGAGAACGTTGTCCTGTTGTGGCAGCAGAAATGATGCAATACGAAGGTCATCAATCCGATTCGCCTCGTCTGTAAGCGAACGCCCTCAGCAGAAGAGAGTGTGCATTAGTGATGGACTTTGACCTCGAAGAGCATGAGACATGCGCATACTGCATGCGCGGCACAGCAGTCTGCAAATTAGACTGTGGATCCCCAGTATGCATGCACCACGACTCATAAGTCAGACTTCCGCTCTTGCCCGAGATCGAATTGTAGCAATCGCCTCAGTTTATGGCTCTGGCGTCTGCGAAAGGCCAATAATGTTAGCCAACGGATTTTTCATCGTCTCTATCCGGTAGATGAGTTATCCCTAGCGGACGGCGTCCAAGAATGGGGCCTACAGCATTCTATACTCAAGGCCGCAATGTACCTGGTGTCGCGACGCCCCGGTAAGGCTGCGAGGCCGCGAGGCCACAAATCGTGAGAAACCACGTCCGAAACGTCAATTTAACGGATTAGACGCGAATGAAGTTGAGGATACGAGCCTATACGACATCACCTGACCCGAAACTTCTCATCTGATCGATAGCGATGCGTGATCTGGGCCCGCTTTCTTTCCAACGCGCAGTATTCCAGCCTCTTCAGCAACATCAAAGCTGTGGGCAATGACGTTACTCCACATCTCAAGCAAAAGCGCGGCTCGAGGGCCCACATGCCACCCTTGTCGTCCAACCACACCAAACGCATTGACTGCTTTGAGGGTGCGTGATATGCACGCTGGTAGTCGATGTTATCGCACCGGGAGATCTCGTGCTCGGCAGCCCACACTCACGTATCGAGAGTATCGGTCGGCGCCAATGAAAGCCATAGCGGATTGCAAAGGGTAATGTAGTCACTAGTCAGTCACATCGAGCGTGCCAGGTTTCGGAGTGTTTACCCGCGCCCCTGGAGCGCAACGCAAAAAACGCAATGGCAGCGGACATATTCCCCAAAGAGTACATGGTACCTGACAGTGTCAAGCAATTGCTGCGTGGCGCTGCATGATGAGTCGTGAGAGTTCGTTCTAAAGAAAGAAAATGAAGATTGATGACACGCCGGCGCGGGCACGCGAAAACAGCCCTGAAGCCGATGAGTAACGGCAGGCCGTGCGCTGGAGCGGGTCTGGCGTTCGGCGGGATCCGTGAGACAAGCGCAGAACTCTAAATGAAATCAGCCGCGACCACTCGCCCTGGCGCAAGTGAATGCATTGGTTACATGCATTCATGCCGCACAACCAATGTCGGAAAGAATGGGGGCGTCGGATCAACGCTTTAGCGTCTATGGCTAAATGGGCGATGTATGGATAGACGTGTGAGACAGCATACTGCATGGGGGCAGCAGTGGGGAGCTCAGCTCATGCTCGTGAACTCTGAGCGAAGGAATGTGTGTAGCGAACGTACTGTATTCTGCATAGGCGACAGGCGCGCCGAAAACTGCCGTTACTCTGTGTAACATAGGGCTGTACTCCACTCCACCTTTTCCGAACTGTTATTCATCTCGACGAATTTTCGGGCTCGTGGTGGGCTTTCCTCGGCACATATCATGGAAACGATATCCTGCTCTCGCCCTCTCTCATGTAATAAACTTTTGCTGAATCCCAGAAGCGTCGAGACGGGCACCACGGCCTGGAAAGCCTGACAATAAAGGTCCGCGTCCATTGGTGGGCGGTGTGCCGTGAGCGTGCCCGACTTCCGTGCGGATTAGAGTTTCTTCGTCTTCGATGACGGTGCCGTTGACGGCCAGCGCATGACGACGAAACAACTCGTCACTCTGTGTGATTTCCGGAAATCCGTACTGAGTTGGACCGGACGTTCTGCGGATGCCGGAGAAAGTCATGTCTTGCTCCGTGGTGCCAAAGCTGTATGATGTTGAAGCTGTCTGGTTGGCCATGTATGTCGCCGTGCCGTTTTGCGTCGTGGACAAGGACGCTCCCTGGAAGCTCTGATACATGCCATGGACGGCCTCGGCATTTGAGAAGGATTCGAGACCAGTTGGGAAGACTGGCTGACCCAAAGTGTGCATGTCTTTGCCCCTGGAGACTATCGCAAACAGCGTGAAATTGTCGACCACCTGAGTGTAGGTGCTGTACGCATACAACGGATATGTAAACTTTCGAGAGTAGCCGCTGGATGATATATCATATCCTGTTGTTGACTGGGTATTCGTTTCCACATTTGCGTCGTCCGTGAAGTTGCCCGTGTTGGAGTAGGTGTGACTTTGAGACCAGAAGGCCTTCGTGGATCCGTTGGATAGATTAAGAGTCGAAGAGATTGAAAGGCTGCGTTGCGCTTGGACATTGTAAATGAGGGTATCGTTGGTCCCATTTGTTGTCTTGTAGATCTCAGAGGACACCTGAAGCTGGGGATCAGGTATCACTCTCGAAGGACCTTCGCCAGTCGTGACATGCCCAGGTTCGTCCAGCCAGATGAATACCTTGCCAGAAACCCACCAATAGGTGTCGGTCGTCCCTGACAAAATGGCTGAGCCGTTGCCATTGTCGTTCAACCCACTGACGCGAATCGTGAAATTGTGGGCCTTGCCATCACAGAGTAGCGGTAGCCACGGAGTGATATCGATCTCGTCCTCTTTTAGATCGAAAGCGTCGATACCAACGATAGGTCTCCACAGTCCCGGGACAATGCCTCCGGTAAAAATGATGGGAAACGGCCAGGCAACACCAGCAAGCATATCATCAATGTACAGTTGGACTTCTCGGAACGGTGAATACCCATACAGCGTGCCATATGCTGGAAAGGTATTGATCTCGGACTGCAAGACGTTGCTCCACCAGAACTCCTCTTGAGATTGACCAGTTGCAGCGACAGTGAAGACGGCTTTCTTGACGTTCCGTGGCAGTGTTAAATCGTTCGATGCCGTGTCACTCGGAACGGTGAAATAACTTGGCTGGCCTGAAGCCCCTTGGTGCTTTGAGACAGGCACGATAAGATCAGCAGGTTCGATGGAGTCGTCGGCGGCAAAGAACGAAGCTGTGAGTGTGACGTTGAAAGGTGCGGTATAGACGTCGGTAATGATGTTTCCCAGATCAAAGATGATGGTTTGGTCTTCTTTGAAAAGCGGAAGGAAACTTGTCATATCCTGTCGAGTCGTTAGCAAGTTCACTCATACAATATGTAGTGTAGGCATACTTTAAGATAGGTCCACTCAATGCCATTGGCCGTAGGCTCAGCCGTCGAGGTGCGGAAAAGTTCGATGTCGCCAAACGAAACAGAGGCAAGTCTATCATACTGCCGGCCCGCCGCCACTACCGTCAGGTTCCAGGTCACCCGGTTGAAGGAGCATGATGGGGGCGAATAAGGTCCCACATAAGGTTGTCCATAAGATAAGCCGAACGAATGAACGACCAGAGTTTTCTGGCACGTCACATTGCTGCTAGGAATGACATCGATGGTAGCATTGGATGAGCCATCCGTGATCTCAAGTGTGCCGTCGGGTATGACAGTCAGAACGGGTGGGTAGACCTGAAAGACTTCAAGAAGGGCCTTGCCCGCAGCTCGAGCATGGTGCTGCACAGATTGAAAAGACGGAGCGTCCTTGACCACAATGTAAGCGGAGCATGTGATGACAGTGTTCGCTAAGAAGAAAAGCAACATCGAGATCGCCATGGGTGCTGTAGGCAACATGGTGACCGCGCAAAGCCGACTATTGTGGTCGATCCACCAAGTCTCCGCAAGCTAGTGCCGATGAAGCCTCACCTCAGCTTGTCCTCTTGTCGATGCCGATGTGGTTGGTTCTATGCAGAATTTCAGGCCGCATGTGGTGGTTATTGCGATGCAATGCCTTGCCAACGATTGCAGGGTTGTGCGCTCCTGTCGATGCACCATGCGCGTAGTGACTATGCCAGATGGTGCGTTAGTCGAATCAGCGAAAGATCGGGACCCGCAACAAATATGGAAAGCAAGGAAAGCCGATGCCAGGATAATGCGCACCCGGTCCGAAGCACAACCCGGCCGAGCAGCGGTAGGTCTCCCACTCTTCAGAAAGCGTGGCGAAGTCAAGCAGGGCGAATGTTGTTCGTCTGATAAGTATGCGTCCAGTATCGAGCAACTGCTTGCTCAGCTACAACGTTTTCGTCGAAGCGACTTCGGTAGAAATTGAAGACCGCGAATTCGTCCCTGGTCATAATGTAGTCTTCGGGCCTCGCAATCAGTCGTGCCCAGATGGCTGCTAGAGCTCCTTCCAGATAAGTTGAGACGCGTGGGTCGATACCATCTTCGCTGTTGCGAGCGATATCAATGGCTCGTTGGTAATCGAGCACACCGATGCCTTCGATGTGAACGTGGCCATTGGCACCCATGTTTAAGATAGAGTCTGAGTCGTCGTCGTCGTCGGAGATTTGATATGAGTGGTCGGAGGAGGCCAGAGAGGGAGGACTTGGGTATGCCATGTAGGGAGTGTGGACGGGGGGTTCTATATGCATGGCGAAAGCTGAGGTGGTTGAGGGGCCACGTAAATGGTAATGCCACAAGAGATCAAGATAGAGGAAGCGTGTTGGACAAATGAAGAGAAGATCAGTGTGGTACACGGGTGGAGGAAGGCTTACGGATGGGCGCAAGTGAGTGCGCGTGGACAGAGTGGGCTTATATGAGGTCCGTATTCCGCAGACGGCTAGTGTGCAGGTCGTAGGGCCTCAAGGAAGTCGTCAAGCGCTTTACAGTGTGCTGGGGAGTGCTGGCGCAACGTCAGCCTCGCAGCGAACGGGAGTGAATTGGTCATGATGCGGCCTTGGGGTGGCACGCAGCAGCAGGAAAACGGTGGGGCCTCCCTCCCTCTCCGGAGCACCAAGCGGCAGAGCCAAGACGCGAGGGACTGGAGGGTGGTGCACGGGGTGCACAGGATTGCTACCTAGTGGTGACGGTGCAGGTGCAGGTGGTGGTCGGGTCTGATCTGGTCTGGGAGGAGGCTCTAACCTTCAGTACAAGGCGAAGTTATGGCGGGTTGAGCTTGGTCTCCACCAGCGCCCGAGTCTCGCACGGTGGCGGCAGGGAAGGTAGACGGCAACGGCGAGAGCACGACGGCAGCGCTTGTAGTCGACAAGAGTGGATGTCGCTTTGTCGGTTGTCGTGGGCACACGGAGGTCCGGGGACTCGGCCGAGTGACGAACGGATGGACAAAGGCGTTGTGTGGTAGCTTGTAAAGCAAAAGGTATGTAAATTGTGGTGTGGTGGTGTCGGATGGACTCATCATCGTCGTGTCACGTCTCAAAGTCAATTCTTATGCTGTTGCGGCGAGAGTTCAGGCTGGGCCCCATTGCGAAGCCACCTGCTGCTTTCGACACCAGATCGACAATCTCGCGATAATACTAGCAGTAAAGCAGCAGGAGCAGAGTAGAGCAGACTCGACTCCTCCATGTCAGCCTGATATCTACCTATAGTGAGCGAAGCCGACATGATAACGACTTGTTATACATGCGGCCGCCACGACAGCCGACGTCGTGCCGTGTCCATGTGTGATGTGTGGCAGTATGGACGAACGAAACCGAAGGGAGCAGTGAAGACTTGGAGAGTGGCTGCGGCGCTGTCTCACCATGTCAAGCGTACCGGCTCGCCGAGGTGGCTGCACAACTGACTTTCGTCGCCGTCGTCCATATATGATGAGACTTTACAGGGCAGAAAAGACGAGCACATGGCCGGCTAAAAGCAGCAACACCAAATGGGTTACTCCTCCGAGAGCCTCATCATCGCTACTGCCGCCGGCCGAGTTGCCCTAAGTCCTCACCAACATGACTACGCGTGCCCTTTCATCTCGCGGTAACGGCAGACCGTCAAACATCCGCCTGCAGGGCTGCATGTCTGGGCTAGCGTCATCACACAACCCGCTCTCCCTCTATTCTGTATTGCCTCGTTCGCTCACTCGGCAAGGAATGAGAAAGGTCAATCGTGCACTCAGGCGTTTGCATGTTTGCTGCTGAAACTTTTGCGTCGGTAGATTCCCAAAACGCAACGCATGCTGAGATCACTGAGGAGTTCGTCTGCAGTCTATTCGATTTGGCGATAGCGGATTCTTTGACATACCGACGAATTCGCCTCACTTGAGCCGCATCTCAAGCATCGGCCTGGCGACTTGGGACAGATAGTCAACCACTTATGAGCGGCTGAGCCTCTTCACTGGTTTCTGCCCAACGGCGTCATCTCACTGAAAGTCAGCCGTCGGGTAGCGTGGTGGAAGCTGTCTTGCAGCGTTGATCTGGCCCATTCCCCCAGCCCGACAATTGCCGCGTATGAGGCTCGGTCCTTGGGCCGTAAATCTTGCAAAAGTTGGAAACAGAGGTCCTTCTCGAGGTGCTTGACGACGGAATCTACTTGGTCCTGTCACATACTCGAGACTGGCGCCCTGAGTGTGCGAGCTGACACAGGAGACCTTCCGGCAGCGAAGTAGTCGTGTTCGCTCATAAACTTTTCAATAATCAAAGGCATCCAAGAGCCCGACTAGCCGCGCCGCATTCAGGCTTCACGCTTCCAGGCTGTCGGACGGCACTTCGGGAAAATTGAGTGTCGACAACGGACCGAATGCTGTGACAACGGAGAAAAGTTTGCTGAGCCGATGGCAGATATCAAACCTGCTAGCAATCATCACGCGACTGTAACGATTTGCGACGTATGTCGCGAAAGTCGTGATTTGTTGCAGAGAAGAACTTGAATTCCGTGCACACTTGTGGCCCTTGCTTGCACGGAGGGATCGTCAGCGTGGCGCCGGTCGGGTTCTCCCGAGCTTGGCATCCCTCGAGTCCAACTTTCGCATCTCATTGCATCTCATCTCATCTCATCAGCTTCATCCATCGGTGAGCTCGGGTGCATGTCGCTGACCAAGAGCAGCCAAGTGTGATGTTACGGTAGCAAAGCTCACTCAACCTCGTCTCGGACTCTCTCTTACTTTGCATTCCGACTGGCGCCATGCAGAAGAGTGCTCGCCTTGCACATCTCTTCGGCCGGACTGCCCTCCAGCATGAGGGCGTCCTATCGCACTCGCTAAGGCGGAGCTTCCCCGTGCAGCTTGCGAACACCACATCAAGAAGCCCACACATACGGCGCAACCTCGCGACATTACTTCAGCAGTCGCGGCCTTCGAATCAGACACAAATCCTGCGCTCCTGGCGGACAACTGGCTTTCGTTTCGGCCGACCAGCGCGGCACAATGGCACCAAGGCCAAAGCAACCACAGAACATGTGGAGGAGGAGACGAGTCAGAGCCTGACGCAGTTGACCATGTCTGAGCGGATGAAGGCCATGTCCAAGAAGTACGGATGGGTTGTGGTAGGCATATACTTAGGCTTGTCCGCGCTCGACTTCCCGATCTGCTTTCTCGCCGTAAGACTCTTCGGCACGGAGCGGATTGCTGCGATCGAGCATGCCGTCATGGACAAATTCTGGGAAGTGGTGGAGACTGTAGTACCGCAGTGGAAGGAGCAGAGAGAGCAGAGGAAAGCCCTAGAGCGCGCGGCCAACGAGGCGACGCGAGAAGGCGATGGACCAGGAGTGATGGACGCAGGCAAAGGCGGCCATGAAGATGCCAGTAAGTACAGATTTCTCAGACACTGCGACGTTGTATCGCATCTGCTGACCAGCGCCCAGGCATTTGGACCCAACTCCTCCTTGCCTACGGCGTTCACAAATCCCTTATTTTCTTCCGGATACCCATCACCCTTGCCATCACGCCGAAAGTCGTCAAGACCTTGCGAAAGTGGGGCTGGAGCATCGGAAAAGCGAAATAAACCATACAAGTTGTACTTTGTAGATTTGGATAAAGAAGTGGAAGCGCTCCGCTCAGAGAATGTAAGACCACCTTGTAGATGATACATTACCAAGAGCATCGTTCTTGATTTGAACTGGCCATATGGACGAACTCTGCCAAGTACACTCACTGGTCTGGCAATCTCACACCGAGTATCACTCCCCGGATGCATATCTGAACTCGTCACTGCTGGTCCAAGATATCGCTCCTGGATCTACCCATCGTCAGTCGTGAGCAACCGACAGTCGTATAATTGGCGAATTAAATGGCAGGGCAAATGCCCATCAAGATTCGAGGACACTGCTGCTACCCCGACGTTAATACGGGAAATTTGGACTTGGGGAAAACTGTGTGGAAGATGTACGGCCTGTAACTGCTTGCAGAGACCATTACGGATCAGCCTCGATCCGATGAGTGAATCAGACATTCAGCTCGAGTGCTTGGAACCACTCAGCCATGATATCGTTGACTTCATCAGCCTTCTCCAGAGCCACCCAATGTCCAGCATCCAGATCCTTCCTCGTCAACTTGGTGCAGAACTTCTTCTGCGCTGCCGCGATCGTCGAGACCGTGATGTCACTGATGGGATCCCAATTAGCTCCGATGAAGAGAACAGGCATGTGCAGGTACCCGTCATTCGTCCATTTCTCCAACGAGTACTTCCTGTTGCGCTCGTGATTGGCATACCAGGCACAAGGGGCCCAGAAGCCGTTGGTCTTGAAACCTGCTACGATTTCTGCACACATGGTCTCATCAATACACATCCGCGCGGCTGGGATGTGGCGGAGCGTCGTGGGAGGAGCAGGTGCTCCGCCGAACCAACCGCCGTCGCGGGTGATGGTCGATGTTATGGCTGGCTTGCCAACCTCGGAGGCGTGGCCGCGTGCGTAGACGGCACGAACGATCCCTTCTGGGTCTTTGTCGAACCAGCCAGTGGCGGCATCGAAGGACTGTTCGAAGTAGAGTTGGTAGTCGTATTGACCATAGGGGTATCTGTCGGAGGGGTACACATCCCGATTGATCGTTGGGAGAACTTCTTCTAGGCCGAGTTCGAGAGTGTGGTAAGGTCGGGCAAAACAGACTACTGCGGAGGTCTTGGTGGGAAAGTGCTGGTCTCCATGTCAGACGTATCGATCACCCTTTCTTGTTGCTTCCACGTACCGCAGCAAAGCTCCAGACAGCAACGGCTCCGTAATCATGACCTATCTCACACAATCAGAGCCAGTGCGTTTTTTGCGAATTATGCCAAACACATACCAATCCACACAGCAGATGACCGCTTACAGTGACTCAACAGAGCGAGCATCGACGCGTTGACCGCTTCGAGAGAATAATGCTCAGTGATCTTGGTCGTGCTCGAGCTTCCATATCCTAGAACGTGTACGTCAGTATTACCCAGATAGCAATAGACTCTCAGGCGACCTACCCAGCATATCCGGAGCTACCACTCGAAAGCCTAGAGCAGCAAATGCCAACAACTGTGGTTTCCAGGTGATTGCAAGGGCTGGCCAACCATGGCAGAAGATCAAAAGGTGGCCGTCTTCGGGGCCAGAAGCGAGGTACGAGAGGGATCTGCCTTCATCAAGGGCGACATGGTGTCTTTCGAACTTCTCCATTGCTGTAGAAGTGACCGCAAAACAGAGATGCTTTTTGGAGAAATTCGACGAAAGGTGGGTTATATTTGTACTTTGGTTCGAGTGCGGAGTCATGGTTACGGGCGTGAGGCATTCCCTACAACAACATCCGGTAAGCTGACAGCAGTGCCAAAGCTGGACTGATCGTTCTGACATTCATCCGTGTGACCATACTTTCATTGAGGTATTGGAAGCCACTGCGGGTAAAGCCGTGCTAGCTCATCCTTCAGCAATTTCAACCAAGGGCTGTCACAAGCTCTCGCAGGTCGCACTGGCGACAAGATCGACACCGTAGTGGTAGTCGTTACATTTGAGATCAGTGGAACGCGCCGTAGGGCCTGCAGAATCGACGTAGGAATCCGACATGGCGAATGCAATAGGTTCCGCACGTGCCTGTCTTGGCGCCCTCTCATTCACTTCCAAAGATGGCCAATGGCGTGCGCCGTACGATAATTGAAGCCGCTCTTCAGAAGACACCAATACTCCACATATCGCAGTACGGCGAGAATCACGTTCCCAGTAGTGTGAAGGGTGGATGAAAGCATCAGAGAGTGTTCACAGACTCGTGCCGGCGGGGACAAAATTGCCAGCGAGGTATACAGTAGGTGTCCGAAAGCAATTATCGAGTGCCGATCGGACTAGGCGGGATGAAGCGCAGAAATTCTTAGCAATCATCAGAGATCCAAGAAGGATGTCGAGGATGTTCAAGGACGCCGGATATTTAGCGGTGGGGCGCTCGATTGACTCTACGATCATCGATCTGGCACACTTTATTTCCTGACAAAATCTGCCCTCCACTTTGAGATGCTTTCGAAGTAGATCGATGGCCAGTACCTCGCCAGTAGCCGTGGTATCATGCCATGCTCCTGATAGTGCCGCGACTTTGATCCCGAGTATCTCTGAATGTCAGATGGGTCTAGTCGCTTTCAGAAAGGGTTTGATTGTGCTTGACAACGAGTGCGACAATCCCTCCGTCTACCAGTTGCGGCGGAATCGGTGGTCTTCGGGAGTTTGTCAGAGTCGTAAGCGGCTGGGAGATAAATCATATTGGCATCGAAGATTTGGGCATTGGACTTGCCAGGAGTGATGAGCCTGCCAGTAGCTTGTGTGATGTTCCTTTTTGCACTCCAGTCGGCTGCCAAGGGGACCACTTGGGTTAATAGAGCGGACTGGTAGAGCTGTAACGCGAATTTTGCCATACACGTCTCGCTGGTGATATGCTTGCTTCCTTGCGATTTACTTCCTCACATCAAGCTGAACAGTATCATTCGGATCAGCTATGTACTTGCTTTCCTTGGTCATGTGAGCCAGTGTCTTCTCCGTTGCGGCAGGCATCCTCACCACAGCGATCGGCTTCTTCGCACCATCGCAATGGTTGGCACGATTATAGCTCCTATTGGTGCCGGGCTACTTACAATGCTGAAGGAGTCCACTAGATCTGGTGAGCGGGCTGGCTACTACATTCTGGTAATCGCAGGGCTCGGAATGGCACTTCAGCAAGGCTTCTTCGGCTTATAAGTCGCTCTTCTGCCGGCAAACAGTCCAATTGCCACCTCAAGCATGACGTTTCGTCAGAATTCCCAAGGTGGCCTTGAGAGTCGGTGTCGGTGATCGCATTCTGCTTGATATTCTGCGCGGCTACAAAGAGCGGTCGACGCAGAAAGGCGTGCATTTTGACAGTATTCCCGCTGCCAGCGTGACTTGCTTCCGTGAACAAGCATTTGATGGGGGTGTTGGGGCAGTATTGCAGGTATATAGCAAGGCCCCGCAAGACGTTTTCGTAGCTGTGGCAGTGGCTCTCGTAGTCGCGTTTTTGGCGTGTTAATTCCTGGAGTGGTGGAAGATAAGAGACGATTTCCCCCAGTTTAGAACAGGACGTGAACAGTTGACAACGGACTGACGCTGGATGCAAGTCACTAGTCTTTTAGTGCACGATCATTCCCGGTGATGGTATGAATGTATGTCAGAGCCGAAGACGTGATGCAGAAAGTCCACACAGCCTCGTGTCGGGCGTGGGTCTCCGCGTCCTCGTCACGAGCAATGCGGACCCGTCACACAGTCACCCACTCTCCCATCTCTACACTCCATCTCACATACCACTGTACATATTGCTTACAAGATGGGTGCCCGCCTCTCACAGCCTCGCGGACCAGGTGGCACTGAGTCCTCCGTGCCAACAAAAGCTCCACCGCCACCAACGCCCAAGCAGCCCTTCCCTCGTCGCTTCAACTCGCGAACAATCATCGCACCCGCAGCGGCCTTCACAATGGCTATTCTGCTTTTCGTCTACACGCGGACTAGCATACGTGCCGCCAAAGCCAACGCCCAGCGACACCGTGATGCGGATACCGGCGGCGAGGGTCTGAGCTTGCTGAACGAGCATCGGAGGCGGCATGGATTGGCAAAGAGGGTTGAGGGAGACAGCGGTAGCACCGTCGTTGAGCTGGGCAGGGAGCTGCTGGGCGCGAACAAGGGGTTACAGGTGGACGACGGCGGGAAAATAGTCAGTGAAGAGGAGGAGAGATTGAGGGCATTGAAGGGCAAGATGGGGAGGAAGAGTGGTGGTGGTGGTGATGGCTCGAGCTGAGCTGTTCTTGTCTCGCACTCCGTACCCAAGAACATGGCCATATTACATGACCTTGCACTCCTCCTATCTTTGGAGGTAGCTGAAAAACCACAAATCCTACAACCTCTGTGCCAATGCCGGCGTAAGGAAGCACTACGGACGACTAAAAGGCGCCCTAGGTACAAACCTCTCATACATCAGCCCCTCGAGCTTCAGCTTACTCTCGTCACCACCATACCAGGTCAACAAATCCATCCTCGATCCGTGGCATATCCTCGACCACAACACCTCGTGTCGTAATCCCAACCATGCCGCCGACTACAAAACCCATACCAACAATCTACCGCCTCTTCTTTCTCTACCTCGACCCTCTCATCGCCCTCTCCGGCGTCTACCTCTACCTTTTCAACCCCTCTCTCGCCCTCGACTCCTTCGTTCCAGCTTCCCTCTCACCCCACAACCCGCTCCAGGATTTCCTGCTGCACCAGCTCAGCGGCGCACTCCTGATGTGCGTGATCCTCGACCTTTTCTTGCTGCGAAACACCAACGAGATCTGGATCTGGAAGACGCAACAGGCTGGACAATTGGTGTACGATCTGGTGATGCTGTGGAGTATGTGGACGTCATTTGAGCAGCAGGGTAGACGGAGTCTGGGGCAATTGAGAGTGGAAGACTGGAGTAATGTAGGGATCGTTGGAGTGTGTGCGATTGTGAGGACTTTGTTTTGTCTTGGGATTGGATTGGGTAAAGCAGGGGGAAAGAGGAGGTGAACCTCCGTCGTGCGATACATGTCCATATGGGATGGATCCGCACAAGACAACTGCGGCTATGATGCCAGCACAACACGCTAGCCATCAATCGCCTCCAATGCTTGACAAGAGGCTCGGTATGACACTCATCGCGCTGCACGATGAGGAACGAAGCCGCGAAGCTTGGATGAGGCGTGTGGACACGGCGGTGCGAATTGAAAAAGGCACGACTGGGAACCTATTACTCTGTACCGCACTAGCTCTTGCAATGCATGCATCTACTGGTTTCACTTGGCGTTCGACTCCATAACCTTAGCTCTGATCTTCGACCCGACGAGCGAGCGATCGCTACATGATGAGGAAAACTTCCGAGGAGAGATATTGCTTCTCAATGACTTCGAGGAGTGCTCACGCCAATCGTCGTGTTGGTGGTAAAACTGTCGATCCGTATACGGCGAGATGGGTTCGGTGGAGTCAAGCATATCAAGCCTGGCCGAGTGTTGCAATTGCAGCATGCTCCAATTCTAGACGAGGTCATCAAACGAGGAGTGCCGTTCGAGGTCGTTGCCCGGTTGCTGCTAGTTCTCCTCGAGTAAAATAAGAGAAGGACGTATCGTTTACATATTGAATGGTGATGGAAGGCCGTGCAATTTCGACGTTTGCTGCTTGAGGTAGGTCGCAGTGCTATAATATTATGATGCGCTGCTATTGATTCGCATGGTGGCTTGAAGTCGCGCCGCCATTATCAAGGCATGAAGACACTGGAAACTGACTGTAGGATAAGATGTTCTTATGGTCTTGTTGCATGCTTAAGCAGAGGAGACACAAGGAGGACAGAGCCCATAGTCTTGTGATGGGTTTCTGAAACAGCTCAGCTCTCACTTTCTCTCCCTCGCTAGTCACCTCGGACTTACTTTCTTCCTCTCACCATTCCAGTCTGCATCTCGACTCATCTGCCATGACTCTCCGCACAATAGATGTAACTCCAAACCCAGAGAAAGAGTACTGGCAACCAACCACCAGCCAGAGAGAAAAAAAAAACCCACAACCTCACGCCCAGCCATGCCAGCGAACCGCAGAGAGCGCAGCAACCTGATCAACTCCGCGAAGAGCTCAAAGCACGAACTCCAACACTTCGCATCGAAGCGCCACATCACAAATGCCTCACAAGAAATGCGCATTGAACCGAAACCCCAAAGCGACCGACAACGAAGAGGCTTCCACCAAATTCTCTCGACTCTTCGACCTATCGCCTGAGATCCGCCTACTGATCTACGACTTCTACCTCGCATCCTTCACCTTCCCAAGCGGAACCATGATCTCGCCGCCTCCGCTCTCGCAGGCCTCTTCGCAGCTCAGGAGCGAAGCACTACCGCTGTTCGGCCTGCGCTACAGCCACATCATCCTCATCGCGCTGCGCAGCGACGACGACGACCAGCGTGGATCACGAATACTCCCAGCTTTGTCAGAGGATGCAGAGGCTGATCATTACGAAATCTGTCCGCGAGACAGGAATTTCCTCGAGCATGCCAGCGATGCGCGGCTCGCGAGTATCAGGAATATCTTCTTCATCGTGCGCGTACAGGAGAGTCCGAGGTTTTGGTTTCGGTGGGACTGTAGGCTGCGAGGAGCCGTGGGGAGGAGGAAGAAGGGGAGGGGAAGGTATGAGGTGACGCCGGATCATGTACTGGTTCATGATGATGCGGCTCTTGCGCCGCGGAGAGAGACGCTTGTGGAGGAGACGCAGAAGAGACTGGGTGCTCTGCTTGAGGTTTTTGCTGGGAGGACTGGTGGAGCTGGGCTTAGACGGGGAGATATGGCCTCTCTTCTGGATGTCTGGAAGGGCGCTGTGTCGAGTGATGCAGCAGCACGGTCACGGTGAGATTTTCCCCCTTTTCGTTGGTATACATGGCGTGATATTTGCGTGACCGCACCACGGGGACTTCAGTGTCGACTCCGAAAGCCGTTCCTGCGCGTAGTCATAAATGTCATGTATAGAAATCGCACTTGCAGGTTTCGTCATGTTCTGTAGGCATTGCACGTTGCACGCCATCAGTTTCCACAATGTACGTCAAAAAACCCAACGGGGATGCAATAAGACAAGAGGGCTGTAGTGACATGATAAAGCGAGACGTGTCGGTCACGTCAAGAATGCCGTACGATATGCATATGATCACTTGCGTGCGTTGTAGTGCAGTGTGACATGTACATATGCTCAGAGAATTTCGTAGGGGTGTGGAAATCGGACCCTTGCAGGCATGTATGGAGAGAAAGAAAGAGAGAAAGATAAGACTTCCATCACGAAAGACACCCTGTAAGTTAGGCGCACCAGACCCTCACCTGGCTCGCTCACGCAACGAACGAACAACAAGCATTCATGTGCTCGCGTGACATCCTGGTCTGTGTCGATCAGGGTGTGGGTATGGCAGTGGAGAAGAGCGGAGTCCCGTGTGCATTAGCTGCCGTCGCCTTTTTCGGCTGCACGATTGCGAAGTGAGAAACGTCAGAACTTGAGCCCAAAGACTTCATTCATGATTGCAAATGTTCGAATGTAATAAGAAGAAAAGACATGGAAACTGATCGTGGGAGGTACAAGCTCGATTCTTCACAGCATTGGACATGAAGTTGGCCTCGGCTTGCCGCGGAGGGGAGAAAGAGGTTTTTTTGCAAGCGCTTGTCACAGACGCGCCTCTTTGTCAAGGTTTGGATATTAGCACAGATAGCGAGCGCCTGATGAAGCTCGTTGCTAAGAGGGCTGCAGGATAGCTTGCTCTCCGCGCGAAAAAGAGGTTGTTGCTCCTCCTGCTATGTCAGCGAGAGATGATTCGACGGCATTGGCCTTGGTGTCTGGAGGATCAATAACGTGCTAGAGCGGCTGTGACTATACAGCAGAGGCTTGAGGACCACGTCGCATGTGTGAGAGAGGTGTTGAATTGTTGCTGAAACGTCCGGTACTTCGTCTCGTGGGCAGCGGAGATGCCACGCGAGCTGCTGCTCGAGCTGCTGGCGTGCATGCATGCATGCATACATAGCGACAGGATGCCTTGCATTTAGTGTGAATGGTCTCGTGGAAGATGCCGACAGTTGCTTCTCGGTGCAGAAAATTCGATGCTTCGCTCGCGCGGTGCAAGCGCGGCCAGACGAAGTAAGATATCTTACTGTACCTGGGCCCGCTCCACACTTGTACGTCTCCGCCGCAGAACAGCGAAGTATATGTACATAATACCTCCTATGCATGCGCCTGTCGGAAGCAATGCAGCGGCGTGAGCACCAATGGCATATGACCGGCGCGCTGCTGCTTCCGCGGGATGTGGCGGGTTCGGTGAGGGAGAGTTGTATGGTTGAGGCGCCGTGGTCGATCTCGATTGTGATATGCGGTGGTAGGGTGGAGCAGATGAGAGCGACGACAGAAGGGGGATTGCGCACTGTGGTAGTGGTGATGGTGGTGGAGGGAGTAGAGGGGGAGATAGATGGGGAAGTGGTGACACAGCCGCCGTCCCCGCGGCCGCCGCCGTGATCGAGATGATGGCGGATGTCTCACGGGTTCACGAATGCGAGATGGAAATGTTTGGTAGTTGGTACTGTAGGTTGATGCAGACACAATATGGCCTCGGATAGGAAAGAGGGCACGATACCTGCTTCCACTCTGGGTCGAGTGGTTGAGCACATGCCACATGCCACATGCCACATGCATTCACCAGTCATCATCATCATCATCGTGGTTCCTCCTGCCGCCGCGCCATCTCACTGCCGCCGCCAATGCAGGTTTGGCATGATGGCATCCCAGCAGATTGACTAGCGGCAGCACGCTTTCCCGTTGCAAGGATGATGTATGGACTATAGCTAGGTAATGTATGTACTGTACCATGTAGTGCTTTATTCTGGTCGAGGCCGTCTCCGTCTCTATCTCCGTCTTCCGTCTCCGCCATTCGTGGCCGTGTCTACCGTGTGCTCACTACTTCTTGTAATGATAACTACTTGATATAAGTTGTGGAGTGGAGTAGAGTGAAGTGGTGAATGTGGTCAACATGCTGTCTGGGACCTCACTGCAACTCGTGGTCCACTGTACTGTATGTTATGTACCGTACTGTACTGCACTTGTACTGTACTGTACCTCTGGCACTTCTGCTCCTCGCCTGCCCGTCTGCCGAATGCTAGTCTGATCATCCTTAGCGACGGACCTTGATCAGAGTGAGAGCTTCCAAGTTCTTCATCACACTGTCGGGTCCACCAGCAGACAGAGTTTGGATAGAACGAAACTTGCCGCTGCCACCCTCTCTCTCTCTCTCCACTGTCTCTCTATCTTCTCTTGTCTCTCCCTCCCTTTCACCGTCGCCTTTTCTACCCTCCGCCACCCACCACCACCACCACCACCACCACCATAATAATAATATCACCACCTTCGCCTCCGCCTGCAGCATCTCATCCTCACTCACATTGTCTTGCACGTCGTCGCGCCGCATCCTCCCAACCTCGCGCCCTCGTCATCGCCAAAGCCCACTGCACCTTCACGTCACCCGCAATGCCACTGCCGTAGACACTAGCTGCCGCTTTGTCAACTTCACCTCTCCCCCTCCGCCTCCATCCCAACACCACACCGCCCGTGCACGCTTGCATATATCATCCACTCCCGCGCCAGCCAACCTTTGGGAGAGATGAAGTACGGCGAAACGCTCCGGCAGCGCTCAATTCCTGCATGGAGTCACCGTACGTGCGTCCATTCATTGTTCCTCAACTACATATCCCGTACCTTGGTGGTGCATGCTTATCTCCGAAAGCCTTTTGCCCGAGGCTGACCACAGATCCGCAGATAACATTGACTACGATGACATCAAGCGCTTCATCAAGGACAATACCACTCCCGGCAAGGGCAAGACCGTGTCCATCCCTGGCCAGCCCGACGACAAACTCCGCATCTTCGAGAATGACCTCTTTCACATCCTGGCCGAGCAACACCAGCGCATTGATTTGTTCGTGAGGAGTAAGAAAGGCGAAATTCAAAGGAGGCTTGGTGAGTTGGCAATCCCAACCCTTCCATGATTCGTACGTGCAATGCGCTGCCATTGACAACCCAAATCATGCCGCAAACTTCCATGCTGCAGTCGCCGAGACTGTCTTGATCATTCGACTCGCCCCCACGAGGCATTGGCTTCTTCTATAATCCACAGACTTGGCTGACATTCTCTACCAGAGCACTCTAGAAAACAGCTCAGGCAGCTCTCTGCCCGCCGCACACCCACCACCACCACCACCACCGACAAGCGTATTCCCGTGAATCGCCTAGAACGCTTCAGCAGACTGGAGAATGAAATCGTCAAGGCTGGCGAAGAGCTGAAGTCTCTGGCAAGATTCGTGGCAACTCAGAGAACTGCCTTCCGAAAGCTATTGAAGAAGTACAAGAAATGGACGGGTTCCGCGGATCTGGAAGAGCGATTCCGCAACGACGTGCTCGACGATCCGAAAGGCTTCACGAAGCTCGATCTGGGACCTCTACTTGATGAGTACTCGGAACTGCGATCCAACATCCGCGCATTGTACGACAACCTGGTGCTATACTCGCGAGGCAAGACTTTGAGCGCGAATCCTCCTCCAACGCCCGGTTCCTCCACCATCAGCCAGCTCCAAGAAAACATCGAGTCTGGCTTCAAGACGTTCTTCGACACTGCCATCGCGACGGTGCCGCTCGGAAACAATGGTACATTTGCGAGCTACTTCATACATCCCGAAAATGTGGTTGAGCTGCAATTGCTCCTTTTGCAGCACGCCCGATTTTTTCTGTCCAGGAGCAGGTCAAACTCCGTCGCAACCCCAATCGCAGGTGAACGGCGCCAGAGCTCCGCGTTTGGCACTCCTGGAGCTGAGCGGGCAGACTACCACATGTTGACAGCCGATAATTTGAAAAGATTTGCTTCTGAGCAAAGCGCGTTGACTGTGAATGACCGTGAACACGCGCCAGGCACCTTTCCACAGCGTGCCAAAGCGGCAGTCCGATGGAACGATGTGGAGGATGCTCGTGCCTGTCTACGTTCCAGGTCAGGCGAGACTAAGAGTGCGTGGCTGAAGAAGAAGCACATCGGTGACTTCTTTGACAAAGAAGCCGAGTTTTACTCCAAGTCTGAGGTACTCATGGCTGATCCCATCGCCAAAGTGGAAGATTTACGTGACGAGCTTCTGAAGGATAACATCCAGCCACTCTTTCACTACTCTAGCTGTAGGTCACGCATGGTAGGACTTGACGACGGTCCGGATGGCATTATTATGGCTACACTGGACACCGGAATCACGATCGAGCAGACCTACGGCAATGGCCAAGAGAAGTTTGACTTTCCCTTCGCGTTGCTGCAGGTCCGACAAGAAGGTTACCCGAAATCGCAGCTTGTATCTGCTCTAGATGAGAGCTACTTGGTTGGTGGCAAACATACACTCACACGACGCTGAAAACTAATGCTGTACAGGTCGAGCGCGTACGCGGGTTCTCCATCGAATATCACTCCATCTGGCAGACTCAACGATCGGCAAACATCTCTGCTCCCTTTTGGCTGCCGATCCTCTCCCGTGACATTCGCAAGCTACCGCCACCAGCCATGAAACGTGCAAGCACAACAGACGTCAGCCGCGTTTCAAACACTCCCTCGGCGGGGTCTGGTGCTGCGCATACAGACGACACCACTGCCGTCGAGACATCTGTCGGCTCTCAGCTCGAGACACCGCCGCCTCTCAGAACATTCCGCAAGAAGAAGAGAAGAGGATATCCACAAGCACAAACTTTGCAGTGTGAGCAAGAACAGCCACGATACTGGAGCGAATATGACCATCCAGAAGAAGGCGACGATCAGGAGGCTTTCGTCATATACATCGACCCGAATGAGAGGAGTGCTCTGGATCACTTCTTTGAGAAAGTGGCTGCTATCTTTCGCCGCCCACACGCTGAAGAAGACGATGCTCTGATCACACCCTCAACGCCCCCACGTGAAGACGAGAGCTCGTCTGAAGACGAAGGAAGTGCCCTTCTAGTCGGAAGACATAAGAACCGTTTCGGCACATTCGGACACGCGACGACAAGGAGCGACAAGCCCACCGGACGCAGCAGACAGGAGCGCGCATCTCTCGGCCAATTCGAAACAATCTGCTTTACGGCCTCCCTCGTCATCCTCTTGGTCGCCTACATCCTCCGCTCAACCGGACGACATAAAGTGATCCGCCAAGTGCATTTCGGAGTCCTCTTCGCCATGATCTGCAGCCTGGCTTTCGTCCTGATCGGCTTCATGTCTCTCATGCGCCGCAACACCACTTCAAAGCCATTGAGCACTACAGCTTGGGCCATCAGCATCTCAGCCCTCGTCATCGATATCGTCGGCTCGGGTGGTCTTTTGGCGTGGATGTTAGGCTAGAAGTCTGCTGTTCGACACCATGAGTCGCTCTGATTCTTAGCGATATTTGATTGAGATTGAGATGTGCAAGCCTGGGACTAGTTTTTTTTCCCCCCGAGAGGTTTGATTGTACATGAGTAACGGTTTACAAATACCGTATTTTACTGGAAAGATTGTGGATTTGGGCGAAGTGAAGCGACATTCTGTGCGGAGGCTGGGCAAGCGTTGCGTTGCGTTGCGTTGCATTGCATTGCGTTGCTGTGTGGGTCTTTTTCTACCACCATTGATCTTACTAGCGCAGGCGTCCAAGAAATTGGGGAAGGAATCCAAAGAGAAGAGAATTAATGCTTCCAATGCGAACTCGGAAAAACGAACAATTGTCTCGACCAACGAAAATGATTGAGCGGTCTTGTAAAGAAAAAAAAGAAAAACAAGAACTTTATCGATAGACCACAACGATGGCATGCAAAATAGATCAAAATATTTGGTTTCTACCTTTCCTCCCCCAAAAGGATTAGTGAAACTTGGGTGGTGATGGGTAGGCGTTGTACACTTCCCCGTTTTTTTCTTCTTCAAGTGTCCCGATCAAATCGCGCATGAACCACTTTGTCGTTCGGATGAACCATGGGATTCGTTGGATCCCAAAAGTCTGGTACAAGGTTCCAAGTTCATGCAGATGCGGCTTTGCGGCTTGCGGCTTGCGGCTTCCCGGGAAGGAGGA
>NHNU01000016.1:244166-366790 GCA_002785985.1 Microcyclosporella mali
GGGGGGGGGGGGGGGGGGGGGGGGGGGGGGGGGGGGGGGGGGGGGGGGGGGGGGGGGGGGGGGGGGGTTTTTTTTGATTACGTCTAGAGATATACTGTATCTCTTCAACGGGGGATAAAGACCACGCGCGAGCGGTTTTTAGGATCTGATGAGAAAACAATTGGTAACGACGAGTTTTTTTGGTGGACGCAGAAATGGTGTAAGATACGGGAGGTAGAAAATTCGGTAGGAGTGGAACATGCAGGACCTCTCTTGAGTAGAACCGACCACTCGCGCTGCAGTGTTCGAGACAGGAGGAGTCTGGGCATGTCTGAAATAATGATGGTGATGAAGATGAAAGCGAAGACGAGTGTGAATGTTGAAACAGGATCGCTTTAGAGTCTGAGTCTTGATAGGTTTGGTGTATAGACAAAATTCCTGTACGTTCTAGAATAGCACAGACAGTCCAGTGACAAGTTTTCCAGATCGGTATCGTCGCGCAGGACGTAATTTGTCAGACGCCGCCTTGTCGACAGCCTGCTTTGCTGCTGCTGTCCACCTGCCGTCGTTCTCGTGCCTCACGCAGTTACCACGCCGGCGAACTATCTTGAAAGCTGGCTGCTTAGACAGGCGTCATGTAGTAGACGGCATAGCGAAGAGGGTTTGTCGCTATACACCAGGTGGAGGTGGAACCTACGCACGGTCAGTCTTCGTTCGACACCTAAAGGAGCGATGTGCACTTACAGCGTTATAGCCGTTACCAGCACCTGGGGGAGGGGGTGGTGGAGGAGCACTGCCGTCATCTGGAGGCGGTGGAGGAGCCTGCCCCTGTGCCTGGTAACCCTGCTGCTGACCGTAGCCAGCTTGCATGTATTGCGCCATGACAGCTGCGTAGCCACCGTAAGCAGCATAAGGATCGGCAGATGGGTTAAGAGCATAGTACTGAGCCCACGCCTCGTACTGCTTTTGCTGATCCGCGGGGTCGCTAGGCGCTTGAGGTGTCGCAGCGGCTGTGGGAGACTGAGCTCCACCCATGTATTGCTGCTGAGCGTATGCTGCAGACTGGCCATAATTGTCGGGAGCAGCCGGAGCACCTCCGTAAGAACCAGAATTCTGCCGATCTCCTCCACCGCGTCCATAGCCTCCTTGATCACCATTGTAACCACCTTGACCGCCATAGCCACCACGACCACCAGGCGGGCCACGACTTAAGGGACCGCGCTCCTTGTAGGCCTCGTATGCCTCACGAACCGAGTCGAGGAGGGATACGCACATCTCCTCTGCAGCATCGACTTGCGCCTGCTCGGGACCACTATGTCATGTCAGTCTTGTCAAGTCCGAGTCCCTAGGATACACGCACGCAACATGCAGATACATCTGCTCATCACTCTCTCTGCCAGTATCGTGCTCCATGAACCCACTGCCACGCCCCTTGATCTGCACGCGACATCTCGTCTCTTGCTGAATATGCTTCACGTAGCTTCCGCCATGTCCGACGACTTGAGCACGCAGATTGAAACCAGGGATCGGCTCCAAATCGACCGGGATACGCTTCTCCGGCCACTTGCGACGACCCTTGTGGTCCAGCTCGACTGCCTCCCGCTCTGGACGGTCGGTCTTTCTGAAGCGGCGCTCATCGATGAGGTTGGGCAATTCGTGCTTCATGAGCTCTTCGATTTTGGCGACGGCTTTCTCGAGACCATCCTTCGTGGTGCTGGTAACGTGGAGATAGAGGGGAGGATTCTGTTCCAAATTTAGTGTTCTGTTCCAGATGCTCTGTTCATTCGGAGCAACTGTCACTCACGGCAGCCGTGGCCATGCTCTTGTCTGGGTAATAGTTCCCGCGGGTAGTGACATCTTTAGACATGTAAGCGAATCGACTCGGACCTAATCAGTCAATCTTGACAGCGTGAAGAGGGGGCGTACCGGCGCCAGTTTCTTCCTTGATCTAAATGTCACATGGAGGTCAGCTTATGCAGATCGGTGTGGCCGGCGAAGGCTGTGCGGCACTATGTGTAAGTCGAAATGTCCCCTCTAACGTTTGTAGTGACAAACCCATAGTGTGAATGAGAGTACGGAAAAGCAAAGGGAGAATGCAGCTGGGAGCATCAGTGGGCAACGGTGACAAAGTGTGTATTTACCATCTTCTGCGTGCTGCCTTTGGTCAGCGTGTAGCGATTGCGCAAGTCATTGACCTCGATGTCCTTAATGAAGTCTCCATCTTGCTGGTATATCTCGTCGTTGAGGGTACCACTAGGTGGGGCAGAAGGCGATTTCGCGGCACCTGGGCCAGTGCTAGGACTCTGTGATTCCGCAATGTCAGCGCTGGCTCTCAAATGTCTGGATCCAGGGTGTGTATTGGTATGCGATGCGAGGAAAGTCGCTTACAGCTCGAATTGGCGGGACGTCGACGTGCTGGATGGCCTTCTTGCTCTGCAGCTGCGCGTTGATGCGGGCAGCTGCTTCGGCGGCCTTTGCAGCAGCGTCGTCGCCCGGACTCTTAATGGGACTACGGCTACGTGCAGCGCCACGCTCTTTGCTTGCAGGCGACCGCGAGCGACGGTCGAAGCGACTTTTGCGTGCCTCATCGGGCGCCTGATCGAAGCGCGATCGCTTGCGCGGTTCCTCGGACATGGCGAAGGATGTCTGAAGGGTATTAGTGTAATGTATACGACCAACACGTTGTTAAGCAGTCCGAAAGAGATGAGGCATGGGCGAACGCTCGTCGAGTCGAGTCGGTGTTGAAGAGAAGAAGCTGTCGACCTCGAAAGCTCGAAGTCCTTTGTCACTAGTGGCTCGTGCACATCTCGGGCCGACCGCCGGCACACCGAGATGAATATGTCCCCACAATGGACTAGGCACGAGCAACATATATGTGAGGCACGATACTAGACAACGACTGTTGTACCCAACGTTGACCTACGTTCCAAGGCCTACCGATACGCATATCACTTGCCAGAAAATACATGATAAATAACGCACGATAGGAACGACCCCGCCGAGCACTTCACCCAGACCAACCTCTGTTTCACAACTTCCCATGAAAGCCGGTTTGAACAATGCCATCCCTATCACTTGAACTGACTGCCAATTTCATTCTTTAAGTCCAAGAGTCGTCCTGCACCACTACACTTCCCAGGCTACCAGCGCCCAAACCAAAAGCTGTCTCTTCTTCACAATCTAACTCTAACACCTAAACCCTTCCCCCTAAACCAAACATCCTCTCTCCATCTCCCCAACCTGACACCAACATCGGCCACGCACCCCAGCCTCAACGTCCCTCCCAGCGCGCCTCTGACAGCATCATACCCCACGCTCCCCAAACTCCACTCCACTGGCAACCTAGGCGTCTCAAAGCCCTCTCCTCCCGGCGTATCCTTCACGGGCGGCACACCGAACTCGTCCTCATACAGGATATCACCAACGTCTTCGCCTTCATAGAGAGCCTTAGCGTTGATAGACTCAATATAGAGCGTTGAGTGCTTGAGGGGCGAGAGGAGGATGAACGACGCAGTAGAAGTGAAGAGATGCATTGTGGCATCTTTGATGAAATGGCCCTTCTTCTCCTCATCATCGCCGTCATTGCCTCCAGCACCGAGATGTGGAACAGGAATCGTCACTGGGAATTTTGCCATCACCCTTCCAAGCGCTCTGTTCCCAGGGAAGGAGTCTTCGTGCATTTGCAACGTGATGGTCGTGTTCCAGCCTGAGATGTACTGGCTGATGAGATTCCTGCCTACTTCTTTGCCTTTGACGCCACCGAATGTGAGAGCGTCGTAGCGGGCTTCGACTTCTACGTCGCCATTGTGTCCGGTTGAGATCTCGAGGTTGCGGGCTGTAGCGTGACCGAGGAGGGAGTCGTTCTTGAGTATGTGAATATCGACGTATGGAATCGTAGCGGAATACTTGGTTGGGTTGGTCATGTTGATTTTGACACCGAGATGGAGAGCCGATTCTGTGGTATTGATTATGCGTAAGTCGACGAGTCTGGGTTTGACTCGTTCAGTCAGATTGCCTGGCAATCCTGGCGGAGGAGTCTTGCCAGGAGGTCCAGGAGTGTGAGGTGGTGAGATGGCTGTGCGAGAACACAATGCTTAGCCTATCTAATCTATAATCATCATGCAACAAGTAACTCATATACATTCACTTCATAGCCACCGGGTTGTAGGGATGATGAGGACCTACGTTTCACTGGGACTTGCCCGTCCGCCGGGATCCTTCTCACTGCGAAATCGCCCAATGCCGTCTCGACTTCCACGTCAACTTCGGCTGTGATGTTCATAAGAACCGTTTTACTGCCGAAGATGAGCTCCTGAATGACATCCGTGAAGAGATCCTCGTCTTTGATCCAGAGTGGTGCATCTACGACCTGGCTCTGGACCATGAGCGAAGGGCCATCGTCGGGAGTCGCGTCCATCCGAGTGCTGTTCGCCTGCTGCCACTTTGAGAGGTCAAGGTATCCTAGTTTCTTGCCTTTGTAATAGACATCTGCGTCAGCTCGTACACGGGCGACGGAGAGGTTGAAGTTCATCTCTTCGGGAAGGGCAACGAGAGCGTTGACTTGGGCACTCAGGCGAGGATTAGACTCGGGAGTATTAGGGTCTGCCCATGGATCTGGCAGGCTGAAATGTGTCTCCGCCAGGGTGAAGTTCTTGATGAGGTGTCCGAAAGTGCGACCTGGCACAGGAACGGGGACCGTGATATCAGAGATGAGGTCCGTGATCCAGCGAGGAGTGTTGAGCGATGGCGAGTCCGATCCTCGTACGTAGACAGTGTTGTCCTTACCATGGATATATTTCTGCACAAGTTTATCGAGTGGCGATTTGGTCGTTCCTGGGCAGTCCTGAGTGAGCATGGATGGAAGCTGTCGAACAGTGCCAGTCACATTCAGCCCAACATTTGTCTTCGGCTGGACATGGAGCTCCTCAGTCAAGGCATCAGCGACCATGATCAGATTGTCCTCCTTGTCGCAGTTGTCGACCAGAATCCCGAAGCCAAGCGGAGGGACTGTGAAGTCCACCGGATATTCATTCTCCACACTCAACGACAAGTCGGCGGCCAGTCCTCTCCCTGTCGGGATTTCAACTTCCTGGATGTTGAGCTTCTTGATCTTATAGCCCGGCATCGTGGGTATATCATCGTTCGAGAACAGCATCTCTTGCCTCACCGTTTGCTTTCCCAGGCTGATCAACCCGCTCTTTAGGGGCACGTAGGCCTTGCCCACGACCCTCAACTGTCCCAGCCTCCCATCTATCCAGTCGTTCGCAATCCTCCTGATACCATCAACATTCCCCGGCTTGACTTGTGTCAAGAAGTCGACCCGAGTCGTATGTCCATCCCGAATATAGACCTTGATCGGCGGTACCTGAGCAGTGCCCAGCACGACGTTACCATATTCTGGCAAGGAAACTTCTAGCTCGCTCTTGCCCGTCTCGGCCCACGTCGCGATCCATGTGCAGAGCTTACCCAGATCTCGCACCGACTTCTTTTGCACTCGGCTCGAATCCAGAGCGAAGTTGCCTTGCACTCTCGCCAGTACGCCGTCGTCCAGAAATGAGTCTATGGACAGACTCGTCGGCTCAAAGACGACTGCTTGCTGGGCATACTGCTCTACAGCTGTGGGCGCGATGAAGGCAAACACTATGATCAACACGGCCACCACGCATAGTAGGAGTAATGCAACCAGACTTGGCCATCGCCTCTTTCCCGTGCTAGGGAATCGCAGTGATCGGAGAAAGGCGGCGGCTGATAGTTGTCGCTGCGGCTGGCTCTGATCGGACTGTTGTGCCTCATCTCTCTGCAGCAGCGGTGTATTCTCTGATGCGGGCTCATCGCCGAAGTCTCGTTCCCGATCCTCGTCTTCCTGCTGCCTGGACTGGGGTGTGGGCTCGATGGTGGTGGACATGATGGTATCGGTGGGTGCTTATCGGTCGCACTACGACGTCGGCATATGGGAGGACAGTGTCATACAGCAACAAGGCCAGAGGGAAGTGAGGTGTGAGACAGGGACGTCAGGTAGTGGTATAGAGTAGTGGAAGAAGGTGTGTGCCTGAGAATCACTGCAGCTGGGGTGTCCGCGTGGACGACCTTTGGCTTTGTTCCTTCCAGCTGCAGCTCACTACATACTAGTTAGTACATGTATTGCCGTCGCGATTGGTGACGCACGAAACGGACCCCACACCTCGCATTCGGCATTAGGAGATCTGCACGTGGATCGGAGCGGAGCTACAGATTGGAGTGGAGCTCTCCCCATGCGATAAGGTACAGCTGCATGCATGACTGAACAAATTCTTGTGCAGAGAAACATTTTCACCACTGCCCTTCCACATTCACATCATTGACCTCTCTCGTAATACTGTACAGCTGATACATCCTCCCAACAAGATTCTACATCGATCATGGCAACTCCGCGACTGCTCCGACCCTCAACCAACTACCTGAAGACCCTCAGACAGACCCACCGCCTCTACAGCTCCTCCACCAGCGCCTCAGCAGCACAATCCTCCCCCTTCGCTCCACGCCACTTCCTTTCCATTACCGACCTCACTCCTCAAGAACTCACGGCCCTCGTTCGCAATGCCTCCGCCAACAAGACCGCCATTAAATCCTCCTCCAACAACTCCACCCCTCCCCCGAACCTCGCAAACAAGCTCGCAGCCCAGACAGTCGCCCTCATGTTCACCAAACGCTCCACCCGCACTCGAGTAAGCACCGAGTCGGCCGTCTCGATGATGGGCGGCAACCCTATGTTTCTCGGCTCCCAAGACATCCAACTCGGCGTGAACGAATCCCTTTACGACACGAGCGTGGTAATAAGCAGCATGGTATCCGCCATCGTAGCCCGCGTCAACGCACACTCAGACGTCGCAGACTTGGCCAAACACAGCTCCGTGCCTGTCATCAACGCCCTCTCAGACCTTTACCACCCGCTGCAGACGATTGCAGATTACCAGACGATTTCAGAAGCATTCCCCAGCTCCAGCACCTCGAAGGAAAGTCTAGGATTGGAAGGCTTGAAGATCGCATGGGTTGGAGATGCGAACAACGTCCTCTTCGATCTCGCCATTGGCGCCGCGAAACTCGGCGTGCAAATCTCCGTCGCTACACCCAAAGGCTACGAGATCCCAGACTTCATGCGCGACATCATAAATTCCACCTCCTCCACCTCAACTCTGACGGAGACCAACGTGCCCGAGGAAGCCGTCAAGGACGCAGATATTCTGGTGACGGATACTTGGGTCTCCATGGGCCAGGAGGCCGAGGCGAAGAAGAGAATGCAAGCGTTCGAAGGGTTCCAGATCACAAAAGACTTGGCACAGAGGGGAGGAGCGAGAGAGGGCTGGAGGTTCATGCATTGTCTGCCGAGACACCCTGAAGAGGTTAGCGATGAAGTCTTCTACAGTCCTGCGAGCTTAGTGTTCCCAGAGGCAGAGAACAGGCTATGGGCTGCGACGAGTGCATTGGAGGCCTTTGTTGTCAACAAAGGGAAGATCGTTTAAACAGTCTTGAGGTTAATTTTCTTGCAGGAATTTCTTTTTGGAGCGCAAAGCGTACAAGCGAGCCATATAAACAAAAAGTCTTTTTCGATTTGATTACTCCGAGACGAAGATAGCCGAACCCGAACGCTTGCTCGTGAGAGCTCCTGCTTCCCTGTGATTGTAACAGCCTTGCTCCGTGAGAACGCCTCGCCATATGTAGATTAACACAGTTAGTATGTCCACTAGTAAGCGCGATCGACTATGAAGGAGGCAAGGAAGCAGCATCCATAACTTCCTCAACCTCTTTCGTCTGCTCGATCTCGGCGCCGTGGATCGGTGAGCGTGGAAGAGCCATGAGACCTACAGATCCACTCTGTCAGTCATGAAATCTGCGGTCCAAGAGAGTGAAAATGTGCTTACCTGTCCTCGTACTCTCCAGAATGCCAAATGGCGAGATCAGCTTCATGAAGCTGTCAATCCGATTCGGTTTCGCGCTGACTTCCACAATACAGTTACTCGTGCTGATGTCCAGAACTTTGCCGCCGAATTGGTGGGTCAGGTACGTAATCGTCTCCAGATGCTGATGCTTCAATCGCAGAGCTTCCGAGGGGGCCAGATTCTTAGGGTGGAAATCGGCATCTAGTAAATCTCCTTCCCCTTCTGCTCCGTCCGGAGACTGGGTGGTAATCGGCTCGCCGCTCATCTCTCTGTGGTGGGCTAGCAGTTCCTCGAAATACTCGGGTCCAAGGATTGAGACTTTGGCAAGGAGGAGTTCGCGCTGTACGAGAGGCGCTTGAGTGTAATCCAGCACCGCCCAGACGGGCACAAGATCTTCTAATTGTCTCCTCGCCTGCTCCACTACACCCTCTTGCCCCTGCAGCACGATCGTCATTCGACTCAGATCTTGCACCTCCGTTGAGCACACCACCAAGGAGTCGATATTGAATCCTCGAGCCGCGAGAATTCCGGAGACGCGGGACAGCACCCCGGGTTCATTTTGCACGAGACAATTGAGGATATGTTTCTTTGGCGGCGTTTTGTCGGGCAGCGGTGTTTCGTAGAGGATGGAGGAGACGGCTGCGGCGGGCGAGATGGCGCTGTGGGAGGCGCTGTTGGGGAGAGGGGCGATGCGGCGGTGCAGGGCTTTGTAGGCTATCGCTGAGGTTGAGGAGGAGTTACGAATTGTCTGGTGTGGTAGTTGGGAGAGGCATTGAGGTTTTGATAGAGTCTGTGTGGCGGATTGAAGTGCTTGAATTGCACGTTTAGAAGCCATGGTGGGCGGTGGGTGGTGAGGTAAGGATTTCAAGGGTGTTCGAAGAGATGGTAGTGCTTGATAGTCGAGGTCGATGGTCGGGTGTGAATCACAGCATTGAGTTTTGCCGATAGAAATCTGGGGCCGAAACTTGGGGGCCAGAACAGTCTATCACAGCTATCACTTCTTTCCAAGCCTCAAATGCGCTTCCTTTCTCGACTTGAAGACTACTTACGATCAATTTGAAGGCACGCTGTCACTTGATCAATGAAACTCGTCCTTGTACCAGGCTGCAATGTTTAGGGCAATCTTGCCCAGCTTGATTTCCTCTAGCACTAATGAAATTCCCAAACTCCTTCTATTCCTGACGCCTCGCTGTTCCAAGTCATCAACATGATACTCAATCTTTCGCTAGTCTTGGAGCCCAAGGAAGAGCATGTGATTGCCCAGAGCAACGTCTCTACCTACTGAACGTATTTTATTCCAAGCCATTTGTGTCCCTTTCTGCCCTCTCCTCGTGGTCTTGGCTCCAAAAGGTGAACCGCCCACCCCAGAAGGCTAGAACGTCGGTATTGAGTAGCTCGAAACCAGATCCACAACATCGAAAACAAGTAAAGACATCATCATGCGAGGAAGTTGTACTGACGGGACGATTGGAAAGCAAGGGCATTCTCTGATCAATGTCCTGCGATTCCGACGATGGCACGCCCGAGAAGCCATGCGTTTCGTCCGTGCTCGATGACCTGACAACAGGGACAGAGAAAGACGATCGATCGTCACTGTACGGCAGCAGCGCTGGCATAGGTGGCAGAAGCACTCCCGACTCGGAAGCACTGCTTCTCGTGATAGATGTTGCAGGTGCAGCGGCAATCTCATCAGCATACGTAGGCGCGGAGGAAGATTTGAATCCTTCCATAGGTGAGTCGTAAGGCGACGATGGAATCTCGATGCCAAGACCCGTAGCTTTAGGCAGTAGAGCAGACACAGGCGGTGTGACTCTTCGCGGAGGCGAAGGAGTCTGCTGCCTGGGCCTGTATTGCTGTGTCGCTCTGAACCCTGCATGCATGCTTGCAAGCCTCGTCACAGATCGTATCGAAGCTGCGTCGAGTTTCCATGGCTTGCGTAGGGTTGGATTGTTGCCCCAATATAGCTGGGCGTCTTGCCAGTCCATCACGTATAGCTCCCTGATATTGACAAAAGTGCTCCTTTCCAGCGACTCTCCATGTTCGAGCATAAGTGTACGATATCGTGTATCTCCTGCGATATGATGTGGATGCTCTACAGCCGGGTTGACGGGCACGAAGGTTGCCTGGTGGTACGAGGACTTTCGGCCTTGGTATCTCAGTTGTAATGATTTGCCTCCCAGCGATGTCATCGAAAGGAAGTATAGCTTCGATGGATCCGATACTGGCCGCGAAATGGCAAGGATAGGGTGCTCGAACATGCCGAGATTTGCGGGTAGACCGGTCTTGACATTTCTTACAGGTTGTTGTGGTACGCCTCGCTGGGCTTGTGATGCTGCTGTCTCCTCGATGGTCCCGAGCCAGAGAATGCAGCCTTGTTCGACCTCTTCAGAAGTGATCGTCCAATCTGGCTTGTTTGGTATTCTTCGAGGAGGCAAGGGATGTGATGAGGATGAAGCTTGTATGTATGAATGCATTACAGTCGTGACTTACGATGGCTTGTTGGAATGATGAGGGAACGGTATTATAGTAGAGGACGAATGTCACCAGCACTTTAGTAGTCCTTTGGAAGTGCCTTGTCACGAAGTGCCAAAAGATGATATTGTTGGTAGTTAGGCTTAGACTTCAGCTCATGCGGCACAACGGTTGGATATGGTGTCGATGAAGCCTGCGAAGAGTATCGATAAGCCTCAGGAAGAGAACGTCTTCAACTCTCGGGAGTGGCTTTCATGATCACAGCCATGCACTGAGGATTGATGCGCAGCATTCATTGGAGTCAGGCTGCGATGGTCGTGGTAGTGCATTTTTGAGGCCGGCAGTGCTGCCCGAAAGATGTAGGAATGAAGGCAACTTGACAGGTGGTCAACCATATAAGCGGAAGATGGAGACAGCCGTGCCGTCAACTAGCAGCATTGCGCCCGTTGCCAATAATGGAACTGGGATGCGGCGCAATATCTTGTCTCGTTGGCATCTTACTGGTCGGCCGAAACAGAGACCTGGTGGAGAGCAAGGCCGGCGCTTAACTGGCGTACTTGTGCTGTGCCTCTGAACACACAAGTATGCAACCACATTTGGCTGTGTTTCGATACACAGCATCTCTGACAACGTACGTGTGCATCCTTGGTGTGCAATTGAGATAAGTGACACGCAAAAGCAAGAATCCCGTGCTTGATGGTGATTGAAGATGACCTCGTCATCTGCAGCTATGACCCACACCTGTAGCCATCCATATGCGCAAGTGGCATCGATGCCGCATCGCACATGAGAGCGGGTTGCTCAATCCCCGACGACCTCTGCCCAGACCTGGCAATGCATTGGCGTGATTGCTAATAAGCGAGCACGTATGCCTGCTCATGTGAAGGGACGGCATGAGACAGCACATCCCGCTACCACAGCGGGGATGATGCGCTACTCGTCTTCCGACCGTGTCCCGTGATGGCCATGAAGCTTCGTATAAGTCTAAGAGGAGCTTATTACCTTGGCGAAAATGCTAGGTAGCCATAGGCAGCAATCCATCTTGCTGGCTGCCTGTGAAGGACACGTGGGTGACGCAACGAGCATACGAGCATGTGCTGTTTGTAGCTGTCAGCATATGGTTCTGATAAGATCTCATGCTAGTCAAATGCTCGCCAGCTACCTTCGTGCCCTCGATCTAAAGGCACAGACACTCGGGCGACGCAACGCCACATGAGGAGTCAGATACTGGCGTGGCCTCGTAGCTCACCGAACTCGAAACGATCGATGCTCGTGACTAGAGACGTGGTAGTCGGCCGCGAGAGGTATGCCGCTGTGGTTGAGTAGCCTATTCTGAGCTCCTTTCATGCATAGAAGCCTCAGTGACTCAAGCTTGGAGGCCAACCGAGGGAAGGCGGCGTCATGGATGTAGCGTCCGCCCTTCTAAGGCCTAATATCTCTTCCGAGGAGGAATGAGGAAGGACATCAAGACCCATAAAAATGTTCAAATAGCATGAAGTGATATGTGTCTCGCAAATGATAGCCAACCTGGGTCGTCGAAGCTGCATGTTCACTTTGTGGCCTGAGGCTGAGCCACAGGTTTACGCTATCTGCTTCTTCCAATTCCTTCGGCAATACGAAAGGCTTGTTTTTGCAATTGTTGTGCTGAGGGCGATAGGGAGGGTTGGACTTGAGAGACAGCTTGGATGTTGTCGTTGAAAGAACGAGGCGTGAATCGCACGCAGAAGTGATGGAGGCAGGACTAAGCACAAAGCCACGTGATCGTCGGAAGCTTCCGCGGAGTCGGCTTCCCATCGAACTGTCATGCTGGAGCTTTCAATTGCACAAGTCGCAGCACAGCAGGTACACACTCTCCACTCTACGACACATCAGACAAAGTACGCCAGCAGGGTCCGACGTTCACTGACTACCACTGACGCGTTCAAGATGCTCGCCAGACGCGCCCTCGCCCGATTCCCGACCGCTGCCCTCGGCCGTCGCCAATTCTCTTCCACCCGCAATCAGCTTGCCTCGCCATACCACTACCCAGAAGGTCCCCGAAGCAACATTCCATTCAACCCGCTTACTCGATTTTTCATTGTCCGATACTGGGCCTTCATGGGTGCGTAGATTGAGAAGGGTGGACATTCGGGAGAAGACGGAGTACTGATACAGGACAGCTGCTGGCTTCTTTGCACCATTCGGTATTGCAGGTGAGCATCAAGAGGACGAGTACATCGACTTGCAAGCACGGACTGACACAATGTACAGTCTGGCAGACGATGAAGAACCAATAAATGTTGAAAGTGGAGCACTGGCGGAACATTGGAGCAGGGACAGAGCAGTGGTTGCATGGAAAGCTATGAGGTCGTGAGATGAATATGCAACCGCTATAGGAGCCTTTCTTTTGTTCTCACAAATACTATAGAAGGCAGGGCAATGCTATCATTGTCTCCTTGGCCATCGTAACTCACCTTGAAAGCTCGCTTAGCTTGCCATTTATGGCTAGAGTCTGTCTACACATAAAAATCCACAAGTGCATGTAAAGGTTTCATGACTGCACTCTCAATGCTTTTGCACGACATGTCTCATTCATAGATCGTCCTGACTGAAGCGCAAGATGCGTAATCTACGAAACCTTCAGCACACCTCCATCAGGTTCAGCGACGATGCAGCCCCACTTACCGCGACAACCTGGGATGGACCTAACGCTGTTTGCACCTTTGGCCCGACTGAAGCAGATCCCACCATTACTCTGAAACGGATACCAGGAGATGCACACAGTCCGGCGCAGGCCATCACGATCACATCATGGGACGCGCCTTCACCAAATCCGCATCTGGCATGTGATAGAGTCCTCAGTTTGCACTGTTTCCCAGACACTGGCACGATATGCCTGGTGTTGGAAGGCGGTGACATCATCGTAGTGCGCGAGGATGCACAGCCGGATGAAGACACGATTGAAATTGTGGGCTCGGTCGATGCGGGCATCGCTGCGGTAGCCTGGAGTCCAGATGAAGAGCTTTTACTAATTGCCACCAAGGCCGAGACTCTCTTGTTCATGACGAGGGACTTCGAGGGTACTGCAACTGTGAGTCTGGCTGCAGAAGACTTGCAAGTGTCAAATCATGTCTCCGTGGGTTGGGGCAAGCGAGAGACGCAATTTCAAGGCCGGGGCGCAAAGGCTCTGCGAGATCCTACAGTCCCGGAGCATGTTGACAAGGGCCAGTTGAGCGACCTTGATGATGGCCATGTGGCAATCAGTTGGAGAGGCGACGGTCAATTCGTCGCTGTCAACAGCATTCTTGGAGCTGATACAAGGCGGAGAGTCATTCGAGTGTATTCGCGAGAAGGCATCCTGGACAGCGTGAGCGAGCCGGTCGATGGTCTCGAGGGCGCCTTAAGCTGGAAGCCAAGTGGCCAGCTGATTGCCGGAATTCAACGACGAGAGCACTCTATCGATGTTATCTTCTTCGAGCGCAATGGTCTCAGGCACGGAGAATTCAGTCTTCAGTTGACGGGAGAGAAGGAAGAGATGAACACCATCGGAAGGCTCATCGACCTTGCGTGGAACAGTGATTCATCAGTACTCGCAGTATCTATGTCAGATCGTGTCCAACTTTGGACGATGGGTAATTATCACTATTACTTGAAGCAGGAAGTTCTCCTCTGCGCTCACGGACCGGGAGCTGGCGCATCTGTGTGGCATGCGGAAAGACCATTGCATCTTGCTTACTTTCGAGGGCCACAGATACATATTCTCGCATATGCATTCGATGTATCCAGAGGATCAGTGGTTACGCCGCATGATATAGGAACTGTTGCTGTCATAGACGGTGTCAAGCTCAAGATCACTCCGCTGCGGACGGCAAACGTACCGCCCCCAATGGCGCTCGAAGAAGTCGATCTGTCGTCGACAAAAGCAGTTGACATTGCAATGAACGAGCAGGGAACGAAGATCGCAGTGTTACATCTCACTTCGGTGACAGTCTATATATGCGACTACAGCTGCAAGCCAGTGAAAAAAGCGGAACTCGCGGATATGATTTCCCTTGGCAACGATCCGAGCGCAAATCAAGCCCGACAGATCATTTTCGACGAAGAGGACAACGTTGTGGTCCTGTTAAGTACCACGAATGAGCCAACAAGCATATTGCTAAAGCTTTCCTCCGAGCTGCTGTCGCAGAGACACGAGACTCGAGTAGAGGAAGCCATCACGTCAATCTTCGCAAGCTCGAATCACGATAGAATACTGTACGAGACCAGCAGTGGTTCCATCCGTGGAATCGTGGGCAGTGACGCCGGTGCCGTAGTGGAAGACCTTCCGGCATGCTGCCCAAATGTGGATTTTTGGAGCGCAGGGGACACGCACATTGTCTTTGGACTTACTGCAGGAGGTCTTCTCCACATTCGAAGCGCTTCGCAGCAGCTGAAAATAACAGGGTGCACTTCTTTTGTCGTCACGAGCACCCACCTGATCTACACCACAAGCCAGCATATGCTCAAATTTGTACATCTTCACACTGGCGATCTCGAGATTCCTCGTGATGAGCCAGAGAAGGACGAGCGATGTCGAAGTATTGAGCGTGGTGCCAAGCTTGTGACAGTTATGCCAAGCGCATACTCGCTCGTGCTGCAAATGCCTCGTGGCAATCTCGAGACAATCTATCCTCGTGCGCTTGTGCTTGCTGGTATCCGCCATGCGATCGGGTCGAGAGACTACAGGAAAGCATTTTTGATCTGCAGAACTCATAGAGTGGACATGAACATCCTCCACGATTATGCACCCGAGCAATTCATGAGCGACATCGATATATTCGTGAAGCAGGTGAAGAAGGTTGAATACGTTGACTTGTTCTTGAGCTCGCTATCAGAAGAAGACGTATCGCAAACCATCTACAAAGAGACTCTCAACCTGAACTCCGATTCAGGGGGTGACTCTGAAAATCACAACCCAAACACCAATCCAAGGGGTATCTCTGAGAATCACACCCCAAACACCAACAACAAAATCAACACAATATGCGACGCTTTTTTGAAGACCTTCTCCGGTCAGGAAACCAAACATCTTCAAAACATTGTGACTGCGCACGTTTCTAAATCTCCACCAGACCTCGAAGCAGGTCTTTCGCTGGTCGCCAGCCTCCGACGACAGGGCAAGCAGGAACAGCTTGAACAAGCTGTCGAGCACATATGCTTTCTCGCCGACCTCAATCGTTTGTACGATACCGCTTTGAGTATCTATGACCTTGATGTGGCTTTGCTTGTTGCGCAACAGTCGCAGAAGGATCCACGCGAGTATTTGCCGTATCTGCAGAAGCTCCATGACATGCCGTCATTGCGGCAGCAACACGCCATCGATGATGACCTGAAGCGCCACGAGAAGGCATTGGGTCATCTGCATGCGCTCGGTGTGTTTGAAGAGGTCAAGGCGTATGCAGTTAAGCATGAATTGTATTCTGCTGCCATCGAGTTGTACCGCTATGATAGTGGCCGTTTGGTCGAGCTCATGCGGCTGTATGCCGAGTGCCTGAGTGGTCGTAACCGGTACAAGGATGCCGGTGTTGCGTACGAGTACATCGCCGACTATGCCGCTGCGTACGAGTCGTATCGAGCTTGTAGCATGTGGCGTGAGTGTCTGTCTTGTGCCGGCTTGATGGGCATGCCGAAGGACAAGATGGTAGAGGTTGCCCGAGATCTGGCGGATAGCCAAGAAGAAGCCAAGGACTTCGTGTCAGCGGCGATCATACACTTGGAATACTTGTGCGACGTCGTCGCTTCTGTCAGGTTGTTATGTCGTGCATATCGCTTTGCGGATGGAATTCGCCAAGTCGCTCTGCAGCGGAAGCCGGAGCTGTTGCGCGAGATCATTGATCCAGGTTTGATCGAAGGGTCGGCGACGATGACGGAGATGCTGGCGGAGATGAAGAGCCAGTTGCAAGCTCAAGTACCTCGTCTTCGTGAGCTGCGGAAGAAGAAGGCGGAAGATCCAATGGCATTCCTTGATGGTGGAGGTGGTGGCGAGTATGAGGACGTGCCGGATAACATTTCTCTTGCGCCGACAGACACGACGACTGGAGGTACCTTCATGACGAGGTACACGAATCGCTCTTCTGGTACATTGGCGACGAATGCGACGAGGAAGACGTCCAAGAATCGTCGCCGGGAGGAGCGGAAGCGTGCCAAAGGCAAGAAGGGCACAGTGTACGAGGAAGAGTACATTGTGAATTCTGTTGCGCGCTTGATCGAGCGCTTAAATGCCGTGGGAGAGGATGTCATGAGGCTGGTGGAAGGGTTGATGAGGCGAGCCATGCGGGAGCGAGCAGTGGCAGTCGATCGTGCTCTCGAGGAAGTTATCGATGCTTGTAAGTCGTGCATGGGAGAGGTTTTTGTAGCCGGCGATGGACAGGTGGAGATGCAAGAGAGGCCTGTGGGAGGCGAGGGTGTCTTGTGGGAGGCTCTTTCGGCGTCGCAGCGCGGAAGGGAGGCGCCTGTGCTCAGGGTGTTTGAGCGGCTCAGTCTTGTGTAAAGCTAGAGGCATTGATGCCATATGCCGTTGCTGAGTTGCACCCAAAAGTCACTATTTGGAGCCCTATAATGGTCCTGGATATCCGCCACTGGGAAGATGTCCCCATTGACGTCCTTGAACGTGACGCCCAGCACAATGGCTTCGTCCTGTGGAGTACTGGGGTAAGGCACCCATGCGACGTCGTACCCTCCAGCCTCCATCTCCGACCCGGTGGGCAGGTCTGGGACAATTTGTGGCTCTTGGGGAGTGACTGTCCAGATTTCCTGTTGAGGGTCTACCATGGGCATTTGCGGCGCCTGTTGGGAGACCAGGTTCTCCGCCCAGTCGACACCGCCCTCCGTGCCGGGCATCACCTGTGGCATGCCGGCATCCATGTCGCCCAGGTTGAAGTCACCCAAGGCGGCATCAAATCCCATCCCGTCGACATTCATCAACCCATTCATCTCGAAGCCAGCCTCGCCGATTGGCGGTTGTGCCGCCGTCGCATCGGCCTGGACGTCTGGCGCCGAGCCAGAGACAAACTCCTCGAGAGCCCTTTCGAAATCAGCTTGCGTGAATTCGGGGAGAGGCTCCTCCTGCGTCGGCGTCCCGACGACAGGAGCTGGCGCCATTTGCTGCTGGGGCGCCATGTTGGCCTGGACCTCCAGGTCTGAGACAGGGTATACCTGTCGATCGGGCATGGAGAAGTGAGGCACCATGCCAGAGGGAGAGGGCTGCATCCAAGCCATCTCTTGGGCAGCAAGTTGTGCCAGCGGCTGCGGCGCCGGCGTGTAGGCCTGGGCCTGTGGCTCCAGGGCGGGATATGCCTCTTGATGAGGCGTGGTGAAGTCGTACCCCGCGGCAGCGAGAGGGGCCTGCTGCAGTGGCAGCTCCAGGACAGGTGCTTGTGCCAGCGGTCTGGCAGGCAGGGCAGCGGCAGGGTGGCCAGCAGGCCACTGCGAGACGGTGTAGGTGGACCAGTCAATCGCCGTCTGTGTCCGCGAGGCGACTGCAATACACATTGCCTTGGTGGGAGCGGGCTTTGCGGACACCGCCCTGCCCCCCCTTCCCCCAGGACCCCAGATGGCGTTCTTCGCCATGTCCGGGAACTCCTCCTCAAATACCTTCCACAGGGCGCGAATCCTCTTCTGCGAGTTGTTCTTACCCGTTCGTCTGTGGAGGAGGTTGGCCTCCCTACCGGTGACGGCTTGGGGGTTCGTGCTCATCCTCGCACGGGCTTCATCATAGTCAACAAGAGGCTGACGGGGTGCCCTGTCCTCGCCGCCGACAGTATTGCTTGGAGTCATGGCGTGTCCGTCCATGGCTTGGTGTGGATGTGTGCCGTAGAGAGGGCGTATGTGAAAGGGGTATGTATGTGAAGAGAGTCTATGAGTAAGCACGTGACAATCACGTGTGGACGTATGTGAATGTTCAGAAAGAGTGTCCAAAAGTCTTGTAAGTCCGTGGGGTTCAGCTTACAGTACTCAGAGATGTCTGCCTGTGGTGAGAGAGCAAGAGACGAAAGAGAGGCCTTCGCGAAGCGCACTTATATTGTGACAAGTGAAGAAATTTGCGACGACTGTACCATACTTTCTCAGTAGCTATTGAGAGGACAATTGAGAGATGTGAGGATTCGATAGATCCGAGTCTAAGTGAGTGGAGTTTCTGTGGATGAGGTTGGAGAAAGCTACCACATAACTGAAACGTGGAGTCATCGAGTGAAGTTTGTGCTTCACCGCCCAACACTGCGGCATCAATCAGCGTCGAGGTGACAGCATGGCGATATGGGTACGAGTAGAATGCCAGAGTCCTGCGCTTCGATAGCATGCTAATTTTGTGCCGTGAGACCTGATGTTGCGTGGATGGAAGCAGTGTGAGGGTAAAGCAGCGTCGAAGAAGTTGCGACGTGGCGTACCACTGAAAGCCGCGAGGCGAACGGGATGAGCAAGCATTGGGGAAACTGTACCTATGAAAAAAGACGAGAGCACCAATATCCTCAGCTTCAGAAGTTTCAGCATGTTCCGAAACAGCAATTGCGAGCAAGCGCCCGTGCAGCGTCCAGAATCCCCCTACCCACAGGGCTCCCCTTACCTACAGGAGCACCCGCTCGGGAAGCCTGTCTGGCACGTTCGATGGCCAGAGTAGTGCGGCGCTCATCGTTGACCGCGGGTACGTACAGTCAATATGGGTATGGATTCACAGCCCTGAATTCCCTCTCCATGCGCATGCTTGTTGCATGTCGTAAAGCCTGGGATTATGCGTGGCTGTGATATCAAGCGACGGAGCGGCAAGAGCGGTCGCGGGACTCGATGAAGCCGCGACGAGGCGCAGTGATGTCAGACGACCAATGCAAAGTGAGCGGAACACGAAGGATGGCGCTTCCATCCGTTGCTGGCTCCAGAACATCGCAATCTGTTTTAGACTTCGAGCACCAGGGACCAGAATAGCGATGGTGGACCTGTGTGACGTGCAGCCACGATCATTCCCCTTACCCAGAGTCAAGACTGCCAAAGCATCCCATTGCGCAGCGACGGAGCCCTTTCACTTGGCCAACATGGGTATGGAAAGATAGCCCTCATTTTTTTCCGAAAGCACATAGCTGTTTTATACCGCAGTGTCCAGTATTGAAACGTGGAGATGATATCTCCCAGGCGTGATGTTGAAGTTTCTGGAGATTTAAGCTTTTTTCAAGGGTCCAGCTGGACCCACCCAAGGGAGGGAGTCGCAACCTTAACTCCAAACACGGTTAAGAAAGCCCGAGCGACGACACCTCTGGCACGTGCATCGATGCGCCATTGCTCGCGGTTATCTTCGGCGGCCATTGTGACGGACTATGGCTCGGCGAGCACTACAACGGCCAATTTCTCGCGTCTGAAACAGCCTTATGGTTGTAGAAATGTTCGGGATCGAAGTCGCGCCAGATGCTAGTCGTAGCTCCGCAATTGCCGCTGTGGTTATTGACGATAGGACGCTCCTGCGCTAGTCTGGGCTCACGAAGCTGCTTCCCGCGGTAGCTCTTTCGTTAGCTGGCGAAACTTGAGGATTTCTGACTCTGTACATACTTCCTGGTAGAGCGGGCCTTGCTAACCAGGTCAGAAGGCGTTGGACAACAGAAATTTTTGGTGAGCTTTGACGGCTCAGTGATGGGAGGCTTACGGTCGCGACGCTCGCGATGACGGCTCCCTCACTTGATGTGATTTTGAGGACAGCTGGGATCGTCATGTGACGGATCATCGACAGCAATTCTTGCTGCGCCTCCCGTGAGTGTCCGATGTGCATGCTCTTCGTCAAACACCAACGCGCAGTTGCCGATAACCCAAGCCTTGCAACGATGCTCGTGGTCGATATCCCGGTGATAGGACGCGAGATCGCATGCAGAAGTTGCCATTGCCTTGGATGGCGACTATTTCAGGTCAGACCAGAAGAAGTGCCAGACTCGACGAGGCGAAATTCAAATAGCGTCGTCAGAGACTTGTGAGGGCCGGCCGACCAAGCAAGAATCGAAACTCAGCGATAATGAAGACCCGAGTCTCTCGCCTTCTGCACGACCGTCGCATTACTACTTCCATAAGCGAGCCACGCGGCTGACAGTAGCAGCTCACGCATCGCGCGGGCGAGTGGGCGGCAGAGCAGACGAAGAGACGGATACAGCTCGGAGATCTGGGCGCATCCTTAGATTGATCAGATCTAGTGTGCAACATACACCCCATGCCATTGAGTCTGCGTGGCGTCAGACCTGCAATAATGGCATGCTTCGGCAAACAAATGGCATGACAAACGCAGTGAGAGGTGTATGTGCCGTCACGACGCTTGAACAGGACCGAAAATCATCAGACACAGCAAAGAGCGCTATGCAGACGATTGACTGACTCCCGCCGACGAAGGCCGCCGACAAATCAAGCCATATCAAGCGTGGTGACTCCATCCAACGACCCTCACTGCGGCAGTGGACACAGAGATATCGATGATGAGAATACGATTTCAAGCTGGCAGATGCTGGTCAATGGCTGCGGGATGCCTTCGAAGCCAGCAGATCTCCGTCGCTCGGCATTGATCATCGTCCTGTGGCACTTCATCGAGATTTCATATCTACAGTGAGATGCAGTACGGATTCTCCCTGGGGCGGAACTTGATAAGATCTTCTGGCACCTGAGCTTCTACGCCAGACCTATCGATGACTGAGGAAGTGACCAGTAGCGCAGCCATAACAGTCCATTGAAAGCCATCAGAGCCGAGTCTGGAGGAACTTCTGAATCATGTGTATCGCACTTCTGAGTGATGCGTTTGCTCGTCAACGCTGATATGGCCAGGCAACTTCCGAGAGGGACATCAGTGCCATCGTCCCTTCTCCAAGCGGTGGGCCATCGTTCTTGCATGTGATACCACTAAAGTCTCAGAAGCGGAGACCCAAAAAGCAGAAGCCGGATCCGTCACGGTTCCAGTTCCAATTCCAATTCCAGTCCCAGTTCCAGCATATCCAGCGATGGCGAAGCGAATGATGACAAGAACCCAATAATGACTCCAGACTGCCACCACATCGCGAAAGATGTCGTCGAAATAGGGTGTTGCAATTTCCGCGGTGTTGCGAGACAGCAAGGCCCGAGCCGCTGCATGCCTGCCTGAATCTGCATCCCCGCCTCCAACGGCCGCCACTAAATGCGCACCACCCAACATCAATTGTGAGGACAACGACAGATATTCCTCATCGATACCACTTGCGGTCCTTCATCACATTGGCTCGGCTGTCTGCGAGTCTTGGACAGCGCGCTGTATGACCGTGCGCAGGCATTCTTCCTTGCGACTCTTGGCTAAGCCGCTCTCCAGCTTCGACGATTGAGCGACAGACGACCACGAATGATCAGCCAACGGCAGCGGCAGCATGAGCGTCATTCTGTGTACCGGTATCGTATCGCTCCAAGATCAAATCTCCCTGGACTTGGCTGACTTGTGCACGTCAAGCTGGGTACGATCACACCATAAGGTATGCCAATTTTGACGCTTGTTGTTCTCGAAACCTGGATGCCGTCGCATGTCCTTTTGTACTGTCATTCTTTTGACGCCAGAACGGAGTCCTCCTTGACATCCTCGGGATACCGGAGGACGCTCCTGTCGAGTTGGTCCTCTGCCTTGCTTCAAATTCCAACATTGCGAATTTAATCCTTCGGTGCGACGGTCACCACCATCGACCCTGGAAGAAATCTCCATTGATGACTCGGTCTTGCAAATCGAAATCACGTAGGCAACGGGATAATTTCTGCTCACGAGCTTTCGATTTTCTCAGGTGGCCTCCCTCAAGTGCCCTTCCGAAGGCCAATAAAAAATTGAGTACATGAGTTTGCGCTCTACCTCATGACATGGCATTGCTCGAGAACTTTCATGTCTTCAAGAGCCCATAGCCTCCATTCCACCATGTACACGTGCCTTCAACTCCCACGAGATGGCGCTTCTATATTTGACATATGTGCTAACCAAGCCTCTTTTGCTTCAGATTTTGGGAAGCATTGAGCGGTATATGTTCCCGCACAATCCCGCATCCTGACTCGCAGGTGAATCGACTTTGCATATCACCGGACAAGCGATTCCTGGCCGCCGCCGGTCATCACACCGTGAAGCTCTACGATATCAAATCCACAAATCCTGCGGCCGTCCTCACATTCGAAGGCCATACCGGCAACATCACTGGAGTGGCATTTCATTGCGAAGGAAAATGGATGGTCACAAGCTCTGAAGATGGTGAGCATTCTCAAATCGACAGGTCAGATCCAATGCTTATTGTCCTCAGGTACCGTCAAAATCTGGGATACCCGCAGCGGCCACATCCAGCGCAATTACTCACACGGCGTCCCTGTGAACGATGTAGTCATCCACCCCAATCAAGGCGAACTGATCTCTTGTGATCGAGGTGGCAATGTCCGTATCTGGGATTTGGGAGAGAACAAGTGCAGTCATCAGCTCGTGCCAGAAGAAGATAAGAGTGTTGCCTCTGTCACAGTCGCCACAGATGGCTCGCTACTGTGCGCGGCAGTTAGCTCCAGCGTCAACGGCGCTGTCTTCGTCTGGCGCCTAATAACTGTCCGAGATGTCACAAGCCTGGTTCCAGTAACAAAGTTCAAAGCACATGGCACATACATCACCCGCGTTCTCCTATCTCCAGATGTGCGAAAATTGGCCACCTGCTCGGCAGATCACACCGCACGCATCTGGACCGTCGACCTCGAGAACGTAACTCCACCTGATCAGCAGAATGATGAGGACGAAACAAATGTCGCACGTCAAAATCAAGGAGAAGACCCCGGCGCTTTCCCGCTCGAGAATGAGCTAGATGGCCATCAGCGCTGGGTCTGGGATTGTGCTTTCTCCGCGGACTCGGCATACCTCGTCACGGCTTGCAGTGATCACTATGCGCGACTCTGGGAACTGGCGAGCAAGAACATCATCCGCCAATATAATGGACATCACCGAGGCGCTGTGTGCGTCGCACTGAATGACTACTCTGAAACGAGGTGAAAGACAGGAGGGCCGAGATTCAGCAAAGGACTGAGCAATGGAAAGATGCGAAATCGGCAGATACTGTTCCTGTGGGAGCCACACTTCCTTTCGTTTGGTAGGTGTCGACGAGCCTCAGGCTGCGGGAGATCTTCCTCGATCGACTTTTTGGTACGAGGAGCTGCGAGGACATATTCTGGGGATTTGGAATACCTCGATGAGTCTTGGGGACGGCTGTGAGGAGTGCTGCAAGACCTCAGGGGGCGTGCGGTATGGGACACCGATATCGCCGAGTCAGCAGAGCACAGTCCGTCAGCATATGTATGTGTCACAAATTACATGCACTGTATGGATATTGTACCACGAATAATGTGAATATGCACTTATAAACTAGACCTGTAGTATATGCGTGACAACAACATCGAGGCGCTGGACTGGAAGCAGGCAAGGGACTATTCAACGGTAAATGATATATGTCTCCTACTTCCCAGTCGTGCCATTACTGCTCTCCGGCCTTGTCCCACCACTCTCAGGCTGGCTCTCCTTCCTTTTCAAGTCCGGACTGAAGTTCCCCGTCCTCGGACTCATCATCGAAGACATGCTCATAGAAGCCACACTGGGACTCCGAGGCGTGCCTTGAGCAAGGCTAGGCCTCCTACTTTGCCCACTCGCACTGCCTGCCTCAGCTTCCCTCTCCAAGAACTCACTCCACAGCTCTGCCAGACTTTCCCTTCCACTTTCGCCTGTGGGCGATAAGGGGCTGAAGCCGTCGCTAAGTGCCGGTGTGCTAGGCGTACGGCGGAAGGGCGAGACAGGGACTCGTAGACTTCCGCCTGCATTCGCCCAGCCGGAGCCTTGGCGTAGAAGACCGGCTTGTTCGCGTTGCTGCTCGTCCCAGCCGAGCAGTGCTGCTATGAGTTGTAGAATTTGGAATTTCTTCGGGTCGCTGCGGTCGAGTTGCAGGAATTGGAGGAAGTGGTTCGTGACGATCTGTCGGTCCACATTGTCTTCCGGCTTACCGCGTTTGAGAAAGCGGAGAGCTTTGGTGAGGTGGTCGTTTAGTATGACGGCTTCGTGGCGGAGTTTGCCGATCAAGAGATTCTTTTCTTTGACTTCTTTTTCGAAGGGTGCGGCGCGCTCCAGCTCTTTCTGGGTGCTTTCAAGTTGGATCTTGAATTCGGCGGAGCTCTCTTCTGCGGTCTTGGTTTGGGCGCGAAGGGTCTCCAATTGTGTCTGGGTCTGCTCGACCATTTCTCGAAGCTCACGCTTTCGCTCGTCCTGGAGGTCGCGGAGGGCTCGTTGAAGGCCGTCGACGGTGCTGCTCTGTGTCTCGGCGTCACTCCTTGCACGCTCGTATGCTTCGCGTTGTCCACCGAGCTGGTCCTCAAGCTCTTGCATGCGCTCCTCCAAGGCTTCTCGCCTAGAGCGCTCTTCGGTGGCTAAGATCTCCCAGTCTTGCATGGCCTGCTTGGCGACCTCGTATTCTTCCCGCAGATATGCTTCTTGCGAGAGCATGTCGTCGCGTTCTCTCGCCCAATTGCTCGTCGACGTGGATGTTCGGCTTCGCAAGTTTTCAATTTCGGAGGTCTGTGACTCGAAGTCACTCTGCAGCTTCGAGATCTGCTCTTGCATGCGCTCATTCTCTTCGCTCGCCGTCTTATTGTCAGTCTCAAGCCCTTCAATCTTTTCACGTGCTTGCTCTAATTCCGCCGCATCTGCTTTCAGCCGCTCGCCTAGCTGTGATCGAATGGTGTTGACCTTGCCAAGCAGATTCCTATACTGCGTCTCGGCGTTCTCCTTGCTCTCTTGTGTGGACTCCAGCTCCCCCTTCACATTAGCTAATTCCTCATTGTGCTTCTCTTGCAGATCTTCTAGCGACTTTCGTAGCTGCGTGACTTGTTCTCGCAAGCTGTCTCTTTCCTGCTGCATTGCATCGAGCCGTGCGGTCGGGTCCTTCTGGTCCTCCGCCTTGTAAGGCTGCTCCTCGTTGCCAACTTCATCGTCGCCGTTCTCGGTGTCATCCTCGTGTGACGAGTCTTGGGTGCCATTTGGGATCGGTGGCTCTCGCTCGACTGGTGAAGCCGGCTGTGGAGGTGAGGAGGGCATATGCAATGTGTCCTCGCCGGGACCCGAGGGTGGCATCAAACCTTTCTGCAATGTAGCTCAGCTCCTGGGTCAATTGTACAAAGGACACGTATATGCGGACCTTTGGTGGTTGTATGTCCTGCTCGTCATCATCGTCTTCGGCTATCTGCTCGTCCTTGATTCCATTCTGATCGGTGATGGAATGTTCGGTGCCGGGGTGACCATTGGCCTTCTTCTTGTTCTTCTTCTTCTTTTTCGACGCTGTGTGAGGTACCGGAAGTCAGCGTTCGCTTAGAAGAAAGAGGTGCGTCTCAAGCCCGTGGGTCCTCCACACTACTGTCTGCAGGATACGGCGTATGCGCCAAGCGAAAGGCTGATCGTGTAGGTATGCGCGGGAGCACGAGGAGCAATATGTTGTAGCAGCGTACCTGATTTGCTAGCGCCATCATCTGTGACCTTGATTGTCGACATGGTCGCGTATGTATCGAGCGAGAGGGTTCTATGTGGAGGAGGAGTATGAGGCTACGATGCTATACCTGGCCTTCTCCATAAGATCGAGGGCTAGCGTCGAATGCCTGCCGACGGCGCGTCTCACATTTTCTCCACATCGCCATCGCCATCGCCATCGCCATCGCCATCGCCCCGTCACCATGCGCAGTATTTTCCAACTACTACAGACAACTCGCGGACTAGATTCACAGCAGCATACGACACTGACACACATTCCAACATTTTGCCAGGAGATAGGCTCGTCGTCACGTTGCGCTCGTCTGCTTGCCGTGCCTAGCAATACGCCAGATTGGGGAACACGCTGGAAAACACTCACAACTGATATCGGACTCTGTCCCAAGCTGCTCAGCATTTCTGGAGCCTGGAAGCACTTTAAAAATGGCAGAAGCGTCGTTTCGAAAGCGTACGTGATGATCATGAGCTCAAGGTAGTAAATCCGGGGTAGTATATGTGAAGAGGTGGCGCTCGAGCCCGAGGCAGCCAACACGTGCATCTATCACCTACGAATAGTCTGGCCATTCCCGTCAAGTCAACCTTGTTTGCTGTTTTCTTACCCGTAACACTACTTCCGTATGGGTTTTGGGGAAAAGTCCACACTTGCGGTCAACGGACGGTGCCCGACAATGCTTCTAAAGATTCTAGACGTGGAGCCTGCCATGGCGATGACGTTAGCGGGCCGAGGCGAGAAGTGCTTCGTATAGGACTTGCTACTTTCGGCCTTTCTATATTCAATTGCCCTCGAAGATGTTCCATGGCACTTGGGACAAGACCATCGGTACTGTGCCAACTAGCAAACGATGATGCTTGAGCTCGGCGAAGCACTGGCCGAGACCGAGTGTGAAGCCAGTGCTGGCACACATTTAAGGGCAGCATACACCAGGGTGTTTCTTCTTCCCCAGTCTGCTATCTACCCATGAGGTTGTCCTTCAGGTAACGGAATTGTGTATTTTCGATCATGGCTGATTCAATACTCCGACTGAGCACCCTCGCTCTGGCCTTGCTTCTACGACTGTGCACCGCGGAGGCATTCGCAGTCTCACCATACAACCTCTCGCCATCTTCACGAATCGTCGTTCCCAAGTCTGTCTATCGCACCACCGGCGATGTAATTGCTATCGAATCCACTCAAGCCAATGACCCCACGGCTCTGTACAGCCTGATCGGCCCAAACGCCAGCATTACCTTTGACTTCGGCCAGAATACTGCCGGCCTACCCACTCTGGTCTTTGGCAAATCCTCCTGCACGGCATGCCTCGCGAGCATTCAGCTTCCGGGCTTTTCTTGTGGCCTTCTCTGCAAGGGTCTGGGCGTCAGCTACACGGAAGCGGCAATCTTCGTCGGACCAGCATCGGACAACTCGACCCTGTATAGCCACGCCGACGGCACGTACTTTGTGCCTGTGAAAGACAACCAGACCTACACCCTCCCTGCGACAAACGCGCGAGGTGGCTTCCGCTACCTTACGCTCTCGCTGCCGCCGCAGGCCACCGCAGAGCAGAGTGTACAAGTCCGGCTCTCGCATATTACCTTCCACGCTCAGCCGTCCGTCAATCCACCCAACGCTTATGCCGGATACTTCTCGAGCTCTGACGATCTGCTCAATCGTATCTGGCATGCAGCGGCGTATACTCTTCAACTCTCCACCGTTCCCGCCAACTCATCCGTCCAGCATACCTATGTCATACTACCCACCGGCTGGTCGCAGGACGCCGCTGCGACCGGTCTCAGTGGTGCGGATGAGTATCTGTCTGATGGCGCCAAGCGTGATCGGAATCCCTGGGCAGGCGATCTTGGAGTCGCCATCCGAAGCGCCGTCGTCGTCAACAAGGACTTGGTGTCGGTCAGGAACAGTCTGCGCGAGATTTTCATTTTGCAGGATCCTCTCACAGGGTATTTTCCTTATTGCGGTTCTCCTCTCGGTGAACTTTTCGGCCTGAGTAAGTCAACATTTCAGTTCATCTTCAAGAGCTGTGTCTTGAGGAAGAGCTTGACTGACAAAGGTGTAGTTGCGCCGCTATACGGCTCCGACACCTACCACCTCTGGGCAATCGTTGGTTTCTCAGAATATGTGCTTGCCAGTGGCGACACAGATTTTGGTAACCAGTGGTGGTCTGCAATCACAAAAGGGGTCAGTGCGGCAACCTCTAAGATTGACTCTGCCAGCGGTCTCTTCAACGGAACCGGCACGGAAGATTGGGGCCGTGTCGGCGCTGGTGGACAGAACACCGCCCTGAATGCTTTGCTCTACTACACTCTCAACATCGCCACTCGTGCCGCAGCTAGGCTCAATCGTTCATCGACAGGATGGACAACCAATGCCAGCGCCGTCAAGATCGGGCTCAACACTCACCTTTTCGATGTATCCAAGGGGCTCTTCTACGATAACACCACGGCGCAAGGCCACAGCATTTATCCGCAAGACGGCAATGTTCTTGCTGTGCACTTCAACGCCACGAACTCGCCCTCCCGGGCTCTTGGTGTCATGCAGAATCTGGCGCAGAGGCATACACGATACGGTGCTCCAGCCCCCGAACTCCCAGGCGCCATCAGTCCGTTCATCTCCAGCCTTGAACTGTTCGCGAATCTTGACATCACGCCGGCTGACGCATCAGGCGCTTTATCCATGATGCGCCAGCAGTGGGGTTACATGCTCAGCGCTTTCCCTACCAACACACTCATCGAAGGCTATGGTTCCGATGGAAGTCTTAGTTACCCATTCTACCCGGGCGGATCCGGTTTCATCTCGCACGCGCATGCATGGAGTACAGGGCCATTGTACGTCCTCTCCGCGCGAGTTGCAGGCCTGCGAGCGTCCATCTTCGATGTCCCGGTTGAGGATGGCGCCTGGGCTTTCCAGCCTGCCGTACAAGGGTCTGGACTATCAAATGTCAAGGCCGGGTTCGCGAGGTCGAATTCGCAATACAGTGCCCAATGGGCACTCTCCAAAACATGCTACCAGGCTAACATCAATGTGCCAACAAGGGATACCGGAACGGTGTATATACCAACTTTTGGAGGAAAGGGCAAAAACATATTGCTGGATGGAAAGTCCGTGACGTTGAACGGGGAGAAGGACTTTGTCCGCATTCCAAACGTTTCTGGTGGGAAGCATGTCATTGAAGTGGTCTTCTAACTCGAATCGAGATCGAGAGTGCGTCGCTGCGTTGCAACCAGTCGTCATGTTGTCCAATACAATTCATCCTGCTTGTGTGTCATCGGCTCACGCCTTTGAAAGAGCCTGTAGGCCAAGTTCTTGAGAGAGCCAAAGCAATAGGTAGAAAGGGGAAATTGGAAGGCGCTTTGGGTCTGCTGTCAGGCCTAAGTAGAACCTCTTCAATCGATTCATAGCCTTTGATTCTTTATTACTCCTAGACGAAGAGGGACGACGAAAATGTGATTTGAGCAGTAGCTGATAGCTAGTATAAGAGCGGTAGCTTATACGGTACATGGTCGGTTGAGGCGCAGTGAAGTATAGGAGGAACTGCTGGTTAGCCTGGCTTATGCGAGGTAGGCATTCACCACACTGCTCCAATTAACATGTAGGAGGTACTTTCGAGACGCTCCGACACTTGGCTTAAAAAAATCCATGTGTTGCCAGCATTTCCATTTCGTCTGCTCGCTCGTGTGAGGCCGCACAAGATACAAAGGGCATGGCGCAATCCCACGTGGATGACGCGCCCTCTCACACTATCTCACACACGGCAGGACCCTGCGACGAATACATGTGCGGAAGAGAGCTACGCATCGCAGACCTCTGATGAGCGTCCCGTATATTGCCAGATGGAGACTACAGCACGACAACTTCTACCTCGATACGTGGACGATTTTCAGATCGATCTGCCTTTGAGCCGCGCTCTTGGCCTTGCCTCTGATCCTACCAGAGCACTTCGCCTCTTCTTTGTGCACAGTATGACGAGCCTCAATGTGACGTAGTCTCTTCCATTCTCTCTCTGCTGTGGTACATGTAGTATGATTGTTGCTTTTGTGCTGCCATAATGCGCGCCAAAACGGCTTTACGGTTCCTCTCTTGACGCAGGAATAGCGACATCATCTCACATACTTTCCCCTTCATTATGGTCAATCTCACCACCAAAAGCATTTTTACGTCTTCAGATACCCAGCCAAAACACAGAATGTCGAGCTCAACAGACCTTTCCAGCAGAAAGTATGTCCGCTGGGATGCTTCAGGCGTCGAAGACATTCCAGCCGGCGAGGAAGATGACATCAATGCTGTCGCACAGCAGATCAACACCCAGCAAAGGCAACAATTCGATAATCATCGACATGTCTACACTGGAACACACTGCCGCACGCAGGGCATCGTAAAGGGCACGTTCGTCGTGCACGACAATATACCCACGTATCTCAAGCAAGGCGAACTATTCTCAAAAGGTGGAGAATACCCAGCAGCATGTCGCTATAGTACAGAGCCAGGCGATCCAGGAATGGACGACCGAGTTCCCAACCCGCGAGGCTTTTCTATGAAGCTGTTCAACGTACAAGGCGAGCGATTCGAAACTGGAAAGGACCTTCCGACCCAGGACATCGAATTCAATAGCACACCCGCGATTGAGCTCGCGACAGCACGAGTGACGAGGGAAATCTTCGATATTCGGATGAAAGTCGGTGGAGACATGGAAGCGATGAACAAGGAGCTCGAAGCACGGGACGACGAAGAGTTACAGAAGGCGCGTTTCAAGGTCCCTGTTGCCCACCCAGCGTCATTACGCCAATACTCACAGTCTGCCTACCGCTTCGGCGACTTGGTCTTCAAGTACAGCCTCGTGCCCAGCACTACGTCTCAAGAGAAGCTCTGGGACCTTAAACCACCAAAAGAAGATGAATCGACGGATTTCCTCCACAAATGGCTGCACGACTTCCACAGTTCACAGGACGCAGAATATTCTTTCCAGGTCCAGCTGCTCGAGGATCTCAAAGAACAGCCGGTAGAATATGCGGGAGCAGCATGGGACGAAACGAAGTTTCCATGGCAGACCATCGCTACTCTAAAGATCCCGAAGCAGGAGGCTTGGGATATGAAGCGGAAGAGGTTCTGGGAGGATAACATGAGATTGGATCCTTGGCTTGGGTTGAAGGCCTACCAGCCCTTGGGGAGTGCGAATCGGTTGAGGAAAGTGGTGTACCCCGCGAGTAGTCGCTTGAGGAGGGAGATGAATGGCACGGAGGAGATCTGGGTGAAGAGTATTGATGAGATTCCGTGATACTGCGTGACGAGCGGATGATGCATTGTTTGCCTCAGGCTTCGTGGAAATGGTCCGTGCATAGTTGGGCGTTCGTCGCGTCGTCACCTCTCAAGTTCACCTATCACATCGTCATCTTCGACATGGCAGACTCAGACATTGACCTTGGACTCAGTCGTACGATCCGACCCTAGACAGAACGCCGACTCTGTCAGCCAGCCAACTTATGCGAGCTGGCTGCGTTGCATGTAGCTGGATGAACACTTAAAGAGATGTGTTAAGGAAAGGAGAGGACTGCGAGAATATGCTGTGGTCGACATTGATACATAACGTCAAACAACTGTTGAGGCTCCCATGAATGACGGCGTCATATTGTTCTGTCCTTTGCTACGCTTGTGGCAGCTTTTGTGCCAGAAGAAGTAGAGATTCTCTGCCCGTCAGATTCGGGATACCTCTGAGACGCTCTCAAGCTACAGGTAGCATACTCGGTCTTGGCCTTCATGTCGAATACAGGCTCTCTTGAACAAAGGCGTGCTTGAATAAAGGCTTCCTTCATCATCATAAAGTGACTGCTTGCGGTCGTGTTGGCGCTTTCCGTGGGCAAAAAGCGAGGCTCGAGGAGCAGGTGTGAGCGTTCCCGTTACGGGATTACCTCCTGCAAAAGCAGCCCAATCCTTTGGTAGCCACGGACTGGTCACCTTCAAACTTATTGCGCCGCACAATCGGCGTGGTGGAGAATGCGAGCGTACGGTGTCTTGGAAATCTGGCAAAGAGAGATCCTACATCAATTTGCCGTCGTATTTCTGTCCGCTGGTTACCCATTCGAATTCGTACGAGTGGTACGGAGCGCTTTCAATCGTGCCCTTCAAGATGAGGGCGAGGGTGAAGATTTCCGCCAGCCTGGAGAACCGGTCGTCCCATATAGCCTCCAGCTCGTCGTCCCAACCAGCGTCCGGGTTGGTCCCGATGTTGAGCTGCTCGAGCTGCTGAAATACTGTTCTGGGTGCTGTCTGCGATGTCGCCTTTGCCAATCGACTCAACACACTCCGCGGTGTCATCTTTCTCTCGACGGTCCGCCTCTTTGACAGCAGCTTCTGCATTCGTCTGCTCCTGATCTTCAGCCACGATTGGAGCCTGCTGTCCTGGCGATGTATATTCGATCTCCGTCAGAAATTCCTGTTTGAAAATCCTGCTGCCGTGGACGAAGATGTCTGTATTCTTTGCCGTGGTCAAGGCGAGCATCTTGTTGAGTTTTTGAGCCGCAACCATCTCGAGGGCCTTTTGCCTAAGCAACTCTCCTGTCGGAGTATGCGGCTGGCCCCTTCTGCTCCCAGCTCCAGCTCTGGTCTCGATCAATTCGATATCATGTTCGGCAATGAGACGACCTAAGCGGCCCATCTGCTCCCCCGCGAGTTTGCCTTGGTATTCATCCAAATGCTCGTCGATGTCCTTGAGAAGTGTCTTTCGGGACTCGAGGTGTGCCTGCCAACGAAACTCTGGGCATATCTCAGAACGAGGAATATGATGCCAATATTCATGCACAGGAGGGAACGTTGCAGGCCGGTCAGGTAGACGTCCGAGGTCGATTTGTTCGGAGTACTCGACGAAACAACCACTTCCGTCGCACAGACGACCTATATTCCTCCCGCAATTCCGTGCCTGCGACGTGGTGCACCATCAAACAGTTTGGCACTGCATGGACACCGGGACAAGCTCACATGATCTCGAGAGTGCAGTACAGATTCGTCAATGTGAACGACATGAAGGAGCTGCTCTTGCTACAGGTAAGTTTTCAAATTGTTGTGGTCGCTCTGATGATGCTTTGTCCCTTCGAAATTCATTGGCTGATACATGCTTAACAGGTCTACTGGAGTGAGCAACCATACCAAGACAAGACCCTCTTTTCAGAGAATACCAAGACGACCTGCGATCTTACGCAGCGAGGTGGGGTCTTCAGCCTGGTATTGAAGAGTGGGGTCCACCAATTTCAGCCAAGGTGCCAGCTTTTCGCAATCTCGGCTTCGAGAAGCAGGTCATTTGCGTTGACCTCAACGGTTGTGAAGATTGCCAGGACAGGATGCAGGATGGAAGGAAGCCGCGCATGAACTGCAAGGTGAATCTCACCTAGCATGGCTGTATCGACGGCACCGTGTCGACGACGAGCGCGCACAGCGACGACCTATTCCTGAAGATGCTAACAGTGTCACATGCAGGAATGCCATCTTCGGAAGAGACAACAGAAGGAAGGGTACGGATTGTACTACTGCCATTTGGTGTCCGGTGATGGCGCCAATATCAAAGTGCAGTGGAAGATGACCAGGCCTTGCGCGTACAGCAAGATTTTCAACAAGAAGGGCGAGTTGATCTGGACGCCGCAGATGATCCTATGGCCGAACGAGACGTATGATTTGGTCAACGAGACTGACATCATGGAAGAGGAGTTCAACCCTATGATGAGAGGATAGCGAGCGGTTTCACGAGGGTCATTGAGCTGGCGCGTTCAGCAAAGAAGTGCTTTGGGGCCATCGTGTACGTGTATCCAAAGAGAACTCAATTGTGATGCAACGACTCATGCGGTTCTGAGTACCGCTTTACTGCTCATCTGGTGCACAGAAAGCCTTGAACTCCTGCCATGCCTTCTCGAGGTCGTCATTGACGATTATCTTATCGTGTACTCCAGGCGTCTTGGAGAACTCAATCTCCTTCTCTGCCTGTGCCAATCGCTGCAGAATGGCTTCCTCCTTGTCCGTGCCTCGGCCTCGCAGCCTCTTTTCTAGAATCTCCACTGAAGGCGGCTGTAGGAACAAGTACTGCGCGTTTAGATCTGTCTTCTTGACCTGCTTCACACCCTGTCATGCCCTCTCATCAGCTTCCTAAGCAACCATCACATGCTCGCATTACATACCTCCATCTCAATGTCCAAGATACACGTCCGCCCCTGCTCCGCCACGCTCTTTACCGCTTGCACGCTCGTGCCATACAGGTTGCTGCCGAATTGCGCATGCTCGATGAATCCATTCTCGTCAATCAGCTTCTGAAAGGTATCGCGGGTAACGAAATTGTAGTGGATGCCATCCTGTTCGCCGTCGCGGGGAGAGCGGGTGGTGTGCGATACGGAGAAGCCAAAGCGGTTTGGGTAGGCGTCAAAGAGGCGTTTAAGGAGAGTGGATTTGCCAGCGCCTGAGGGGCCTGAGACGACGATTGGGCGGGGCTTGGATTCTGAAAAGGATGTTAGCTTGTGAAGGACTGAAGGGCGGCGGTGAGGATACCGGTGGGAGCCATGGTGATTAGAGGGCGGATGAATGGCGGCGTCGAGCAGTGAAGCTGACGAACGAGACGAGAGAGCATTCACGGCATGGTTGATATGCCACGAAACGATTGCATATGATGTGCGGTCAACGGCGGCGGAAAGTCAATTTCACTTCCCCATGTCTATAATTGGATGTTGGAAATGGCACGCTAGCGCATGTACCACGGGTACGCCGGGACCATCCGACCCTGCTTCCTCAATCAACTCTAGACTTTCACTTCATCTCGTGCACAACCATCAACAATACCACATGATGGCAAATCAACCGGACTTGTTCGAGGATGTACTCAATCTAGAAGACCAGTACCATCGTGAAGGCTACAATCTCGGTGTCGCCGATGGCTCCAAAAGCGGACGAATCGAGGGCCGCATCTTCGGACTGGAGAAGGGGTTCGAGAAGTTCGTTGAGATGGGCAAGTTGAATGGAAAAGCTGCTGTTTGGGAAGCGCGACTTCAGAGCCCTCGCGTCTCGCACGGCGAAGGAGATGATCAAAAGTTGCCTGCCCTGGTCGGCAGTGAACGGCTGAAGAAGCATGTGCAGAGACTGGCTGCACTAACAGATCCGGAATCTCTCTCGACTCAGAACTCCGAGGACGCCGTTTCGGAGTTCGATGATCGATTGAAGGATGCTAAAGCAAAGTCTACGTTGATCTCGAGGCTCGTAGGCGAAGACGAGCATGTGAATGCTGCCGCCGGTGAGCATGAAAGTGAAGAGGCAGGTGCTCTACGGACGCCATTGAGAGTGAGGAGGAGCGAAGGGAGTGCTGCGCCAAAGAGGACTGGTGAGATGGAAGATTTCATGGGCCTTCCTGGTGCCAACCGCTGAAATGCGGAAGTCGCATGAGACGCCTCGAAATGCCAAGTCGTGACTTGTCCGTGCGGGCGTGATGGCTTCCCACACGGCATACCATGAAATCTTTGCTCGACAGAGAAATTGTCAAGGCTATGCTATTGTGATCCTGATGATCCTCGAAACTCTGGTAATCACCCGTCTTTTGAACAGTTGAAGACTTGCGAACGAGCACTTCCGCCTCGGCTGTAGGTACGCTTCGAGTGCAGATCAAGCTGCTTGACCTACGCCTCTATCGCTGGATCGTGACACAGTGTTGACACTTTCAGCCTCATGTCATCGATATCGAATATCGCTGACCATCACTAGCTCACATCTCGAGATGCAGCCCTTTGGCTTGAGTGTGCACATGTCAGAAGTCAGGAGGAACAGTATTCCATACAGTAACTCGCGAACGTTCAAGCAAAGTAGCAAGGGGTGGTTGTTGAATCGAAGGTCTGATAGTACCATGATATCTTGTGGGTTTCCTGGGTGTAGCCGCAGGTAGATCCTACAGAAAACTGTCAGCACCTTTCAACAAATAGCGATTGATCTTCGACCCATATCCATGCTCGTCACTGAGCTCAGAGGAGCCGACTCCTCTATTACCTCTGATTTTGGCTTCACGAGCACTATCTCAGCGCTACTCCAGGCACGATCAGCCTTCGCACACTACAGGAGATTGATGGAACATCAGACATCAGGGATTACAACCCCGAATTGCTGATTGTGCCATAGACGCTTTGTTTGGACTTCGTGGGATTTCTCGCGTAATTACACTGATGAGAGATGAGACAACGGCATTGTGAGAGCAGAAAATTCATTGACCAGCCATCATCCATCCGACCTGAGCTCCGCGCTTGTTGCGTGAGTATGAGCGCAGAGTAGGCTGCCATGACTGATTGAAAGCGCGTTGTTCTCTACGGCCAGTTCCAGGGGCATGAGCGAGGTGCTGACTTGAGCGAGCCTCTGCCAATGACCAAGCGTATCCGACTGGTGTGTTGCGCGTTATTGACCGAAAGACAGTATTGTGGCACCCAATGCTATGTCAAAAACTCACTTTCGGTGGGAGGGGAATCGCTGTTCCAAGCGCTGCGGAGCTGGTGCTGTTCGAACGTGGATGTGACTTATCTTGTCCTGCTCTGCGCTGGCAGTACTCAAGACCTCGTGCTAGAGTAGAGAGTGCGCTCCTCCAGGTGCCATGGGGTAGAAGTAATGACACTGCAGCTGCTTGGTTGATATTTGAGTCCGAAGGGATCGATGTCATCCGGATTCAAACGAGTATGTTTGATGCATTGGCAGATGTTCTCGTCTCTGTCGTTCCGCATTTGTGGCTTGTATTACGCTAGTTGTCACTGCGTGATGTGGAGCACAATGAGACGTCGAAAGAGTCAGATCGAAATGCGAACGCGCAAGTGCGTCTCTGCGATGTCGGATTGGATGGCCTGTCTGCTTCAGAAGAAGCGGGCGAGATCAGAGGACGTTGAATTTCAGTAGAGAGTGCTCAGTTTTGAGATGCCATGGGTCATGAGCAAGTGCAGCGTAGCTGCATTGACGGCGCCTGGCCTTGCTTGAACAATCAACATCATGGTCGCAGACGAGCTCGTGATTCTTTTACTACATGTGCCGTCTTGAGGACGAGAGTCGCGTGGTAGCAAGGCTTGAACGACGGCAGAGTGTGGCTCCGGTGGAGAAGAAAGGACGTGAACCTCGCCATCTGTGAACAAGCAGTCAAATTCAGCTATGTGCGAGCAGGCGGTCCGACTCGCGATGGACGGTGTACATTGACGCGAAACATTTTGAGGCATGGTCGAGGGTGGTTGCGAGTGCCTACCGAGAGGTTCGCATCTGGCTCAAAGGTGTCCAGCTAAAGTGCTGAACGATGTCTGAGTGACAAAGTGCCGGATACTATAAGAAGAATCACTTCAGTGTAAAGAGGCCCATGATGAGCACAGCATCCAGCTCAATGGTTCTCAGATCAAGCGGTGCTGCATCAGGACCTGCATAGTCTGGCGATCAAACTCGGCTTGCTGAGTGAAGGAAGAGAGTGATGTGACCGTAGATGGTGCATTGAATAGCTCCTGGTTTGGTGAGCATGAAAAGCATCGGGCTCGATACCTCCTCAGCCCATGCGGCGAGTATCAGGACCAGCATGGATCAGGCCCGACTTGCAGAGGAAGTAAAGAGTGGCGTAAGTTGTCGGTAGTTGGAGCTCAGAGAGAGAGAGTCGAACAAGAAGAAGCAGAAGCAAACATATGTCTCAAGCACCCAGACTGAAGTTCTGAGATGAGTCAGCTAAGCCAATCAGAGCGATGGTGGTTCATTGTATGTGAAATTGGTAGTCTGTCACGTGTCGTGAACTCACCCTTCCGCAGTACTGCGAAAGGTAAAGTGACTGTGGATGATTGTGAGGCTGCAGTGGCCTGAGTTTAGGGTGTCAATCGCTGGGTAGCATTTGACCTGAGTCTAATGCTTAACACTCTTCGTCTTCATAACTTTTGATGTCATTCGCTAGGCCGTATCCCAAACGCGCATTCCTGCACTTCTTACTCCATTAAACCTCACATGCCTTTTTCGCCATCTCCAGCGCGCCTTCGAATGTAAGATTGCCACCAATGAATCCGCTGGCATGCACGAAAATGCAACCAGGCACACCGCTTAGCTTGCTCAGCTCCTCATCTCTCACACCCCTCCATGCTTCTGGTAAGCCCTTCCTGTTCTCGAAACTTCCCGGCTCCAGCGAGACAGAGCGAATACGCCACTTGCTGCCCGGCTCGCCGTTCTCTGCAAACAGAGCGTACAGAACCTGTCCTGCACACCCGCTCTCCTCCTCCAGAGCATACAAGTGATCGCTCCAAGGGACTCCCTCAGGCCGATGTGGGACGACGATGATACGACCAGATGGGTCGACTGTCGTGCGAGAGTTGAAAGCTTGTGCGACAATGGCACGGGCCGGCAGCCACGATGTGAATTTGTCTGAGAGCTCGAGTGAGAATTGCTCACCAACGAAAGCCGATGCTCTCAGAAACCTCGCATCCTCCTCGTCTTGTGTCTTTTCTTTCTTCTCCGCTGCCAGAGGAGCACCATTGAGTGGAGCATAGTTATAACGCCCAACCACACTCGCGATGGAGAATCCCTTGTCCGACAGCTTTTTCTCCACACCTGCTTTTCTCAGCTCTTGCGGATCATAGACCGAGATACCATTGTCGTTAGCATCGAAAGCCTCCACGAAATCCTCATACAACTTCTGATACAGCAGCTCGCAGTCCCCACTCTGCACATCCAAGCCCGTAGCGCTCGAGATGATCTTCTTGCCATAGTGCATCCACACGAGTCCGGCACTGCTCAGCTTCGTCTTCTTGCCTGGGAATGTAGCGATGAACTCTCTCTGATGGTGATCATATCTCTTCACCACGTCGTCGTGCACTCCACCTACATCGACCACAATGTTGCAGTCTTTGAGGACTTCTGGGTCGCGTGTGCGCGTGAGAGAGGCATGCTGGTATTCGGGCAGAAGACGGAGCAGATACACGGCGAGGGCCTCGTCGGCGTGGAAGTGGCCGTTGTGAGTGCCGATGACTGGGATTGAGGTGCCGTCAGACATCTTTAAGCGTTTGTTGGAGGGTTCGTTGGACATGAAGCGAGCGGCTGTGATGAAGGGTCTCAGGGATGTGGTGCGGCTCCGAGAATAGATGACTTGTTGGTGAGGTCTTGTGAAGCGCAATCTGAGCAATGGAAATGCACGTCTGATGCTCATCAAAGTTGTTGATGTTTGCCGATTGTCAGGAACTTTGATTTTCACGAGCAACCAATGCTGGACCCTGGAAAAGTAAGCTTTGACGGGTCATGCCTGAGGCGCGAAGTCTGAGGAAGTGAGGTGACATTCGTGAGATTGCACAAAACAAGACTAACACTGTAAGACATCTGCATGGGGGTATCTATTAGGAGTGCTCGACAACGCAGTATCGGGCCTGGGAGTGGTGATGAATACGTCCTCCTTCCACTTGACCTCTCTGCTTCCAATAGCTCATTCATCCCGTCCTCTTTCCACCGCTGCCAGCACTCTCACACGTGTGCGGCGCATGATCTCTGTTCAGTCGTGGCCTGATACAGCATAATCGTCCTCTCACATTCTATTCGCTGTCCTGTCCCATGATTACGGGGAACCCTTCTTGCAGGTGATGGCGCCCATCATATTCCAAGCACCCAGCCCTGATTCAGGACGGGCATTAGTGGAGCAATGTCCATGGGGCACCTGGTAAACTCGTGCATCGCCACCAACTCCCACTTGTACCAGCATGTGCATCAGATTGTCCCTTCAATCCAGTTTCCAGTGCGTTGCGAAGCCATCGTCATGGCCTTTACCCAAGTACAGCTCGACAGCGTATAACGCCATCGTCCCTGCTAAGTTTGCCCATCTGGATATGTTGCCTCCACCTTCACCTCCTTGGCTTGTCCACCACTCTCCAGGATGATCTGCTGATGCGCTTGCAAAGTGTTGCATGAGAAGACTCGTGTAGACTGCAATGAGGACACTTGGGCTGTAATAGCTCAACAATCCGAGAAGCGTATGGACGCCGTCTGCCGATTCTTCGAACGACGGATCTTCCGCTAAAGCTCTGGCTCCAGACTCACGTACAGCCGGGATGATCCTTGCAGCGGCGTAAAGCACCATCAATCGATAGACGAGGGATATGATGACAGATGGTGTGACTGTTTGCACAGCAGCAAGCATAAATCCGAGGCCGGACGTGATGACACTGGGGAGAGTAGAGAGAGCGGCCAAGACGGTGGTATAGCTGGCCATCAGGGCAGGAGGAAGGGGCGGAAACTCTGGCTCGGGCGGCGTAGGCGCATCTGGCAAAGGATGGCTTGGTTGGTAGTCGGTGAAAATTTGGTATATGCAGAGCGTGATGTAGGCGAATAGCAAGCTGCTTTCCACGACATTTCCACGACCACTGCCAATTCCCCAAGCAGCCAGAAAGACGGCGCAGGTGATGGCCGCTCCAATGAGGACGGCATCCTGACTGTCCAATCCCGGGAAAGTGGTGATTCTCCAGAGAAAGTACACTGAGCTGGCAATTGTGCTGCTAGACATGACCAAGAATCCAATCATCCAGCTGTCACCACCGTCGCTCGTGTTGACCAAGTATCTCGTGACTTGCCCGGCCGCCTGGATGACCAACAAGCTGCAGAAACCCTCTGTGAGCTGGAAAACTGGTGTGGAGTATCTCAGCAACTTGTCCCATCCTCCAATCAGAGCATTCTCGAGCAGGCCTTCTCTTCCAAATACCCACTCTCTCATGGTAGGATTCGATTGCAGCGGCTTTGTTGCATTGTAAAAAGCTCTTGAGACCCAGTTGGCGTCATCCCCGGCATCGACGCTGAATTTGTTCAACGTCCATATGAGAAGCGCTGGAATGGCCAAAGCTTGGACCGAAGCGAAGGTGCGGACGGCAGCTTTCCTCCATGTCGAATCGTCGGGCGTCGCGAGTCGCAGAGTGGAGAGGACGAAGTAGTAGGAGGCGATGCTCAGGCTGAAGGCAAGACCGCAGGTTCGTCCGCCCACATCGAAGGCGAGCGGGATGGTGAAGAGGATGGAGAAGAGGAAGAGGGCGCTGCCGAGGAATCGAAGAATCATGGCCGCGGCGAGTGGCGTGGAGGAGGGTGCGTTGTGGTCGAGGGTGGTGTAAGAGCGCTCATGCGCTCGCGCGGAGAGGAAATTCCAGTTCTGGTCTGTATTCCCTGGTCGCTGGCCCGACCGCTCTCGCAAGAGTCTGGCGTTGAAAATCGAGGTTGCAGTCGCTGGAGCTCGAAATGTGGAAGGACCCACTCAGCGCGTCGAGCCGCAAAGCCGTCCGCTGTCAACCCGCGTGCGTAGTGCGTAGTGCGTGCGGGCGGTGAGGAAAGAGTACATTAAAGTGTGTGTTGTTGAAAAGTGAAGGAGGCGTGGGCAAGTCAAGTGACAACAGAGACGGGAAGGAGCGTGATGTAGTGATGATCAGCTATGTGTCGCGTGCCTCTAATCTGATCTGGTCTGGTCTTGGAGTCGAGTCGAGTCGAGTCGCTGCAAATCTGCCGCCTGCTTTCCTGCTTTCCTGCTTGTGCAGCACTTGTCAAGCGAGCTTCAAATCTCGTGCGCCAACCAGTGTGCGCCTCAGTGCCGGGATGGAGCAGGGAACGCAAGCTCACAGAGTGGAGTGCTACTGAAGCCACGCACGTCGTCGCCGCACATGCTCCCACAGTTCGTCACTGATGAGTGAATGATGCGATATGAGGAGACGATATAGATGAGAGACGCGACAACACGTCGCCCGACGCCGAGAACGTGCACGTGAAAGGATCCTTCTATCGACCATAGGTGCTTTAGCCTTTGACTAATCGCTTTAGTCTTTCCAGGGTCTTCTGATTGGCGCGATCTGATCTGGGACTTCATCCGTAACTTTCACTCCCTCCATGCTCGAACAGTGCAGAAAGTGCACCACTAAGCTGCCATTGTCGCTGAAATGCTCGATCCTGACCTGCAGCGTCTATTTACCTGCACAGAGATGTACCTCGAATGTGCATTCCGAAGATGCGCCGCTCTTCCTGGCGAACGTCTCCTCGCACGTACGATGAGCCGTTTGGTCGGATGAAGCTCCTGCTTTTGACTCAAGTCAAATTCCTTGGCTAGTATACACTAAGCTCTTCACCATCAAGAAGTTTTTACCTTCGTCTTGCCAAAAATTGAGCGATCCGAACCCCTCGGGAGTTCTCCTGTTATGTTGGGCAAGGCGAATTATCAGCCTGCCCTGGAGTTACAGCTCCCAAAATGGAGAGGCTTTAGATTTTCCAAAACTACCTAGCCGACTCATAAGGACACTTACGTACGGCTAGTATTGATATGCTCAGACGCACCGATACTGGGAAAGAGACTCCGCACGCACTTGATGAGAGACCTGGAGAAGAGGCTGACTATCGTCACTGCACCTGTATCTTCAAATGTTGCGCACGAAACAGCCACGGCCGCGCCCCTTGACGCAGCCGAGATTGTCCTTCACCACGAGGTTGTACATGACACCGCGGAATTTTGCCCGCAAAGGTCATCAATAGATTGATGTAGTGACAGTGAACGTCTCAAGGCAGATATAGAAGCAGATGACATCCAGTCTTACGTATCGTACACGTCGCAAGAGAGGAGAGCCATGCTGTCATATCGGTGTCTACACTAATTTACCCTTGAGAGACTTCGACGCTAGCAAGTAATTATTCTTGGCGGGCATGTGTAATTTCGCCTCAGGCATCACTAATGCTGTCCAGCGCTTGATCAAATCTCGACTCACCTCCGCTGCGGAGGTACATATTCTTGGCATATGAGACGAAATGGCGTGGAGTTTCATTGGTGAAGAGCACGAGTGCTACTGCTCAGCGTCACTGGCTCCGATCGCCGTATAATGCTTGCAGCAAAGTCTGCCACCACGCTTATCTTGACAATCGCCTCTGTATCAAGCACGGGCTCTATACAACGACCGACGTTATCAAATATATTCAGAGTTCTTGTGAACGCGAAGGGTCTAGATAAGGATAAGCGATTGAATCAAGCTTCTCATCGAAGATGTCACATGGGAATCGGCATGCAAGCTGGCCCGCCCCATGCGGAATGGTCATGCGAAACTCACTACGCAGCCTTGAAGATCCAGTGTCACCACATTGACAATGCGATTGATTCACGCTGATCCGGCTTGCGGCGATTCCGAACTACACGTGCTCTGTCGTATATTTGTTCACGCCAGCATCTCAGCGATTCAAGTGCTTATAGCTGAAGTGGTTGCCTTGAGGATTCTTCTCGTGGCTTCCCTCGTGAATTTAATGGTCTGTGTAACATTTGCCTCTTGCCTGTTGTTCAATGGCCGTTGTTCAGAAGTCGAAAGTCGGGATAGGGTGTCGATGGAATCTAGGTGAGCCTTGTAAAAGACAAGCCTGTAAGGACAGCTACTATTGCGACGTTCATACGCAGTCGACCAACGCATTGGTCTCATCGCGACTGCTGACATTCGTATTGATACATGCCAATCGGCTGCTGGAAAGTGTTGAGGGTCTTTCATGCAACAAACATGTCGTCCGCGAAGGTTTTCGCGCATGCGAAGATAGTGAGCATACACAAGCGAGATATCGCCTCATGAACGCTTCCAACGAACGACAGACAAATGCCGCGTCAGCACCTGCATTAAGGTCGCTTGGGCAAAAGAGAGAGCATCTTGTGAGCACTGTGCGCTATAAACGCCTTGTAATACTTATACCGGCTGACTGACGGCCTTATCGCAGATAGTGCGGGCACCTTGCCTGCGACGATCACATCATGAACTCGAAAGCAGAGTCCTGCGAAGCCCTGTTCGTCGTTCGTGTCCCTACAGAGAATCTTAGGTTAGCACGTGGTAGACAGATGCTGTTGGGGACGGCTTTGCGCACCCAATAGCGATTTCTGCGATGATCGTAATGCGATGCTCCAGAATACGTGCTTCCCAGAATCGTCTAGTACGAGCGCCAGATGATTGTGCTTATCTCGACTGTGATGACCCTATATCCGCGTTGGACTCACGAGCATGCCCTGACCGTATGTTGGTTCCGTCGTTCCTGAACCTCAATGACACGACTGCAGACGAATGCCTCCATCGAGACTGTTCGGCTCCGGTCTATGGGGAGGGAGCACGAGCACGCAGGGATGAGAGGGCCATCTCAATGTCCAAATCACGACTTCGGGCGTCTGAAGCCTTTGTAGATATGTGTCGCTGGGACGGCTGCGACGACCGCCAGCATTCGTTCTTGAAGGAGACGAAGAAGAAGCCGATCGTTCAGCAGACTGAGTTCTGCGAATCTCGTTCGTCACATCGCAAACCAGACACTGCTCTAGACGCTGACATCTTCTTGAAGATCACATAGTGAACCCGCGTGTGATGTTGTACTATCGCATGCTGCAACTTCACCAGCGGCGTCCAAGGCTCGTTTGCAGTCAGCTCCATCTGGCGAAGATGATCTTGTGGAGGTCACCAATATTCGCGGCGCTGTCAATTAAGTGTATACGTCCTCGTAACAGCGTGGACGTATCTGCGCTGGCACATGCACTTTTGACGACATTTCGCACCGTGTTCAGCTCGGCATGAGTGTTATCGCTTCGAGTCGTCAGAAGCAGGGTCAGTACCCAGGCTGATTGTATGATCTCTCGAATCCATGTCTCCACGCATCAGGTGAGATGGATGACATGCTAATGGACTCAATGGTAAGATGATGCTAGGGTGAAGACGATTCCTCGGATGGAGACGCAGCATGCATTAAGGTTCACTCGATGCTCGGTCAAGTTCCGCTCCGCGTTTCCGGCGGATCTGAGATGTCGACGTCCACGGGTGTCGGTTTTCGCGGCCTCCCTACTTTATGCTGTGTTGATCTTCATAGCATAAATCATTATACTCCTGCTCATCGCGGCTACAGATGCTCCTTGCACGTTCGATTAGCAATATAATGCGGATCTCTCATTGACATTGTCCGTTAACGCTAAATCCGGATGTCGTAAAGGATTCAGGCTGCCTGACAGATGACAGTATTACATGATGCGGCACAACGTAGGGTCCATGAAGATACCAAAGTAAGACGGCTTCGTCTGGCCGACATAAGAGGATGTCTTTCCCAAGCACATAATTTCAGAAGGAGCACTCCATTTCACTGGCAATACCCAGCTTGAGATCATCAACGAAACTGTCCGTCATGGCCAACACGAATATCGCTCAAGAACAGCTCGATATCGCCATCGTCGGCGGTGGCATTGCGGGTTCGCTCTCAAGCTTCCTCCCCTCATTGCAAATGTCCACTGACTCCTTCAGGTCTCTGCCTCGCCATCGGGCTTTTGGAGAACGGTAATGCCAACGTGACCATCTATGAAGCGGCGCATCGTTTTGGTGAAATTGGTGCTGGGGTTTCACTCGGGCCCAGCGCTATTAGAGCCATGCGAGGCATCTCTCCGGCTGTAGAAGCGGCTCTTTACAAGGTTGTCACTGCAGCTAGCCTTGACGACCACAAAAATGGTGGGTTCGACCTGTGTTATGGTGAAGGTGCAAAGGCCGGCCAACGATTTCACGAGGTTTTCCTGCCCGAGGGAGAGCGCGGCTTTGGCGTTCACCGAGCGCATTATCTAGATGAGCTGGTGAAGCTGGTGCCGGAGGGAGTGGCCAAATTTGGCAAAAGAGTCGACGAGGTGGCAGAGATTGATGGAATGGTCAAGCTCAGCTTCAAGGACGGCGAGGAAGTGTTCCACCACACCGTCATCGGATGTGATGGGATCCACAGCGAGCTAAGGAAGTTCGTTCTTGGGTCAGACGACCCTGCATCGTATGCAGTCTTCTCTGGAAAGTATTGCTATCGCGGACTGGTACCAATGAGCGAAGCCGTGGCTGTCCTGGGCGAGGATGTGGTCAAGACTACGAATATGTATGTTGGGAGGCATGCCCACATGTTAACCTTTCCGGTCGCTCACGGGACAGTGTTCAACGTGGTCGCCTTCGGAAGCAGTGACAAGTGGGAAAGTGACAAGTGGGTTGTTCCCTCCAGCTTCAGAGACATCAATCAAGATTTCGCAGCGTTCGGCGACCCGGTCCAGAAAATCATTCCGCTCATGCGCAACACCGATATCTGGGCACTTTTCAACCACCTTCCAGCCAGGACATATATCAAAAACAATGTCGCCATCATCGGCGATGCTGCGCATGCAAGCACACCGCATCAGGGCTCTGGTGCGGGCATAGCGATTGAAGATGCCTTCGTATTGAGCAGCCTGCTGAAAGCTGTGGGCAGCAGGGAGCAGGTTAGAAAGTGTCTGGAGGTGTTTGATGGGCTGAGAAGGGAGAGAGGCAATCGCCTCGTCGAGACCTCCAGGGAAGCTGGAGAAGTTTGGGACATGGAGTTTCAGGGAACGGGTGAAGATGTGGGCAAGCTTGCGGCTAACGTGTCGCAGAGAATGATGTGGATCTGGAAGGAAGATTTGGATCTGGAGGTTGCGAAGGGGTTGGAGGCCTTGAACAAGTAGGACTCCCGAAGTCACTGGGGTGCATGATCCGAACGGTTTTAGAAGGAATTAGCTTACGGCGTGTTCCAATAGAGCATCAAATCAAGGCCAGTCGAGATCTGATGCATGTCTTGGTGATCTGCCACGTCGATTCGTAAGTCGGTTGGGTTGACTAGGCTTGGGCCAGCCTCGTGTCGCTGATTTTACATCTGTCTTGGCTATTGCTGTGCTCTTCTGTGTGAGCTGGAGTATCGCAGAGCGCTGTGTGGCGACTGGATGGCACCGCATATGCATTCCAAAGCGAGATTGTCAAGAAGCTGCACGTTACTGACAGCGCATGGCTTGGCGTTGTAGCCGATCCACGTTCTGCGTTCCCATCGCTCCTGAAATTAGGAGAGTGTGTCGAGCTCGAGTCAAAGCGATGAATGTGAAGGGCATATCAAGCGAAGTGTCACCAGGCGCAGTCGCGGCTTGCGATACCAGCGATGTGCCCTCAACGCATGTTCGCGATGACCATGCGTATACAGACGAAGACTAATTTGAGGTTGTTGATGAAGACGGGATGGAAGAGATGCGTACTAACGCTGTCGGGGATCCGACTTGTGCCTTGCTGCCTTGCGTCACTGTGGGGTCTCATTGGCTCGTCTTCAGCGGGCGCGAACGGATGATTGCCGCAATCGAGGACAATTGAGATACACATTGAGCTGACTTCACCTCTTGCAAGAGTATATGAGTTACAGAGTAGATCAACCGGCCCCGCGTGGAAAGCTTTGCTCATGCACCATACACCGCTGTGAAGTGCTGATTGCAGGACGCATCCACTATATCAGCTCAAGTAGCCTGCGCCCGGACGTGGAAGGCCCTCACCACGGATTGAGAACAGCACTGGAATCAGAAAGAACATTCGATATGGTGATGACGATCTTCGGTATCTGCCCGGAATGTCCGGAAGCTCACAGTGGTATCTGCTGGAGACCTGGAGCTCAGACGATGGTCAAAAAGGCTAATTCTGGCGGCCGCGAAACAATACGGTCAGACACAGGAATCACCACATATGACAGCGACCACAAACGTGCCCTTCACTAAAAGCCTGGATGGACATCTTAAGAGTCCGCTCTACGAAACGCGAGGTTGTCTGCGAGACGCGAATGCGTCGTTCTGATTCCCGACTCGTTGGGTCATGATGATGGGACTTGGAGCGCAGTCTTTAAGGATCGCATTCTGCTGGCGCACAGACTAGTATAGCCGTCAATGTCTTGAAATATTGAAGGGTGGAACGAACGAGAATTGCAATCATGCAAAGTTATCAGATCCGACGATCCTGTCTCTGGTTGGCGTTCGGCTTCCTGGACGCCACTTGCTCCGCCTATGCTCCCTACTGGCGACACCTTCCAAAAGCTCCTCCTCCAATGATCGCAACGCCTTGCCCCATATCGGTCCACTCTTCTCCGCCAGTATTACGAGTGATCCAGCAGAATCTCGGCCGCATCTGTCACGATTCACGAAATTTAGCTTGCGACCGTGGAAACCAAACGCAGCCCCCTGTTCTGTGAACGAGATATGTGGTACAGATCAACAAGAAAATATTGTCAAAGTATTGTCAACCGCTATTCGGGCAAGGTGAAACACGCCAGTCGTAAGCTGGCACGTCATCTAGCTTGTGCGATTACCAAACAGTTAGTGAACGATATCGCCGGAAGCTTAAGCTTTCCCTTCACTTCAAAGCTTGGCGGACGCCGCGGTCGCAACGCAAATACAGATCACAATGGCAAAAGACCGTATGGGTACGAGGGAAATTGCTACGGTCTGCCTCTGGCCATCTTCGCATAGGATCTACTATGGCGACGTCAGGGTCAAATCGGCCTGAAAAAATCTAGACCATGTCGTTGTCGACGCTGCTGCCGTGCCTCAGCAGCGAAGCTTTTGTCGTACCACCCAAAATCTGGACAGCTATGAACGACTTTTCAACTCCATCCAAATTTTCAACTTCACCCAGAGTTTCTGTCGCTGGTCGCGCAGCTGAGTTCGATTTCGTCCAAAGCTACCACAAACAACCCGTGTAGGTCCAGCCTCCATTTCTTCTCATGCGCAAGTACAAATAAGGGCTCCTCGTAGCAGTCTACCTGCTCTGTTCTTGATATTCCACAGATACTCGCATCGCATCGCTCTGCTCTTTCGAGATTCACAGCCACGCTCATTTGCAAGTATCTTCACAATCACAAACCACATTACCAGACATCAGTGCCAGCACTCCAAAACACACACCAACACCATCATTACCTTACATAATACCATCCCTACCTCACACAACACCATCATCCCAAAAGAAAATGGGTCTACCAAGCTACACAACAGCAATGATCGAGGCCAAGCTTGCCGAACCCTACGGGGGTCTCAGACGTGGGAGTGATGTTCTTGCTGCCCTGTCTTCCCCCGGGTTTTCTATCACCCATCGCTTGGCTGACCCTGCTGCGGATGAGGGGCTCGGCAAGCTCTACAACCTGCCCCGGTGGGTTGATCCCAACTCGATCATTCACCGCCAAGAATGGGTGAACCAAGGGGCTTTCAAGCACCCCGCGGTCCCCATCGCCATGGGCTTCTTGGGCAAGGTGAAGGTGTACTTCTGCTGCCCCATCACCTCCTTTGGTCAGACGAACCTCACAGAGAAGTTCCGTCCGATAGAGAAGTCGCTGGGGAGACTACCCCTCGACAAGCAGCTGGAGAAGACCAGCCCTCTCAACTCTTGGATGCCGATCCATGGCGAGAAGCACGACTCCGGACCACTGATGTACTGGATTCAGCACGAAGAGCTGCAGTTACAATCAGGTGAAATGCCCAAGAAGTCGTATGTGAACCTCGATCAGGGCTATTGGATTGAGGCAAGGTCTCTCGGCTCCTGGAAAGCCAACGAGCCAGTCAAGCTCACTGGGGAGAGCCTCAACCGACTGCAATGGTCGTACCACAAGGCCGAGCTGTACCGCATCACCTTCGGCAACCCGACGCGGGTCAAGACGGGCTCTCCATCGCCATCAAGGCCACCCAAGCGGCCACAAGACGAATGGACGCGACAATCAACGTCGCCAGTCAAGAGATCTCCCCGGTGTGACTTCAACATCCAAGAGCATGCGACAAGGGGATTACCCACTCCCCCAGTCACGCCCCCTCCCAAGCGGACGTGCTTCAACCCCGCCGCCCCTGCTTTTGCGCCAGCAGGACTCTACTACCCCTAGAGGACCTGACACACCAAACATTCATTGCACTGTAGGAGGTGCGTTGTCTCACGGAAGGGAGGGAGGATATTTGCATCACCCGGGTCGCCGGACACCCGCACAGCGAACAAAGGCAAGTGTGTCCACCGGGGGGATGAGGGAAGGGTTGTCTCCAGAGTTGATATGTACTGCTTGTATTGTCGTCTCTGCTTTTCGAATACCATCTATGCTGTTCACATCACACTGCTCTTCCTCATCCTCATCATTGACTGTGAGACGTCTCGAGGAAATGTACATGTCGTCCTGTTACCTTATTGATCATCTCTACTTTACTGATGGACACCGTGCTATCCGGAATGTGCTATTCCCGTGCTTCTTACCGTCGCACTGTGAGGTGTTTAAGTGATTCAGATAGTGATATATGTTCCCTCCTATAGTTCGTCTCAGCTCCAAGAAGCCGGGTCTGCGCTATACTCGCTCGTCAGACTGCCTAGGACATCGTCGCCATTGCTACTCGAAATATCTCAGGGCTTCTTGAAGTAATGTTCGAACCATTTACCTGTTAGCATTTGCTTCACCCTCCGAAGGATGGTATAAGCACTCACACAATGGTGGTTTCCAGTATCTGAACGACACTCCATGTCACTCTGGTCTCCTTGCGCTCAATTTGCTCGGTTGTTGTGAGATGATAGTGTAGATTGACATGTGAAGTCGACCCCTACAAGGAGTTTGTCTAGCCTTAGCGTGTTTCTTCCGAGTCAACCGAGACGCAGGGTCGCGCAGCTCGCGCTCGGCGTTCAGGATTTGAGCCGGACTCTTGGATTAACGTTGGCGTTTCAGTGTTTACGTTGGCGACGGCGTCAGTCGTCAAGGGCCCTTGCAGAGCTTCTGAGGCCAACACACCTCCACGCAACCAACTCCCACCCGTATCGCCTGCCAAGCACATATGAGCCTACTACACAGCTCGTGCCGGCAACGTAATTTCTATTCTTAATTCTGACGGCATCATACTTCTTCTCGGCATTCCAGAGGCATCAGCAATCCACTCCCCACTATACAACGCTACTCCTCCCCACCGACCATGATATGATTCGACCAGGGTTTCAGGAATGACGCTTTCAATATCCACTTCACGTCAAGTCGTTGCTTGAGATCATATGCTTGATACGGGCTGCGATATAATATGCCAAACATTCGCACTGCCATTGCGGCAGCTGCTCAGAGGAGAGCGAACCGAGAGCGCAGTGCCTCGCTGTCCACGGTCGCACCGGCGAGGTCCAGCGAAGATTACCTACCCGAACTTGCCACTGTAGCAGCTTCAATTCTCTACAAGTCACCTCTCCCCTCGCTCGAAGGACGACCAGTGTATGTGCTCAATGCGGCGGCTTTTCCAGATGCCTACGAGATCGACTACGACAGTCTGCTCGCCTACGTGCTCTCTCGACTGCCTGGAGAAGACGAGCTCATATCAGGCACTGACTATGAGATTGTCTTCTTCGCCGGTGGAAGTCCTGACAATGCGACGGCAGAGAAAAAGCAGGGACCGAGTACGGGGTGGTATTTGCAAGCCTATCATGTGTTAGGCAGAGCGACGAGAAAGAAACTGCAGAGACTGTATATTGTACACCCTCGGACATGGGTTCGCGTGCTCATCAGCGTCTTTGGGACGATAGTCTCGCCTAAGTTTCGACGCAAGATCGTGCACGTTAACTCCTTGTCGCAGCTTGCTCTCCACATTCCTATTGAGAATATGCTCATACCACCTTCGGCATATCTGCACGACAGAAAGGTCTCGCCGGATGTATACGCCCCTTTCGTCACTGGAAGAAGAGCGTTTGGAGCAAGACATCCTCTACCGAAGAATTTGGACACAGGGAAGACACGACTCCCCAGAGTATTAAGGGAAACCACGACCTTCATAACACTACCCTCCAACGTCGAGACTGAGGGCTTGTTTCGAATCCCGCCGCACACCATCCTAGCTGGCATCTTGAAAGAGTCATATGATCGAGGGCAGCAATTCATCGTATGGAAAGAGAAAGGAGCGGTGTTCGCCTCGCCTGGCGCTCCTCACGAATTGGTAGATGAAGTTCGATTGGAAGATGCATATGGAGTACACTTGGCTGCTTCTTTGATCAAGATGTGGTACCGAGAATTGAGAGAGCCAATCTTCCCAGAGTCGAGTTATTCGCACTTGAGAGAACGATACAGCGACCCAAGTGTCAGGGTGACGCCAGAGGAACTTGTCGACATACTTTACCCGGCATCAAAGAACTCGCCATTGACGAGAATATCCAGAGAGATATTGACTAGGCATCTATTTCCACTTCTGTCCACAGTCGCCGCAAATGAGTCAGCAAACAAGATGAATTCCGAAAATTTGGCCATTCTGTTCTCCATGTGCCTCCTCAGCGGAAGCGATCAGATGGAAGACGGCAAGATGTCTACTGTTGTGAAGAGAATACTGCAGGCCGGAATAGAGATGTGGCCTGAACTGCGGTCCGGCATGGGCATTGATGCGAATGCATTTCAAGCCGACATAGATGCACCCAGCGATCGGAGAGCCTACGAGGATCCACTAGAAGAGACGAGACAACCTCAACACTATGTCGAAGCCGACGGACAAGACGACTCGGATGGCCACAAAATTGCGATGACGGATGATGGCTCTCCTGTGATCTCTCCTGAGGGCATTGCACCCACATTGCCTCCAAGGCGCTCTAGAGCTGCGTCCTTGAAGAAGGCTCTGACCCCCAACATGCCGAACATCGACATGCCTTCTCTACCCAAAATTGATTTACCCTCTTTCCCAAAGCGAAAACCTGCGCCACACCAAATCGAACCGGAATCCCCACGGGCCGAAGCAGCGGCATTCAGGCCAACCGCAGTGACCGCAGAGCCACCGAGGTACTCGACAGTGTTCGATGCAGACGGAAGAAGCATACATGTTGCGGGTAGCCCAGCAAGCTATGCACCTGCCGATGGGTTCGGACCTCCCAGGCGGGCAGATTTCAGCTTTGAGGGCGACGAGAAGATATCAGTGCCGTCTTACACATCAACAAGTTCCAACCCAAACAGTTGCATGGCTGCGGTGCCGAAACGTAAGGCTTTATCTGGCACCCATAACTCGTCGCCCGAAGGTACCATAGCCCGGCCATCTGCAGACACATCTCGCAAGTCCTCGGAAACGAGTGCTCTCTTGGCCAGAATGGCAGCTCAGCAAGCAGCGAACAATCTCGCGCAACGCATTACAGTGGATCCGCCGGCACACCCAAGCCCCCATATCACCAACAACCAAGGAACGCTGACGACAAGTCCTGCCATCATCAATCTGGCACCCGCAGAACTTGCCTCTGCCAAGTCTCCGAAGGACTCACCCAGCGGCGACGGCACCTTCCGCAAGCCGTCTTGGCCAGCTTCTGCCAATCGCCAGCAGACCAAAATTGAGTCTTTTGCGAGACCTGTACATGCGCAGACGGTCCCGATCATCACGCATGAGGGACGAACGCTACATGCACCTCACGTGCCGAAACCAAGGACGCCTTCGCCAGGATTACTCAAGAGGATGAATAGTATGGAGACCACACTGAATGCTGGCAGCAACAACGATGCGGCTGCTGCTAGGGCAAATACACTGCGGCCGAACAAACTCAATCTCAGGAAGACCTCCGTGGACGACCTGAGACGATTGTACGAGGAACGAGTCTCGACGGCACAAAATCTGGTTGAGTTAGGAAGGAGGCAGAGTACCGGTCCGTAGGTGGATGGTACTGTTGCTTCTGGGACTGTGAGGAAGAAGAAGGTGTCGAGGAAGAGATTGGCCGGACCGATACCTGGATGGACGTGGGTTTGATTTTTGCCTGACCATGTCTCGTATTGGCGTTTTGTTCGAAGATGGTGGTTGGAGTGCATTATGATACCCGCATGATTGTTAGTTAGTATAGCCTAGCCTCTTACTCCGTTCTACATCAAGGCCTAATAAAAACAGAAGTGATCGCACAGTTTCTGGTTTGAGTGCGCGTTGCAGGACGCACATGCTATACTCCGAACAGATCTCGGATGCCACTGCGCTGACTGCGAATAAATAGGTAACTATCACAGGCGTCCATTTCGTCGTTGTTGCCGATCATCATCACAACCTTCCGCTTACTAAGAAGAAACAGCAGCGGCGGCAGTCTTCTTCCCAGCTCCGAGCATATCATCAACCATATCACTCCAGATCTGCTTCATGATACTCGCCTGCTCCTCCACTGGCACACTCATCCGCCGCAATCCCATGGCAACCTTATCCGCCATGGCGTGGAAATCTATATTCATGCCGTGGCCGTCGGCGAGCTCGGCCATGGGGTAGTAGACGGCGTCGGCGGACATGCTGGAGATGGTGGGTTTCATCACGACGGTCTCGATGCTCTGGTCACTGCTGCTGCTGACGACGGTCTGCGTGGCGCGGGTCGAGGGGATGGTGTGGTGGAGGATGGGGACGCGGATCTGTTCGATGGGCACGTCTGAGGGCGCGGTGGTGGTGGTGGTGGTGGGGAGGAAGGTGAAGTCGAGGGTCGAGGTATCTTTGGGGGCTTTGTGGCTGCGGGAGGTGTTGAAGGCGCGGGACGTGGTGGGCTGGTGCGTTAGATGTTAGTGGTATTGTTTCTGTTTTACTACAGATTGGTAGGCTTTTGGGAATACTGAGCTACACTCAATGTCACATGGTTCAATGCGATACGGTGAAAGTGATCGACACTTCTGAGATCTTGATTGTGATTCTGACGGATGGATTGACTTACAGCTTTCTTGTCCTCAACCGAAGCCCGTTCGGACAGCTGAGAGCGACTTGACGGCTCTCTGGTGAGAATTCTGGAGGCGTACTCTGGGCCCGTCATGCTGAGACGGCGGCTTTGCTGGTGGCCATGACGAGAGAGGTTCCTGAGGGCGATGAATTGGGTTGCACGAGGAGCGGCCATGTTGATGGTTGTGATTTGTTTTCCAATGCAATCGATAGGCTGCTTCTGAGGTGATATGATATGATAGTCGCTAGATGCTCGATCTCAGGTCGGGGAGGTCAGGGAGCCAGCTATAGGTCAGGTCGAGCGGATGTACTCGTTGCAACAAGCAGTACCTGAGAGGTACTGTATGAGAGAGTAGCTATGGGCTAAGCAGGGGGAAGGAGGGAAGTTACGAAGGATACCGATCAACCTTTATAGAGTCTCCGTAATCACCTCGTCTATGCACGACCATGCACTTGGGGGCAGACGCTGCAGACGGATCTTCCGAAGAAGACGTTTCCAGTACCCCGTGCCCATGCCCATGTCCACTGCCCAACGGAGAGACTCGACGAGGCGGGACAGTGTGACCACACACACACACACACCCTCAACGCTTCCTAGCTTCCCCGACGGACTTTACGCCCCCAGCATTCGCCGATACGGTCTTTGGTTGATGGGGATGGAAAGCCAGGGGGCTCTTGAACGAATGAAAGGGCGGTGAGACTGACTCTCCCATGCATTCTGTGGTACAGTACATGCTCTTCTGTTGTCGGGGTTCAACGTGAGCTGACGCGCAGCTCATCAAGCTTAATAAGGTACATGTATCGATTTGAATGCAAGGCCAGAAAGCTTCTCCCCGCACGAGGCTTGAGTCTATCTCACTCCCTGGGTTCTCACCAGCATTCACGTATGTCTCATTTTCGTTCTCGATCCTGACAAGAAAGCGATATCGACTCGTCGTTCTCGTTATTCATGTTATTTATCGTTGTTGTTGTTGTTGAGAGATAAGAAGGTGAACCCCGTTCCTCAACGGCGCGCCGCCGGGTGTGTGAGACCTCGTATGATGTCTCTACTAGTAACCGTTTCGGACTCCGGGGTCCGGGGGACAGCATGCGCAGTATACATGTAGTATGCCGTATGTCACAACCTGTCGGAGAATGAGGTGCGCTACAATTTTCAACGACAGCCTCTATCGATGCTTTTCTATTGCACTTAGATGCTTTACGTAGTGGGCAAAAGCTAGTTGACTCGATTCTTCTCGTTGCATAAGTGTATCAAGCAACACATGTCTCCAGCCGTCACGTCCAATCACAAATGATACATGTAGTTGATCAATGCTTGAGATGACGGCTCAGATCCTATTGGCTCATACACGGAAAACTGATTTTCTTGTGATCACTTTCTCCGGTGAGGCAAGGAGATTAAGCTGAGCCACGCTGCAAGTGCGTGCTCTCTATCGGAAGTTCTTATCATCTATACACTATGTATGGATCTCATGGTTTCCGATCCTTTAGTCGGTCGACAACAACTTGTACAAGAGCCTTATGTGCTTGCGAGCCATGCTGCCACAAGCCTAGCATTTCCTCCCACACCGCTAACATGCGCGTCTGTCCAGCACACTTGTGGAAAGCTTCGACAGCTGCTAACGCGAGAGCTTTGGTGATGTGAGTCTGAGCCTCGAATTCAGCAATGTCGTGAGAGTCGTCATCGTCCGATTCAGAGTGCTTGTCTGCCGCTTCATCATCTGGAGTTGCGCGCTGGGTGCCGTTTGATCGAATGTTCTCAAGAGGACGAGTATCTGCAAAAGGTTGGTAGTCGTGGTGCTTGGGCATCGCTGGCTCAGCCTCACGAATATGGTCTTGAGGCAAAGGCTCGGAGGATTGGGAAGACATCATGGCTCCCAGCATGTCGAAGTCATCCGACTCGTCAAGCTCTCCAGGGCAAGTAGGCTCCGTCGAAGAGCCTGCAGAAGACTTCACCGCTCCGAAAGCTTCGGTTGCATCAGGCTGAGATGCCGTGACCTGAGCAGTGATCTCTTGCCAGAGCGCTTCGAGACTCTCGCGATCCCACTTTGAATAGAAGTAACCTCCGTGTCTATGGAACCCCCGTAGAATATGCACATACACGCTGCCGTGGACTTGTAGCTCTTGGGCATGCATTTCGCTCAAGTACGTCTTGATCTTATTCAGCTCGCCTGAGGTGTAGGCATGATGCTTCATGAGAATCTGATAAGTTCTCGCATCCGGGCCGATTGGACTAGCCTTCTGTATCTGCTCACGTCTGTCGTTGCTCGAGAAAGCAGCTCCGAAGAACGATGCTTCATGCTTTTCTTTCTCCTCACGCAGCTCCCGACCAGTCTGATTCAACAGTTTTGCCAGTTCTTTCTTGGTCTGCCAATTCCGGGGTGCATCAGTCCCGAACTTCTGCTCGTGTAGAGCCTTCATGCGATGATATACATGTTCAGCTGCGCCAAACTCTCCAGCTCGAAACAAGCCAAGTATCACAGCATTCATGACACTCGTGTCCACAATTTCGCCACCATTGACCAGGTTTCGAAACGCTTGTCTGACTTTATCGCCATCTCGTTGAGCTCCAGCATAATGTATCAGATTGAGCCTGAAGACTCGATCTAGCTCTATGCCTCGTTGTTTCACTTCCTCATGGATTGTTTCGGCCAGGGCATAACGTTCTGCTCTCACGGCGATCTGGAAGAGGATGCTAAAGGTCACAATGTTTGCTTGAGCCGATGATTGTTCCATATGCATCCACATCTCGATGGCACTCTTCAATTGTACGCTCGTAGTATTTCTGGCATGACTCCCTGCAAAATGTATGGCAGTTGTCCATATCCAGTTTGGTATTGGGACGCCTTCACCAACACACTCTTTCACAAGAGAGAAGTAGTTCTCCATGATTCCAGACTGATGTTTGTATTGCACCCATGCCAGGTGCCGGAAAAGGGCTCTCAGTGCATTGTTGTTCAAGTATCGTGGTTGCGGTGTAGGCAATGCCTTGTAAGCCGCCCAAAGATGTTTGAGATTGACGTATCCGAAATCTTGCCTTAGTAAGCTAAGGAAATGGCCGAGTCGCTTCGCGTGCTCTGCGCTTTGAGGTGGCAGATATTTGCGCTCGCCGGCCGAAGGTATACCCTCCTGCTCTGCAGTCAGAAAGAGCCGAGGTGCTAAAGGCTGATGCGACTCCTGCGTGTTCAGCTTTTGAACGCGCGAGGGGTCCTTCTTCTTCTTTCTCTTCGTTACAAAGCTAGTGTACATGTCGACAAGGCTTCTGTAGTCTGCTCTTGTAATCTCAGCTGGCTCTTTCGGTAATGCCACTTCATCGTCTGGTCTTGTCAACTGCGATGAAAACAGTCGCCTCGACTGCTGCGAATGATGAGCATGACTGGCTCTTGCGTAGTTGCCAAGCCAAAAAGTGCGGGCTGTAACATGCGGTCGATGTCGATGACAAGAGCTTGCTGCTACCAAGGCGTGAATGAAGATATCTTCCACTCGGCGCTGGTACCATCTTCCGCCCTTGGCAGCGCGCTCATGGGTATCATCGTGGAGCTCCCCTCTGTGTGCATAGTGTCGTCGTCGATGAGGATCTTGAGGAGATTGTACACATGCTGATCGGTTCGCTACATGCGCAGTGCTGTTGGGCAGCGGCAGGGATCGTGGCTTGACCAGGGGAACGAGTTTGGACATGAAGCGCACTGCATTGTGTCTGCGACTCCATCAGGACTTCGATGTCATTGCTCGTTTGTATCGCGAAGAAGAAATCAGGATGGACGGTGAAGAGGTGAAAGTCGCGTGAGTCGGAAGTCCATTGGCAAAAGTGCCAAGCCGGAGGTCTCCTCCGCGTCGACTTCGACTTCAATCCATCCACTAGTTTACGAACCATAACCATACCAATCGCAAGCAGCTATGTGGCATTGACTGAAGCATTGGTGAGCATCGAAAAATAACCACCCACCCCGAGACCACAACTCCACCCGCATTCGCCCATCATGGGCCGCTACAACTTCGCCGCGCAGAATGTCCACAAGCAGGCCACCCAACTCATCCAAGCGAAACGAATACCCGCGCCGCCACCATGGTACAACGTCATTGGAAGTACGCCACCCAGCACACGTCTAGTACGACCCGCAATGCAACGAGGACAGAAAGCCGGAGCGAAACCCGGACGAAAGAAGAGTCGGCTCTTTCAGCCCTTGAATCTGCAATTTGAGGAGGATAGACTGCGATGGGAGTACTTCAATGACCATCCCTGGGAGCTGGCGAGACCGAGAGTGATACTGGAGAATGATGGACGAGATCATGAGAAGTGGGACTGGGGCTTACCACTGGATTATTCCTTGAACAGGCCGAGGGCACAGGAAGCTGCGCAAGAGTGGGATGCGAATATGGTGACGCAGTCTGCCAGACCGATAAATGGAGAAGCGTATGACATAGAGACGCTTTCTACATAAGACATGGGCTGACCTTTCCCAGCGTGATTCAAAGACAGAATTGGCTCATGCACCACCGAGGTCTCAAAGAAGCCACAGCCTACGACCAAGCGCGAAAAGAGCTCTACCGACAGCGTCACGCGAAAGAGATAGAAACGCGAGTGGCTCGCGAGGAGGCAATGGCTTTTGGCGCATACTTCGGTCCTGGACCGCTCGAAACAGGCATGCACTTGGAAGACCAGCAGTACGAAGGCTGGAGAGGTTGGGCAAGGAAAGAGATCGAAACGCTTAAAGCGTTGCAGGGCTCTGCATACACTGGAACGGAAGCAGAGTCGGGAGTGGAGACTGATGGTGTAGAGCCAGAGGAATTGCAGGAGCTTGGCGGTCACGTGCCGGCCAGTAAAGCTGGACAGACGGCGCTGGGAGGCGCGGCTGCGCATCCTTAAGGCAGAGGAGAGCATGTATGATACCCAGAGCGTGTATGAGCTTCTGACATGTATAGATATTGGTGTTGCTCTCACAACGACCTCACTTGCCAATCGGATTCTTCCTCAGACGGACGCCCGCTGTGCTGCACTAGCGTGGTCCCAGCCTTTGCATCTGACAGGCTGCGATCTTTCGAAGGGGCAGCATTTCAATGACATTCACACTACCAAGCAGTGACTCGATGCCGATGTGGTTCCCCGTCCAGCCTCGCAGGTCAATCTCGTATCGTGTACAACAAAGGCGATTGTATTTTTCAAGTCAAAGAGCCTTGATCGCTCTATAAATGTGCCAATTGCGTCGTTCCTTATCCAAACAATGAGAATTGACAAAGCAGACTAAGAAAGAAGAAATGCTGTCAAAGAAGTCGAAAACTCCAGATCTTGAGGGACATAACATCTGCCATGCAGCTCTATCGTGTCCATACCTACCGGTATCTCTCTATTTCCTTGTGGGATTTGCGTTCTCCAGATTCAAAAAAGATTACAGTCGCTGATCGACCGCTTTCCACCAGGTGTGGATTGAGCATTTGCAAAATAAGTCCCTCCTTTATCTGCGATACAAATGGCTCCTCGAAGGACACAGAAGCAAGCAGCCGAGCTGCGAAAGCCAGCATGGAAGCGATACGAATCGGGCGATTGCGACCGCGAGTTTGAAGGTCGAAATGGATTTCGATCGTCGACGTTCATGGCATGCGTGCAAACCAACCCTAACACTCTTCCGCCGCCAGTCCAGAGCGACGAGGTAGAGATCCACCCTCTCTTACACCAGGGGCAATTCCGTCGTATTGGTGGGCAGGAAGAGCGCATTGGCGACGATGAGTGGAGGGCAATTCAACCTGCTGTTCGTTTGGCGTCGAGACTCCTGGAGAGCTCCGCGCTGGACGACTTCTTCCATGCAATTTGGTGTGGTGAATGGAAAAGGTTTGAAGATAGGGATGATGAGAATCGCATCGGGGTCGAGATTGATGCTGAGCATCTCACTTGTCCAGATGAGAAGCAGGGGGAGGTCAGGCAGAGTATCAGGGATTTGGTAAAATATACACACTTTTGCTTGAAATGTAGGACCGAGGACAGGCACTGGAATGACGAGGACGACAATGGACCGGCAGGCACGAGCGACGGCGAAGGTAAGCCAGACGCTGTGATGAGTGATGATAATGACGAAGACGCTCCAGAACAGATTTTGACCGATTCCAACACGTGGACACAGTGGACCGCGCTCAAAGACCAGGGAGGCTTCGGCGGCTGGACCAGCTTTACGGAGATTAGCCATCAGGTCTGGACAGATGCCATCGAGGCCCAAGAGCTTTTGGCGATGACTGGTGACCTTCCAAACTGGGTTGGTAGGCAATTCGAACTGGCTGTCACTCTGGTCCACGAGATCGCACACGCATACCGGGGAGCCAGGATGCCATGGGCCATGGATTTCGAGCCATTCTTTGGTGACGACACAGTCGCGGAGGTCGGATATCGACTAGAGAAGGCTCTCTTTGGCGGCCACTTGACTCGGTTGTACGACGAAGAAAATGTCTACCGCCATTGCTACCAGGCCGATTCGCAGACGAAGAAGAAAAGTAAGTTAGGCGGCGTCTTCGTTCTCTGGGAGTGGCCGTATCAAGCACAGGTAGAAGGCTATACTGACATGCGCAGAAAGCCTAGAGATGTACGCGCACTTGATGTGGCCTGGACGGTACCTATCGACTTCGTGAAGGATCTATTCTGCGATCACGCTTGGAATGGTAGGTTCAGCAAAACCCCAGGTGCCCTTAAACCACAGCGAACGCAAGGCTACTGCTTTCGTGTCGACGGAGATATGCTTCAGCCCGTCCGTGAGGGGTTTGATGAAGATGAAGAGCACAGGTATGTTCCCAAGGGCTATGTTCGCAGAATGACGATGCAAGACCGTGGGCTCATAGTGCAGTCAGATGCCGCGGCAGTCACAGACCAGGACGAGGGAGAGATCATAGGTAAGCTTATTCAAAGCAAGGGCACTCGTCCATGGCGTCGTCCCTTCACGGTAGGTCAGCCATACCATGGCTTGAATCTTGACCAAATTCAGAAGCAGTGCCCAGAGACTTGGGGTAAAGAGTCACGGGTCGCCAAGAAGATGAGAAAGTCAGAGAAGTTCCGTTGGTACCAAGCATAGAAACAGCATGGACGGGCATTCATGCGCGAAAGGGCATTTTGTCTGGACGAGATCCTCCATAGCCTAATCCGTAGCATCAAAAAGCAGTGCCACCACGGAATCATGTGAAAGGACGCCACTTCCAGGCAGCGGGCAGACGAGCCCATATTCGAAGCGTGATGAAACATACCCTGCTCGCGCTACTAGTATGTTTCATTCCAATGGTCCAGGAAATCCTCCGCATTGGTGTGGGTGATAGAGTTTAAGAATACATTCTGTTCCTGCTGCGCCTCGCTGTGTGCGCCGGCAAGCTGTGGGGTCTTGCGAGGCTGTGCATACAGGTGCATGTGTTTCAGGGCAGACTCTGACATGCAGTCTTGCGACGTGGTGATGTCAAGGTTCGGTTGAAGTCGTGTGACGTGGAGCTCGATATGATATTGCATTGCATCCGCGAGAGTCGTGGAAGTGGTAAAGGGATGGATCATCTGGTTTCGATGAGATAGAGCATGATCGAAGGATATTGAATGCGACCACATATCGCAGCTCAGAATATGATACGGCTCAAGTGCAGATCTGGCCTGGCAAGCTCGACAGGAGAGGATGCAAGCAACCAACATGCTCGTGTACAGTATGCATGTCGCTGTGTTTTGTTTCTTGGCGAGGCGAGCGGGAGAGATGGTATTGAAGCCTCAGGCATGCCAGAAATGCTTACTTAGCAAGCGCTACATCTATTTCAGTCTGTCCTGTGAACCTTCCGAGAGTGACGTGAACCTCGTCAATCCGACCCCATTCATTCACCTCGACCTCACTATCTGGCGCCTGCGTGGACTCGCATACACCCGTCTTCTCCCGCGAGATCAGCCATAACCACGACAAGGACAAGGGCGCTGCATCCCAAGCGACGTGGGTGTTGTGCAGGCCATAAGCTGGTCACGTTTGGCGCGCATATTAGGCCGAGTCGATCTTGATTGGAGCGAGTGCTGCGCCTCACCACCTATCTCCAAAGCCGCCCTTTGGCCCAGGACGTGCGGGCGGCTCACGACACGACTCCACCTGCATACCGCGGGCGAGTGTGGATGTGAGAGTGAGTGAGAACGTGAGCGCATTCTGATGTTGGCCTGCCTTTCCCGCGGTCGTCTGATTCACCACCACCACTCTCCCAGCTGGCGGCGCAAACCTCTTTGACCTCCTGGCATCCTTCCCGCACGATCTAGGGCTGAGGATTTGAAGCGAGCTCCTGCTATTGTCCCGTGCGGCTCGCGATACACTGCACCGCACTGCTTCTTGTCTTGTCGTCACTGCCTACTTCAAAGCGCCTATTCTATTCCTAGTTGCTCAGCTACATGGGCATGATGGACGCCCACTCTCAGCGCGGGCGCTCCCCTTCTGCAGGCCGCAATCATATAAGACACTCGTCTGCTTCGCCTCAGCCGCCCTTAGCCCAGGCCACTGCACCGCAGCATACGCAAGACAACTTCTCCAGCTTCGCATCCTCAGGCGGGTACGCCGACCCGACCTTCTCCCAAGACCTCTCACAGCAGACGCAGTTCTCGCTAGGTCCAACGTATACCGACTTCGAGCAGCAACAGCAATCGCAACAGAACGGTGGCATTGTGGACCACACCTTCCTCCAGGCGCAAGGTCTCAGCAACGGCAACGTGACTAACTTCCCTTCCTTCGACTTCAACCAGACCAACTTCGACACGACCAACTCCCTCGATCCAAGCCTCCTCAGTGCCGACCTCGACCCGAATACCTTAGATCTCCTGCCCACAGGCACCAACGGCAACACTGCCACCCTCGATCAGATGGCCGCAGCGATGCAGTCTCATTCGCCTACCCCACCGCATCTCTTCCCCGACATGGGCAGACGTCAGTCTGGCAGTCCCAGCCCACACGCCTCTCCTTCATTCCAACAAGCCAATGCCAACTTCGCAGGCATGAGTAGACCGCGCAATGCGTCGGAGTCGCTTGATCCGTCAAGCGCAATGTTTCCACAGGGACAAGGCAACGAGTGGATGAACATGGGCGCATATAGGTCGCACAAGCGGACACCCTCAGATAATCTCTCAGACATCTCTTCCAACCATGCCGCATCACCATACTTGGCTACGCTGGACAGCTTCGAAGTCAGCGGCGCACAATCTTCGCCAATGTTGAACTCGAGCGACCCCACATTCAACGACGGCTTAGGACTCCAACAATTCAGTCTGAGCGAGCAGCAGCAATACAGTCATAGCCCAGGTCACAGTCCTGGACACTCGCCTCACCTCATGCCGCAACCACAGCATGCGCTACCTCCCTTTTCAGCAGAGAACAACTTCGGACTGAATGCGACAATGAACCCATCTTTCGGCCAGCAGAACGGCATGGAAATGTTTCCGAGTATGAACCAAGAATCTTTCCCGTCTCTCAATAATCAGCAAGGATCAAGCCCTGGAGAACTTGGCCAGGCCGATCACATGAGTCCTCCAGAGATTAACATTGATTATGCGCCACCCACCAAGAACCCTGTAGAACATATTGGACAGGAGAACTCTCAAGATGCGCTCAGTCCGCCTTTACGCAGTGAGTTTCATGTACACTTCCCGTGTTTGGATGCTTGAAATAATGCTGACCTGTGCCGCAGCCACTAACCGTCAGCGTGCCAAGTCGGACTCGAACCTTGGATCTAGGCCATCTTCTCCATCATTTCAAGGACGTGGTCGGTCGCCTTCTGCAGGCGGCGAGAGCCTTTCGCCTTTCGACAACAGCGCGGTGGCCTCGCGCTCACCTTCGCCACGGGGACGCAATGGTTCGCTTAGCCGCGCGCGTAGCTCCAGCAGTGCATCTGATCAGCGTTCCGCAATTCTGGACCTGGCGGATCCGAACAGGACGCCTTCGAACGGGGCCGACAGCAAGCGAGTACAGAAACATCCTGCGACTTTCCAATGCACGCTTTGTCCCAAGCGCTTCACACGCGCCTACAACCTGCGCTCCCATCTACGAACGCATACAGATGAGCGACCGTTCGTGTGCACGGTATGCGGCAAGGCATTTGCTCGCCAACATGACCGCAAGCGACACGAGGGCCTGCATTCTGGAGAAAAGAAATTCGTGTGTCGCGGAACTCTACAAAGTGGTAATCAGTGGGGTTGTGGACGACGATTTGCACGCGCTGATGCTTTGGGACGCCATTTCCGATCAGAGGCAGGCCGCGTGTGCATCAAGCCTTTACTGGACGAGGAGGCAGCGGAACGACAAAAGCATTGGATGGAAGAGCAACAAGCACAACAGCTTGCTGCTGGCCTCAATGCACCTCAGCAACCTATGATGGGCCAGCCGCAAGTCGATATGATGAACAACTTCCTACCCGCTGCACTACTTGCGCAGTATCCTGCGTTAGGCAACATAGATTGGAGCAGCGTCCCTCAAGGCCCACCACCGGACGAGGAAGCCTATAGCGGCCGATCCTCATTCGACGCATCCAGCGGTGGCGAATACTACGAGGACATATCCGAGAACGAAATGGGAGATTACTCTGATTCAAACATGGGAGGCATGAACAATAGCATGCAGATGGGAGGATACGCCGGCAACCAAGCGGGCGACTACCTCAATGGTTTCGAGGGACGGTGATGATTCTGAACGGCCGCATATTACGATCGATCATGATTATGGCTACTGGGTCGGACTTTTGTCGCAGATGAGAAGGGTGGCACTTTATACACCAATTGTGTTTTTTGTGCTGTGCTCTTTGTTTTGAGGAAGCCTGCACGTGGGCTGGAGATTCGCCCATCGGATAGAAGGCTGGCGGGTCCGAATTGGGATTTTTTGGGCTTCTGAACATTTATGATACCATACCTAGAAGCCAGCAAGTTTTTGAATAAGATCTTTGCGAAATGTCAGTTGCGGTGCCCTCCTGTCGTTTTTTTCTTTGGCTTGCTTTTCAGGAAACATCACCAGCAGCATATGGACACTCTTGTCCTGTTCATTTCGCAATCAACTGCTCACACCTACTGACATCTTCCCGGTGAACGTGCCGTACGTTGAATGTGCGATCTTTAATCCGGGCTCAGCATGGGAATTCAGTCAAAGTGTCCGTGAGACGAAATTGAGCCATCCATCCATGCTGAAGTTACTACATGTAAAAATCACTACATGTATCCATCGAGATTTCCATCTGCGTGAGCCATACTATCCAACTTTCTTCCACGTTCTCCCTCAATATAATGCGAGATCGTGGGCGGAGATGTTGTAGGTGGCGGCAAAAGAGGAGAAAGGGATTTTTTGTCGCGCTGTGGAAGCGCATTCGGTGATTCGCAAAGGGAGGGAAGCAAGAGAGGAGGCCTCTATTATCAGCTGCTTTTATCTCGCTCGTCCTGCCCATCTTTGTCGTTGTTGGGGAAGTGTCGAGGTCTGGAATCGTCATCTTGTATGGATGGGTAGGAGACTTGCTTGGTGTGCGCGCTCGTTGTTATATCGACATTTGGCTTGACTCTCAGAAGGTAAAGTGAGAAGACTGCGGAGGTGATCGACTACATGACGAAAAAAGGTACGTCTTTCGACTACTTGATGTGATTATTAAGGGTACTACTATACAAGATCGTGACTCCTCCCGTTGAGGTAAAGTTATGACTTTTTTTTATTTTCAAAAACGCCCTCGGCCTCAATATGTGAGACCACAAAACCTATTCACATGACCCAGAGAAGTGGGTCTTCCCTCGCAACAACACCGGGTTTCCCACATGCAAGAGTTGTTGTTATGTGATGTGCCATCCGTTCCGTTCGTCACGCTGAATTGCTCATTCAAAAAAGAAATCAAAAGGTATGCTGTCGTCCTCTGCCACTCGCATTCGATCGTGCAATATGTGGTCGCGGAGATTTCAAAAGTTGCTGGCGGTGTTGACCGGGCCGCCGACAGGTTGATGATACCTGTCCAAGCCAGAGTCTCGGGCCTCCTTGACAATGCTGTCGTCTTGAGAGGCCATGAAATCATCCTGAGGCACGCGTTGTCGTCTCTTCTTGCCCCACAGTCGCCATGCTACGAGCCCTAAACCACCGAGCAGGATAGCCCCTCCGACTCCGCCAACCACACCACCGATGATCTTTTGACTCGAGGAAGAAAGGCCGTTGCTGGAGCTGCTATCTCCTTGGAGTGAGGGAGAGATGACGGAAGTTGCGTAGCCAGTAGTGGTCGCTATGACTGCGTCTGTGCTGATGCCGGTGCTGTAGACCACGCCGTTGGAAGTGTAGGATGATATGATGGTTGTAGGGACCGTCTCAGATGCCACGAGGGCGGATGTGACTGTCACGGCACTGGAGAGAGTGGATCGGTTGATGGTCGAGGATCCAACAACGACGATATCGCTGGAGCTGGTGGTCCTCGATGCCCTCGCCGTGACAGTGCTCGAATGCACGACATTTGACGTGATGGTAGAGCCGGACGAGTCTGTGGTCGTCACAGGAGAAGTGGTGGCCACTACAGTGGTTGAGTCTACAGAATCCGAAGTCGTGAGAGGCGAATCTGAGGAAGTCTCCGGGGTCGAAGTTGGTGTATCAGAGGTGATCGGAGTCGAAGAAGCAGAAGTTGTCGGCGAAGGGCTAGTCGTCGTCGTCGTCTCCTCGACGGAAGAGCTATCAGTGGACGACATGGTGGTGGGAGTCGAGGTGGAAGTGGTAACGCCTGTGCCAGCTACTTGTCGCTTGTTCTTGGGCAGAACACCGTCTGGGATAGAGTCTGCCTGTATTTGGGCAAAGCCTTCAAAGAGCGCAAACAGCATGACGAGAGAAGAGGCGAAAGAATTGTTGATCAGGTGGGTAGACTTTCTGCTTGCACGCGTCCAACGGTTGATTGGCGCGGGAGGGCAAATTAGATCAGCGTCGTCCAAGGGCCAGACCTCTCCTAGTGCTGTCCGAAAGGCTTGGTATGTACAGGGAAGCGGTTGTGTAGAAGAAGTGAATAACTCGAGCGAATGTGACAAGCGAAGGACAATTCTGGTGATGATGATGCTGATGCTGATGATGGAAGAGGAAGACGGAAGGTGAAGTTGCAGGAGAAGAAGGAACCTGGAAAGTGCGTTCTTCCACGCATCCACACGCATCCACACACCCCATCACTCACAATCACTACTTCGCCCCAAAAATAGGGTTTAGACGGGGCCTTGACCAGAAGCGGATTAGCCTGGTCCGCCTTGAGCAAGCTGCTGACGACACGCACAAGATCGAATACGAAGTTCCATCTCCTTCTCGTCCACACTATGCATCATATTCATCCCGATCTTGACCAATTTGCAGCATGTCCTCTGCAGATGACCGCAATACCACCTGCATATCGATCATCTCATACGACAGTATGCAGAATTCAGCTCGCAATCATTGAAACAGCGAGCGCTCTAAGGGCTCGTTGAGAAACGGGGCAGCTGCAGCCACGGAGCCGCCTCACGCACGTTCTGGAACACGTTACAACGGCCCCCTCCCTCCCGTACCGTTCCATACGAATCCCAGCATCCCGGTCGTCCCAGAAACTCGTTCGCTTGTCATCAGCTCATCACAGTATTGGGTCAGCAGCGAGCACAATCTCCGTCAGGCAACAGATGAAGTCGTGGAAGACACGGTTTCCGTGGCCCTCAAAATCGTTTTTCCGTTGAGCAAGGTGGCTCAAAGCCTCAAAACCCTGAGATGTTAGACTCTGGAAGACCCGAAAGCCCACCCCGTCTTTTTCATGTACGTGTAACGAACGCACAGTACTGCATTTCTGCAAGTCGGAAGCCAAAACCCTGCCCTCTACTGAGCCTTTCATGCGTGTTTGCAAATCAATGAAGCTTCTATCGAAAAGAAGACAGGCCCATCATTTCTTTCTGTGTAATGTACAGGAAGCCTGCAAGCAAGAGAAAGCTGCATCGTCTCGTACAGCTTACCCTCGAGGTAGTGTGCGATACTGCCAGTACTGGTGCCGTGGCCGCGCGTGGATGCAAGTCAATGTCCTCGCATATAAGCTTCGTTGAAACAGCCAGCTATGGACGTTCACTCTTACTCAAATAATGCCTCAGATGATCTCAATCGGCCCATTTTGAGGCTTGCATCAGGTCACAAGGTTGATCTTGAAACTCATCAGTCCTACACTCTCAGGAGCTTGACCAAGGTAAGAATCACATCTATACCTAGGAATCGAATCTTCCAGTCAGACAACTACATCTGCCCCACTTCTAGGACACCCGAAACACAAACAACATTATCTGATCAATAATAAGGGGGTATCATCATTGCAGTTCATCTAAACATACCGCCTCCGAAAAACAAAAACGATTGTCAAGCTCTCGACCACATCAAAGCATCATGCTCCTCCTCCTACTCGCCACCCGATCCGTCCTACCCAAAACACTGGCAGCACTACTGGCCGAGTCTTTCGGCACAGTACTATGTCTACTCCCCACTCTCTTGCCGTCAGGCGAGGCCGCCCTGATACTAGTTGAGTCCGTAGCTGGACTAGATGTATCCTTGAAATCGTAAAGGTCCATTTCTTCCTTCTTCGCTGCTGCAGCGTCACGGTCCGGACCGAAAGGCTGGGAGTCTCTCCTTTCGCTGGCGCCGAATTGCTCACGTCTCTTGCGGCTGGTCGCTATCACAGACGAGAGAGTCGCTGCTGAGCTCGATGGTCTCGTGTTACGCGCGACGAGTTCGTCCGCAGTCGTCGTAGCAGGAGGATGCTCATCCGTGCTCTTCGCCCGTAAAGGACTGCCCTCCATCACACTCGTCGTAGTAGACTTCCATGCAGACTCTTCGTCCTCAGACTCTCTCTTGATTGACACAATTCTCGGGACTGACGTGGAGCCACCAGACGACTTCCTCACCTTCACGGCGTTCATAACACTTCGGGGATCTTGGATGCCGCTGAGGGCATCTACCATTTGCTTGTCTGGACGGCGCATCTTGGCGATGAGGCTGGGTTCTGCGTAGTTGACTGCTGAGCGCGCTCTGCGCGAAGGTCGAATACCACCGTCGGTGGTGATACTGAGAGAGCTCAGGTCCGATGGAGGCGGTGTATCTCGAGCTTCTGCCTTGATGGCTGTCGAGGGTTCTGAGTTGGCGGGCGAGAAAAGGTCGTGCGTTGCTGGTGTCTCGGGTGGCATCTGTTCTGCTGCAATTGACTCGGGTTGGGTAATCTCGAATGTTGGCAGGATCTCGTCTTGGAATGAGGGCTGTGGGACTGAAGAGACCCGCCGTCCTCGTGGAGCAGATCTTTCCTTGTCCTTGTTGGCAGGTGCTTTTGGTGCTGGCTTCTTGAGATCGTCTTTGAGTGGCTTCACAGTCCTCGCCAATGCCTTCTTAGGTGACATATTGACGCTTTTGTCGCCCAGGATCTTTCGCAATGGCTTGGGTGGCCCTGCATGGTTGCTTAGTTCATCACTCCTCGGCTCTGGCTCGTCAAGCTTGATCTCAGGCTCTTGCTCGGATTGTCCTGTAGATACCTTGCGGCTGAAGGTGAAATCGTCTTTGCTGGGTGGCTTGATGGGCTTCTCCGTATCTCTGTCGGCCAGTTTCCTCTTAGCACCAGTTCTCAAGATCGTCGTAGCGGCCTCATTGTCAGCCTTCTCTGGCGATTGCGCAAGAACAGAGTGCCGCCGAATTTCGATTCTTGATACCGAGTCCCTCCTTCTGCGCCGCGTTTCCAAATTGACAGAAGGCAGCAGTTCCTCTTCGCAGACTCTTGGTGACACTGATGACGCTTGAGGATCTGCATTCTGGCTGGTGCTGAATTTGATGGGGTCTTCAGTATCAAAATGCGCAACTGGGGGAGGACCGAGATCTGGACTTCCGCTCGAAGCGCTGTGGTTCGATAGCCGTATCGCTCGGATGTGCTCATCATCCAGAGTCCTTCGCGGGTATGTCTTGTTCTCGTTGATTGTCGGCATGACAGCATCCTGCATTATCTCAGCCAGCGGCTGCCTTTCGCGATATTGTCGTTGACTCGGACTCAACACCTTGCTCTTCTCGACCGACGGCATCTTCGCCTCTACCTCATGCGCAAGATCCAGACCATCCACAAGGCCATTCAGCTCCGCGATCTTCGCTCTCAAATCACACTTCATCCTCGACACCGCCTCGCTCGTTGCCGCTCTTCGCGCATCGTGTAGCTCATGATGCAAGCCCAACACCTGCTCCCTCAGATCAAGATTGTCCGCAAGTAGTTTGCTGACCTCCAATTCCAAGCTCCGGATGCGCAAAGACTGTGACGAATTATTCTTGGCAAGCTCGCGATTCTGGCGGATGAATCGGCGTTTCACTTCGTCGAAGTCAGTGGCAGGCTTCTGTGGAGCGGGTTTCGATTTCGTGCGCATCTCATCTCGCCGTGGTAGACAGATTGCGGGAGAATGATCTTGTTGACGGGAAGAAGTGTACTTACGAGCTTCAAGACTCTCTGGGGGAGTAGCAACGCTGGCCGCATGACTACTGGTAGCAGCAGGAGCGACAGGCGGCTCGTTCAAGCGCGCCATTCATCAATATCATCCAGATCTCCCGTATACTATGTTGTAATGGTCGATATTGATGAGGATTGCCGGGAGTAGAATACCCGCGGATAAATGGTGAGCGAGTGTCTCGGTGATACTCGAATTGGTGGTGAAATCCTAGCGATGTGTGCGTTTCAGTATGCGTGTCGTTGCCTCCACCAAAAGTTGTTGCTAGGGTAGTAAACAAAGAGCTTCCAAGTTGGGCCAGGTAGCAACAGCCGTTGCCGCTGCCCGAAGCTTGTATTTCTGCCCCTCGATTCCGTCTCCCACTCTTTCGGGACGCGACTTTCACGTGTCATTGAAACACCACACACGAGAAGACCAGGAGACATGTCGTACTCAACGCGCCCGACATCGCGACAGACGATCCTGCCCTCCCAGCACACACGCACTGGATCATCTCTCGGTGTCAATGGACAGTCAACCTCTCAATCGGCCTTGCAGACACGTATTCATGAGAAGAAACTCGAGCTCGAATCTCTCAAGCAGCTACGCGACCTGTCGGCTGGTTTAGCTGGGCAGATGCAGCAGCTAGAGGACAAGCTGTCGACTCTGAGCGATGGAACGGAAGCAGTGGCGGCAGTCATGGGAAACTGGAACACGGTCTTGAGAGCAGTGTATATGGCGAGTCAGAAGATTCCCAAGCCGAAGGAGGAGGGGAAGGAAGATCTGCCACAAACATTGGTCAGGATTCCAATCCAGCAAGCGGAAGCGGCACAGACAGGGCAGGAGAGGAAGACCGTGGAAGGCGGAGATTGAGAAAATGAGATGGTTCTGTGGGTGTGAAACCAATTGCGTCCAGCTGCATACACGCGACGAGAAAGCAAGTCTCATGAAGCTTCGTCGTTCGGCCGTGACGACGCAGGCTCAGTAGAGGTCCCGCGCATTCTGCAGTCACGAGCTGCTGACGCCATATCTTCGAGCATGAGTTCTAGAGAATGAACCCAGACTCGATCAAGCAGTGATTACTGGCAGCAAGCAGAGTCCTCAGCACTGTATCGCCATGCTTGACCATCTATGTCTACCTCTATGGCAGCCGGGTAGATCTCATCGAGCCGATCATCCGGACTCTCTGCGGCCTATCAATTCTTAAGCAATCTTGGCCTTCCACCCTTGAAACCACCCATGCGTCCGCGTGTGGACGGAAGCCTGACCGCTCAGCTCAGGAGAACCGGAGCACTGCTGGTACCGTCGATGTTATAGCTAGCCTGTCTGTCGGAGAGACCGTTTTACAATCAACGAAGACCATCGTGGAAATTCGATCCGTTGTCAGATGTTTGCATTCAACCTTCCTTCTTGCTTTTATACTTCGGCTGTCGCTCATACGCATTGGGACTCGGCTGCCTTTCTTTACCCTTGCCCTTCCCACTCTCTTCTCCGTTGTCATCTCCCTGCTTCCGCCCTCTCCTGCCTTTCCCTCCAGCCTTCTGTGCGCGACTCAGATCCGGCTCACTGTCACTGTCATCGTCGCTGGAGCTCGAGTCGCTCTCCGAGTCGCTATCACCTGGTTCGTGTGGCTTGTGATAGATGCAGCAGACTTTGGAACTCTTCTTTCCCATGCCTTCGTTGTCCACGACATCCTCTGCCCATTGAATGCGACGAGCTGGCGAAGGTTCGGCACGGAGACGAAGGGTACCTGTGGGTATTGATGGTCCTGCTGAGGTCGCTGTGACGGTCTGAGAGCCAGAGGTAGCGTTGGAAGTCGCGGTGGCAGATCCTTGTGCGCGGAGGTGTGTCCTTTGCGGTTGTGACATGACGCGTATGTGCCTGGCCGTAGACTGTCGGGCGGTGTGGTCTTGATAGTAGTTTGTGATCAGGTTGTGGTTCTCGAGGAGTATCACAGACTGTGGCGAGATCAATATCTTTGGGAGTCTTCTCAGCCTCAAAGAAAGGCGAATGTTGATTTCGTGACGTTGGTGCGGGGTGGGCGAGAGTTTTGGTAGGCGGAATGACCTGCAGGGCGGCACCAAAGACGAAGACTGCTGCTGCTGCTATTGCCGCCAACACACAGTAGTCAGGATCTCAGTGGTGCTATAGGCTTGCTCTGCCAACAACCAGCATCGTCGCCCGGTAGCCGTCGTCGTTGTCGTCGTCGCCGTCTGTTGATGGCTTTGTAATCGACAGCTTCATTCTCACTCTTCGCACCCACATCATCGCTCCTCCATATCCGCGCGCTAGGGAGAAGAACCCCCGCCACTTCACGCTGCCGCCAACAACGCTTGATCGGACATCTGCCTGCCGCAAAACGCTTTCTTCCCCACTACATTGCACCCAGCACAAGCCTTCCTGACACAGCTACCCACATCATCTCCACCACCACGACAACGACACCGCCGACGCGTCTCGAACACCCTCGAAACACTCCTGATTGCTCCCGCCGCTGCATGAGCCAGTCCTAGGTGGCTTCCAGCGGTCTGCGCGCGTCAAGCAAGCTCTCTCACCAGACGCCCGCAGCACATCTCGATCGCTTCATATTCCACACGCACACATCCTCGAATACCGCAATCATGGCTATGTCCATTGAGGAGCTCGATAGCACTGTGCGTACCTTCTACGAGGGCCGTGGTGAGCAGCAAAAGGCTGCCCAGGCCAGCCTCAACCAGTTCAAAGAGAACCCGGACGCATGGCTGCTGGTTGACAAGATCCTGCAAGATGCGCAATACCCTCAGACCAAGTATCTTGGTCTGCAGGTCCTCGACAATGTGATCATGACGCGGTGGAAGGTCCTGCCGCGGGACCAGTGCCACGGCATCCGCAATTTCGTCGTCAACTTCATCATCCAGCAGAGCAGTTCTGAGGAAAGCCTACGGAAAGAGCGCGCTTTGCTGAACAAGCTAAATCTTGTCCTCGTCAGCATCCTCAAGCAGGAATGGCCGCACAACTGGCCCACCTTCATCAACGAAATCATCTCCTCATGTCGCAGCAGCTTGCCCATTTGCGAGAACAACATGGCCATCCTGCGCTTACTGTCAGAAGAGGTCTTCGACTTCTCCCAGGACCAGATGACGAGCACGAAGACCCGACAGCTCAAACAGAGCATGTGTGATGAGTTCACCAACATCTACAATCTTTGCTCCGAGATCTTGCAAACGGCAGATCAACCCAGCCTCATCAAGGCCACGCTCGAGACTCTGCTACGCTTCCTCAACTGGATTCCACTGGGCTACATCTTCGAGACTCCACCGAGCGGGCAATCACTTATCGAGACATTGCGGAGTCGATTTCTCGAAGCACCAGAATTTAGGAACATCACACTCAAGTGCTTGACAGAGATCGGCAGCTTACAGACAGAGCACAACTGGAGCGAGAAGCTTGTCCAGATGTTCACCGATACCCTCACCACAATCTCCAAGATCATTCCATTGTCGCTCGACCTCAAGTCTACATATGCCTCATCGAATGGTAGGGATCAAGAGTTTGTACAGAACCTGGCGCTTTTCCTCTGCAATTTCTTCAGCAATCACCTCAGTATTATCGAGAACCTGCCGAACCGCGATTACCTTCTTCATGGTCATTTCTACCTCATTCGGATAAGCCAGATCGAGGACCGTGAGATCTTCAAGATCTGCTTGGAATACTGGACGAAACTGGTCTGCGAGCTCTACGATGAGATGCAACAGATCCCCATCACAGAGATGAACCCTCTCATGAACATGAGCGGCATGAACGGCAGCGCGGTCAATGCACAGATGGCAGCGAGCTATCCGCTGCGCAAGCATAAGTACGGGGAGGTGCTATCAAATCTGCGACAGGTTATGATCGAGAAGATGGTGCGACCTGAAGAGGTACTGATCGTCGAGAATGACGAAGGTGAAATTGTGCGTGAATTCGTTAAGGAATCGGACACCATCCAGCTCTATAAGACCACAAGAGAATGCTTGGTCTTCCTGACGCATCTGGACGTTGTGGATACGGAGCAGATCATGTCAGAAAAGCTGGCGCGACAAGTCGACGGCACCGAGTGGAGCTGGGCCAACTGCAACACCCTTTGCTGGGCCATTGGCTCTATCTCCGGGGCGATGAACGAGGAGACCGAGAAGCGTTTCTTGGTCACAGTCATCAAGGATCTGCTTGGTCTGACTGAGATGAAGCGTGGTAAGGACAACAAGGCCGTGGTTGCATCTAACATTATGTACATTGTTGGCCAATACCCGAGGTTCCTGAAGGCCCACTGGAAATTCTTGAAGACGGTCGTCAATAAATTGTTCGAGTTCATGCACGAGACGCATGAGGGCGTCCAGGACATGGCTTGCGACACATTCATCAAGATTGCGAACAAATGCAAGAGGCATTTCGTCATCCAACAGCCTGGCGAGTCGGAACCTTTCATCGACGAGATTGTGAAGACAATGCGCAAGATTACATGCGATCTGTCACCACAGCAAGTCCACACATTCTACGAGGCTTGTGGTTACATGATCAGCGCACAAGGCCACAAGAACACCCAGGAGCGTCTGATCAGCGAACTGATGAGCCTGCCCAACCAGGCATGGGATCAGATCATTCAGTCCGCACACCAAGATCCGTCCATTCTCCAAAATGCCGAGACTATCAAGGTCGTCGGAAATATCATGAAGACAAACGTGGCAGCCTGCAGCAGCATCGGCTCCTACTTCTATCCTCAAATTGGCCGGATCTACATGGATATGCTAACCATGTACCGTGCATCCTCTCAACTGATCGACGAGGCAGTCCAGCGGGAAGGCAATATTGCCACAAAGATGCCCAAAGTCCGAGGTATGCGGACGATCAAGAAGGAAATCCTCAAACTCATCACCACATACGTGGAGAAGGCGGATGATCTGGAAATGATCCACACTCAGCTTGTGCCACAGCTCCTAGAGGCTGTGCTCCTCGACTACAAGAACAACGTTCCAGATGCGCGAGAGGCGGAAGTTTTGGCAGTCATCACGATGCTCATTTCGAAGCTACAGGTACGTTGGACCCCCAACACAAGCAAGTACATGATCGTACGCGCGATCGCCCTCAAAGGTAAATTCGACGAGGCTGACAACAACAATCAGGGCATGATGACTGAGCAAGTTCCGGCCATCCTGGATGCCGTCTTCGAGTGCACGCTAGACATGATCAACAAGGACTTCTCGGAATACCCTGAGCATCGTGTCGAGTTCTTCAAGATGCTTCGCGCCATGAACCAGCGATGCTTCCCTGCACTGCTGAAACTCGACCAAGCTCACTTCAAGCTGGTCATCGATTCCTGCATGTGGGCCTCGAAGCACGACAACCGCGCTGTCGAAGGCGAGGGTCTGCAGATGTGTATCGAGCTTATCGAGAACATGGCAGGCCAGACAGACCAGCAGACCTGCGACGCATTCTTCCAGAACTTCTACACCACCATTCTGCAGGATGTCTTCTTCGTGCTCACCGACTCAGACCACAAGGCTGGCTTCAAATACCAGTCGATGCTGCTCTCCCGCCTCTTCTGGCTTATTGGCGCCAACAAGATCAACGGACCGATCTACTCCAGCGATCAAGCGCCTGCCGGCACTTCCAACAGAGACTTTGTGCAAAACTTCGTCGCCTCTCTCCTATCGAACGCTTTTCCGAATCTCCAAGCTGCTCAAATTACCACCTTTATCAAATCGTTGTTCGACACTACCGAAGACCAAGCTAAATTCAAGATTATCTTACGTGATTTCTTGATCCAGCTGAAGGAATTCGCGGGCGACAATGCTGATCTTTTCAGCGAGGACCGCGAGAAGGCTGCTCAGGACGCCAAGGATGCGGAACACGCGCGTATGGCCAAGGTTGGAGGATTGCTGAAGCCGAGCGAGCTTGAGGACGAGGATCTCTGACTGGATCAAGAGGTTGAATTGTCGAGGGGGAGTGGGCGCGACTTTACTGCTGAGGATGCTGAGGCGCTGGGTCTGTAACGTGAGGCTATCGTCCGGCGCAACGGGCGCATTCGCAATGACGGGCGCAGGCTGTGATTGATGGGCACGGGAGAATTCCTGCCACCACTTGACATGAGGTAGAAAAAGCATTTTTCGTGGTTGGGTTGGCCTTCATGATTTTGCTGTCTTGCCGACTAGATTGCGTATACCCGGAATTTGAAAGAAAGAAAGAAAGAAAGAAAGAGATCTTCAATTGCAATGATATGGACTCATGTCCGTCCTTCGACAGTCGGAGCGCTCGGACTACTAACAAGATGAATCAATTGGGTGAAATCATCAGAACTTTCATTGGTATCATGCAAGCCGAGACTCCGACCCCATATCGCTACTGAAGTCTGACACAAGACTAGTTATACACCCTCCTCTGCCTCCCAGCCGGCGGAGCAAGAGCCGGCGCTCTGGGTATGTCTACCATCTCAGGCCTCTTGCTCTCCTTCGGCGGAGCAGGCAGCATCTTCAGACTGGCAGAAGCCTCTCTCGCCTCTCTGACGTCTTTCTTGCTCATGCCCAGATTCGTCGCATACTCGCCAAACGCCAACATGATTTCCTTCAGGCCTTCCTTCAACACCACGAGGACTTCTTCGACTTCTCTGACCTGCCGATCTTGCGGGTCTCGGAACGTGACGTCGGTCGAGTGCGGGCTGAGAGTCGAGGTGAAGTGGGAGATGGTGGTGATGGTGGAAGTGAAAGTGCGGACAATGCGGGCGATGTCCTTTTGTACTTGGCCGTAATCGTCCTCCTTGAGGGAACACACGCACAGCTTCGCCAGAGATTTTGTGGCGTGTACGATATTTGCACGTGAGCTTGTGGGTGAGCCAAAAATGACGGAAAGAACTTTTCGGGCGAAAGTCTGGCGGAAGGGCTCGCCAATGGAAGTTTTGAGAAGCTGGGTGCGATAGCTGTTGGCTTGTGCTTGGAGTTGCTCGGGGGTGAGACGTTTCTGCTCTTCTGGTGAGAGCACGAGATCTGCGCCGTACTTTAGGAGCTTCTGTGCTCGAGGGGAGACTGGATCCTGACTGCCAGGTGTCTGACCGATTGATTTGGCCATATTACCAAACGTGTTCATGAAGTCTGATTTCTGTCCTCTGGCGAAGACATCGGCGTCGCTCTTGACACCTTGGTCGGCGATTCTCTTCAAGCCGGATGGTTCCTCAGGCTGGTAGGCGATCAGATCTTTGTGCTTTTGCTTCTGCGCTTCGAGCTCTCTTTGCTTTGCGCCGTGGTCGGTGGGCTGAGTCGCAAGGTTGATTCTCTGTTTGATGGCTTCAATCTCTTGGAGAGCACACTCGCAGACTTGGCTCCATGTGCTGCCATCCTTCCGTTCGACTTCCGTGTAGATAGTCTTCCTTCGCTGATCAAACCCTCCGCAGATGACAAAAAGTTCCCAAAACGCAAAGCTTTTCACGAGTTCCTTCTTACTTTTCAGGCCAGTCAACAAACTGCCATTCGGGTCCTTGCTCTTGTGTAGAACTATGCCGTGGGTATCTTTGATCTCGTTGGTCAACGGTGCTCCCTTCTTGAGAGGGATCTGAGCGACGGAAACTCCGAATACAGTATTCGAGACTTCCCAAAGAAAAATGAGGCTGAAGGGCGCCGCAAAGATCTGCCTCAATATCTTGGTGAAATGCATGATACCGGTCGGCGCAGCGCTCTCTGGGAGAGAAGGAAAGAAGAGCCTTGCGCCGCTGTACGTCCATGGCCAGACCAGATGTCGAACAAGTGTAAAGTAGAGAACCAAGTTCACCATATTGACGATGATGGTCAAATTAATGGCGCTGCGTCCCATCATTCCCAGCCGCTCGACCACAGCCCGAGGCACACGTGGAAGTCGCTTCAAGGATGGGCCAAGAGTGCTTGTGATTATGTTATGTTGCTCATTCTCATCCTCTGTCGAAAGTGGTACGAGCACTCTGTCGTAGTCCTGCACCAAATGTATACCAGCCTGGAAAAGTCCAGCCCAGACGAAAAGGCACCTCAAATACAGCGGGTTCTCATTCAAGCGCGGCTTTTCATGAGGCAGACCTTGATCGACCATGGCCAGCTCAGCATTCTCCTTCCTCGTCCAAATATACACCTCCCCATAAAACCACGCACTGAAGATGTACCAAGCAAATGTGTGTAGTGTGCTGCTGAAGCCCTTCACCCCTGCAAGCTGCAGGTAGACGCTCTCAGTAGCGCTTGCAGATGTTCGTTCACCGATATGCATATTCGCAACCCGGACGATGAAGACTGCCAGACATGGTATGAAGACGAGCAGGGTCCGTATGCCAGCACTGCCCAAGGGAAACCATGAATACAGCCAGTGGCCGGTGTTCGACAGGAGGAATGCGTCCAACCAACAGACACTCAAGACAGTGAGGGCGGAAAACGTGAAGCGGCGGTGTAGCGCGGGTGTAAGAAAGTCCTTGTAGGGGCGTATTCGTTCTTGCGGTCGTGAAGCTGATGGAGCTGCCACAGATCGGGATGCAAAGAGATTATTCTGCGTGGTGAGCGTTTGGGTAGCCATGACAGTTCGGCCTGGATCGAGTCGGTGGTCTCTCGAGGTCTGTGTTTGTTATTGCATGTTCGAAGGGGAGCTGTTGTATGAGGTGAAAGTACGATGAACTGTCGAAGAAGCTGGAGCTTCACTTCGACTTTCGCCAAAGCCGCACGGTTGCACGTGTAAACAGTCGCTAGCGTCGGCGGCATTCTTTCCGCCCGTGGCGTCGTCATGCGGCCTTTGGGCTGGGCGGATCCATCGCAGGCGTCCGTGTATCGCGACCCGCACGACAAGACAGGACAAGGCTCCCATTCACATAACACTCCTAGCCCAGCACTCCCACTACCCTTCTGAACACAGAGTCCCAACCATGGCATACCGCGACTCCTCTAATCTGGAGTCTCAACCCACGACCTGGCGCCGCGAGGACGACCCGGAATACGCCGACGACCCCGAATTCAACCAATACACCACGCAGCTCTCCGACAAGCTCTTCTCCCTCACAGCCAACATCTCACGTCTCAGCAACCAAATAGCCCTTCTCGGCACGCGAAAAGAGACCGAACGAGTGCGTGAGCGAGTGCAAGATATCCTATCAGAAACTGGAGACGGCTTCAAAGAGGTCGGCGAGGGACTCAAGAAAGTACAGTCATGGCACGATTTGGGCCCCAGTCAAAAGTACACTGCTGGAAAACTCAGCACCGAGTTCCGCGCTAGTTTGGGAGAGTTTCAAGGGCTACAGAGACAGGCACTTGACAAGCAACGAGCCAGCGCTTCTGCTCAGAGAGCCGCGTTAGAGGACGGCAGCGCGGCAGCAGACGCCGAAGGCCGTCAAGGAGGACAGCAACAACTCCAGCAGCAAGAACAGCTCCGTCTCGCCGACCAGAGCGAAGTCGACTTCCAGGAAAACCTAATCATCGAGCGCGAATCCGAGATCCGAAATATTGAGTCTTCTGTTACGGAGTTGAACGAGCTATTCAGGGATGTGGCAACGATGGTGCATGATCAGGGCGGGATGCTGGATACTATTGACGCAAATGTCATGCAGACGAGAGACGATACGAGGAATGCGGATGCTCAGCTGAGGACGGCTAGTCGGCATCAGAAGAGCGCGAGAGGGAAGGCGTGCTGTTTGTTGATGATCCTTGCTATTGTGTTGGCAGTGGTCATTCTGGCTGTAGTGCTGAACTAGTGCCAGATCTTGTCGCGTGTTGGATTTGGAGGAAGAGTGGATGAAGTTTGTTGATATCCCATGGCGTTGCAGCAGGCGGTAGAAGGAATCGCAAGAATATCAATTCCACAGATCAACAGTCCAATGCTCACGTCTCAGTTGGTCGGCAGCTCAAAAACACGACGTAGTGGTAGAGAAGTACCAACACACGCGGAAAGGTCTGCTCGCGGCGTTCGCGCCGTCCGTTTGGTACCGATTCTGGCTCCCCATTGGCGCTTATGTGGTTCATGTTGCATGGGGACGAAGTGCCCAGGTGGCACATTCGCAAGCGGAGTTTCTGAGGCTCACCGAGAAAAATCCAATCTGCTTGCAACTGCCAGCCAATGCAGCCCTCACTGCACGATGCCGTGTGAGAGGGATGCAGTGAAACCATGCCGCTCACTCCTGCAGCACATGGACGGCACAGCAATGCGTCTCAGCATCTCAAGGACGCGGATGGCTCAGCACTAGGCTTCAGACATTGTCTGTGCCTGTTTCTTGACGTGCTTGTGACGAGCTCAAGAGGCTACGAACTTGCCTTATCAGTTCAGCCTCTCTTTGCTATGCAACCTCGGATCCGTACGCTCTCAAGTCCATCAAGTTCTATTTTAGAAGCAGTCTCGACATATTCATGCTCGTCATGGCTTTCTGGGAATTCAAACTGCGGTACAGCCACGTTATCTATGCTACGTGCGTGACTGCGATGCTCGTATTCGTCTCGACGAGACAACAAGTACAACACAAGCCGAGTCCTTCATATCATCGGCATGCTGGTGATCTTCTGTCGCTGGGCCATATCACCGCCAAGTTCGCCTATACCACCTTTTGGTCTCATGGGTTAAGACACGATGAGGAGGATATCAACGACGATAATTACTTTGTGGCCACGCGCATACTGGCGTATCAGCTCCTTCACGCACCCGAGACGAAGTCCACCCACGGTTACCCATTTATTGTACTTGTCAACGAGCACGTATCTGCAGCGAAAAGAGAGCGGCTTGTAAAGGACGGCGCCATTGTGTGAGAACCCAAGCCAGTGGATGGCAAATGGTAAGATCGATACAGCTGGATCGGCCGCAATCGTGATTAACCTCTCCTCTTGTAGGATCCAAAACCCTGATTATTGACCTGGAAATTCGTCATGACGAAGCTCCGCATCTGGGAGCTGACGCAGTTCGAGCGCATCTGTTTCATGGATGCCGATTTTGTACTGGCGAGACCGCTCGACGGGGTCTTTCTAGATCCAGCTGTCAACGTTCATCACAATCTCAATCTCAAGACACGCGACGCCGCTGAACCCGACACATATGTTCTCTCCGGGCTACACGAGATCAAAGGTCTTGCACACCACTTCCCTCCCAGAGAAGGAGAGATCTACGGGCACTATATGAATGCTGGGTTCTTCGTTTTGAGACCGTCGTTAGACATTCTCCGTCTCTATCTTGGCTATACAGAAACGCCAGGAATATTTCCCCCGGAGATGCCCGAGCAAAATCTACTCAACCACGCCCATGCCCCAGATGGGAACATGCCATGGAAGGCGCTGAACGCGACTTGGGACATTCATCTCCCGACCCTCGAAGACTGGCTTGGCGGAGTCGCTTCGATGCACGCAAAGTGGTGGGAGCGCACGGAGCCGGAACTTCAGTCGGTCTTTGAAGGTTGGCGATGGCGTATGAAGGTTTCTTCGAAGGTCTCGATAGAAGATCTGATCGCTATTTGTAGGAGATCTGATCGCTATTTGTTCGGCTGTCATGTCTGACCCTATGGCAAGATGTGATGCTCCATTGGCGAGAAAAACCACCGATCCACTTATCTGGCACAAACAATCCACACTTTGTTGTACTACGGGCTGGCAACGGGATCCTCTGAACAAGACCTAGCTGCAGTGAAGACATTTCTCAACCTAAGGCAAGATCATTATTGTAGAAAGCGGTAGCGATGGTGTTCTTGCCTGCCTATGGCGTGGCCCTGGTCACTCCACTCACTTGCATTGCAGCTGAAGTGCCTAGATCAGTATGCCCACCACTCTTCTCGGTACTCTGCGTCAAGCCTGTATCACCTTGCGAAGTCGATCACCTCGCATAGGGCACAGCAGGCGCTTCAACAAGCTTGTGAAACCTAGAGGCGACCAACGCTTACTAGACCGTGAACTCATTCTCCGTCGCCTCCAGGACCAGAGTGTCACCACTAGCTTGATACCGACCATCATGGCTTCTGCTCAGGGACACAGAGCCAATAACCTCGCTACAGAAGTAGCACAGCCCAATCAAGAAAGGGTCGAGCACGCCTATAGCGCACAAGTCGTCCCAAGTTGCCCCGACAATGCTTTCCAAGAATCCAGTCGATCAGCGTCATATATGCAAGTCCTACTAGACAAATGTAAGTGCTCTGCCGCCATCGTGCAATAACACCCGGCCGCACGTGCATGGACATTCAGTAGATAACAACAAAAGCAAGCAGATCTGCGATCTCTGGCTCACGGCACACTTGCTCATCTTGACACTCATGGTCGCTGTTGTAGCAGTCATGAGTGCTGGCGTCGCAGCAGGAGGGCTTCGCTGTACATCCACACAAGATTGCTGATCAAGATGCTGGTGTATCGCTACCATACAGCACCGCATCATCGACCTCAACGTCACCGTCGACCGTTCTCCAAGGCATATACTCGTTCATTGGCTTTTCTCAAGTGCACGCTAGTAAAGGGGCGCTGTGCCGCATGCTCCTCATGGTGCTGTACCGCACATACCACCGACTCTTGAGCGCCTTGCTGTCGCAAGATCGCACAGTGCCGCTAATTCTCGCATGCTACCTAGGCTTACAGTCTCTGGTATCGTGATGATCATCCAGGTCTTGTTCGATAGTGTTATTGAAATGAGTCGAGCAAGCATTCGCAGTCGTCGACACTTGCTATTAAGGCCCACAACGAGAAGCCATTCGGCTCATCCTATTGAACTGAGGCGCGGGAAGGGAATGGGTGCTCGTTTGCGAGGGCCATGTGCTCCATCGCCTGCGAAAATAGCTCGGCGGCATGTCTGATCAAAGTGATGCTTCATTTGAGCATTCGCGAAATGTAACACACGAAGTGACGTGAAAGATAATCTCTGGCTACTAAGAGGTACTAGCGTGCTGAGATGAACTTCCCTGGTTGCTAGGGTGTGCTTGCCGATCAAAACACGTTCCTCATTGCGTAAACAAAGCTCACCGTGCAACTCCAACATGACGATCCCTTAACGACAATCGTAACGACATTTGAATTTCATCACTCGCAAGAAAACTTAGAAAACACTCGCATCGAAATAGAATACACAGTATCTTCCGACCGTCGCAACCGTCGCCTCTTTACTACGACTCCAGCCCGTTTCGAACCACTTGTCGATCACGAAAGACACCGCAAAAGGACGTAGCAGACGCAATGGGTCGCATAACCCGTGCGCAAGCAGCCGCAGTCGCTGAGGTGCATGTTGACGACGACGCATTGCTCGAATTACCCAATAACAACGCTCGTGACGAGACACAGCTCGACCAGAAGTTGGCGCCGGAGGAACGTGCACCACTTGCCGAGATCGAGTCAAATGGAGGCATATACCCCAGGGAGGGAGACTCCAGTGAGTCGCAGTCCGAGAACCAAAAGCCAGGAGGAAAGAAGAACAAGAAAGTGGGCCGCAAGGGCGCCAAAAACAGCAGCAAGAAGGACGCCAAGGCTCTCGCATCTAGCACCGCCTCCCTAACAGACGAACCACTCGAAGTCGTGCCAGACAACCACGAGTCCGCGCCGTCTCCCGCAAGCAGAGCGGCTTCGGATGACTTGATGCAAGACCAGCCAGATCGTAAGTCTGAGAGCCACCTAACATGAGCTCCTCGAAGTCACATGACGCTAATGCAGGGGTGTATGCACAGTCGACATGTCTCATTTACCACTCCATGATATCAGACCAGAGACCCCGCGATCAGGTGCTGTTCGTTTGACTAGGAGTCAGCTCAAGAAAGTGCCTTCCGTCGAGGCAACCGTGAAATTGAAGCCAGTTGAGCTGCCAACAGACACCGAACAGCCGGATCTTGCAGACCCTTTCGTGGAACGTGGCGTAAAGAGCCCTGCCGGTTTGGAACCTGTTTCTGGAACAGAATCACAATTACCCGCAGTGACACAGGTACCTGTCTTGCCCGCACAAGACGTCATGCCAAACACACTGCAACACAATCGCGACAGTCCTGCAGCCCAGCTTTCCACTCCAATGAAAAGCCAGCAGAGCGAGGCGTCACCCAACGGAAACAAGAAGATGACCTCCGACCTTTCCTACGACACACTGGAAGCTGCAGCAGTGGAGGCACAGACGCCACCAGGATCTGGCAAGGCTTTACGCGTCCTGCACGACGACCCAATAACCGCTCTCGACGCGTTAGACGAGGCCGTGGAGAAAGTCAATGCCGAAGTGCCCAATGTCCAAACCTCGCCACAGAAGAAATCAAAGAAGCCTGCACCTGTCGTTCGAACCACGAAGGCCAGTATGGCCAGGATCTCTATCGCACATGGCCCGAAAGATACGCCTAGAGTACCATCACTTGGAAAGCCACGTCAGTCCACTACTTTGGGAGAGTCCATTGCCAAGCGAGTCACCTCCAATTCTAGCGAGAAATCTGAGGATACCTCCGCTGAGGTATCAGAAAAGAAGGAAGTCGTCATTCCTCACAGCAAGCCTCGACCGATCTCGATGAGTTTTCCGGCTCCTAAGCCTCTTGTCAAGTCCACGAAAGCACCAACAAAGAGCACGTTCCAGCTTCCAGGAGAGGCTGTCGCGGCAAAGCTCAAAGCCGCCAGGGAAGCACGTCTGCAGAAGGAAGCCGAAGACCAGCAGCAGAAGACCTTCAAAGCCCGACCAGCTCCAGCAATGAACAAGGCACCTACGGTTCGACAGACGAGTGCCAGCAAAGCTCGTGAGTCAATTGTCGGCGGCAAGCCACCAGTCCCAGCAGCCTCCCACAAGCGTGCGAACAGTGTCGCAACCGCAAGACTTTCCACTGCTCCCGTGAAGCCCAGGCCACTCGGAACAAGCAAGACCGGCGCGAATAGGATGTCCGTCGTCCCATCCAATGCCTCTACTGTCAAAGTCTCCAAGCGTCCTGCTACAGCCATGGCCAACCTCAGCAAGCCTCGCCCTTCCACCGTAGCAGCAACAGCAACAGCGCCAACAGTTTCCAGACCCGCTCGACCAGTGAGCGTCATTGCTGGAGGTGGCGCCGGCAACAAGACAGTCAAAGGCAAAGAAGTCTTCAACCGCGCCGCGAACGCGAAATCTGCCGCTAACAAGGAGAAGCGCGAGAAGGAAGAAGCAGCCAAGAAGGCTCGCGCTCAAGCAGCCGAACGCGGTCGACAGGCAAGTCGAGAGTGGGCCGAGAAGCAGAGACTGAGGAAGTTAGGTATCACGAAGTCTGAGACGAAAGCCGCGCCTGTAGTCGACGTCGCCGAGGTGGACGTCGCCGAGGTGGACGTCGCTCCAGCAGCTGTGGACATCGAGGTTGAGGTCGGAGTTGGTGCCGAGCCCGTCCTGGCAGAGGCGTAGAAGGCTTCACCTATGGAGGTGGTGACTTTGGGACAGCAGTTGCGAAAGTTGGAAAGAACGCCACGCAGATATTCGTCTTGTTGCGGCTTGATCGACAGTCAGCCCATGCCGCGCGGTTGGTCACGAGAAGACCCGGATTTGTTTGACTGAGTGATTGTTTGATTGAGGAAAGCGTTGGCGCTCAGGACAGGCGTCTTATCTTTGGTTTGGGCTTTCATGTCAGGGTTGTTCACAGAGGATCATTGCACTCACAAGCTTTTGGCAAAAAAGTGAAGAATTCTGTGACTTTTGTAGGGAAGCTACATGCTGAACGATTGGGTATCTCATCATCGTCATCCAAAAACAAGACTTTCTTTCGTTCGCTGTCGATTTACGAGTCCAGCCAGTCCAAAAACTCTGGTGTGAAATAGGATACGACGATTGTGGCTCCCGCTCGCAGGATACCCTCTGTTGCTTCAAAAGCCATGGTCTTGAGGTCAAAGACGCCTGCCTTGGCTGCAGCGTGGATCATGGCGTATTCACCACTGACATGGTAAGCCGCTACTGGCATATCCTTTCCAATCTCTTTTGCGTCTGAGATAATGTCGAGATATTGCGTCGCCGGCTTGACCATGATGACGTCTGCACCTTCCGCGATATCTCTGTGTATTGCTCGCCGCGCGAGTCCTCTTCCTCCAGGAGGCAGTTGGTAGCACCTCCTGTCGCCAAAGCTGGGAATTGAGCCGGCCGCGTCTCTGAAGGGCCCGTATAAGCAACCACTGAATTTGGCAGAGTAAGACATCAGGAGAACTTTATGCGCAATCCCGGCTTCGATGAGTTTGAGCTTTATGGCGCGAATGCGGCCGTCATTCATGTCCGAAGGAGCGACACAATGGGCGCCGGCTTCGGCGTAGGCCATTGCCACGTCTGAGATGCGGTCCACAGAGAGGGTATTGTTCAGCGAACCATCTTCATGCAGAATACCGCAGTGGCCGTGCGAAGTATATTCACAGAGGCAGACATCGCAGACGATGAAGAGGCGTGGGAAGGCCCGTTTGAGGAGTCTGATGGCGGCGATGACGGGACCTTGTGGATCGTCTGCTGCGGTGCCAAGGGCATCTTTGGCAGTGGGCGCGAGAGGAACGCCAAAGAGGATGACGCTCTTGAGACCTTTGGCAACGAGAGGCTGCAGGAAAGGAACGATCTTGTTCAGACCCATGCGCTTCTGATTGGGTAAGCTGGGAATCGAGGTCTCTTCATCGGGGTTGTCGGTGACAAAGACAGGGTAGATGAGCATGCTCTTGGTCAATTGTCGCTCGGCCTGCCATGCTCTTGCTAGTGGGTGCGAGTAGCCGCCATGCAGCTGGCTGGAGATGTCGCCGGCTATGCTGACGCTGGTGGCGGCGGTGGAAGCGTATGACTTGGTACGCGAGTAGGTGGAGCGAACATCGCGGTTGTCGACGGTTGTGTTGGTGCTGCCGGAGGAGGGGCGGTCGCGGAAGGAGAGGTCGTTAACCAGGTTGGAAAAGGACATGGTGGCGGTGTATGCAGTGTGATTGTGATGTATTGTGTGTCGGAGTAAAGAGCAGGATGGTCTGACCCTTTCAAGGCCAGTCTTTCTTCTTCTGTCGTCAGCCGGGTATTGCAATGCCGAGATCAGAGGCTGATAATTGACACACAGCTGCAATGTCGCGCCTGGTAAGGATGAGAAAGTGACAACACTGGAAGATGGACGACGAGGCTATTTCAGTAACGACCACAGAAAATATTTCAAAGAGACAAGAACATGAAGAGAGTCGCTACACGATCACACCAGACTGGCATCATCGTCGCCATTGCCCAATCGGAGGGGTCGTGATGATCTGCGGACTGGACCCTGCTGCCCTCTTTGATGCGTCGCTCTCTCATGCACATCTCCTTTTCCGCGGACTGATTGCTTAATAACTTACTTGTATCTGCCTCCTGCCACGCGACAGCTTCTTCCAAGCACAGGAGTGAACAGAGGGAGCGAACCCTCCGATGACCGTGGTGGTACGAAAAGCAATGACGTCGCTGCCCTGATTTGATTCCGCGAGATGGAGATTGGCCAATGTTACGGCCTCTATTGTGGACATAACGTACAAGGTATCCTCGTGCAGCGTCTACCATGCCTGAATCTCATCAATCTTGTGAGAGGCATGATGACTGGAGCGAGTCCAGGCCGGGGAGACCACTGCCCCACAATCAAACCTCACGAGGAGGCATAGTTGTCTTCTAGCAGTCGAAGAACGATTTGTCGACTCAGCTTACAGTGGGGAAAGGGACCGCCATTCCTATGCTCACTGGCAGTGCTGAGGGACTTGGAGTGCTTTGTATGAAAGAGTCTCAACCTCGGTCACGCTCCTATATCCCAGATGCTATCAGGCCGGCATCTGTTCCTCCGAGCTGGCGTACCAGCTTCTGGTCTACGCTACAGACTCGGTTGATAGGAGCTTTCTTGTCGACCATCTTACGAACAGCTTTTGAGATTGACGATTCCTTATCATGACATCCGGACTTTTCATCTCGGTCGAATATCCTCTCTACTAGCACAGCTAGCAGAGCTGATGCCGAGCTTGGTGCTCTCACAGACTGCAGTGGGTATTTCCAGAGCGCGAATTTCCCAAGTAGAGCCTGAGTCTCAGTCTGCCCTGCATGTCGAGTCTGCATTCGTAGGCTGGTATTTGGAAAAGATGAGAGCTTGTTCCTAAACTGCCATCTACAAGATCATAACTTGACTTTCGTGGCGGGCTTGGCTGCATACTCACCTTATCTACAACCACTACAGAGATGTCCCTAATGCCACCGGAACAACGTCAGCGACTCGAAACATAGCTAGATCAACGCACGATGTCAACGGCGCACTCCATTAATCACTTGGCAGCACGTTGTCGTCCGTTCAAGCTTCCTGTACATCGCCCTCACGGCCTTTCTCGGCTTGGCCTACGCCACTCCTCATTGGCCATACTGCTGTGATGTCTTTCTCCGCAGCTGATAGGAACATTCAGCATTACACCGATTATATAACACTGTCTGCTTGGCGAACCATAGATCGGCCCCGACATATTTCCTGGACCAACGTGGAGTGCAGTAGTCTGAACGCTGTGATTCGCCGCAACCTGCAGCGCGGACTGCGATCAGAATTAGAGCAAGATACACATATAGAAGGCAGACTGCCGTGATCTCGTGCCCTCGGGCTCTCCATTCTAAATCGCAAGTCAAGTCTGACAACCATCGAAAAAGTCGCCAACATGATGCGAGACCATGTTCACGTCGTCGTCAATGCCTACACTCCGGCTCAAACGGTCGAGCTCGCTGGCCGATCTGGAGTCTACAAGGCGAACATGCGACTTGACAAGATGTTCATGTCTTCTGTCGTGGCCGGCATGCTCCTCGCTTTTGCTTGCGCCGTCAGTCTCAGCACCAATACCGCGCCGTGGTATCAAGAGAACGCGCCTGGATTGATCCGAATGATCGGAGCCGTCATCTTTCCCTTCGGTTTGACCATGGTCGTTGTTACGGGCACGGACCTTTGCACTGGAAGCTTCATGGTGAGCTTGAGCTGTGCCGTGTGATGTCGCTGTCGTACTGATCTACTGTGTAGATCACCACTATTGCCGTCCTGCAGCGACGACTGTCCGTTGTCAAGATGTTGATACATTGGTTCGTTACCTTCTGGGGTAACTTGGCCGGCTCACTCTTCGTCATGGCAATCGTTGTAGGATATGGCGGAGTCTTTGACGTCGACCCATACAAGACCGAAGTCTTCACTTTCAACATGAAGAAAGTCGTTACTCCAGAATGGCATATGATTTTCCTCCGCGGTATTGGAGCAAACTGGTATGTCGAGCTAAAGGCGACAGGCCAACAAGAATACTCACTGATATCCTTTCAGGCTGGTCTGCATGGCTTGCTTCCTCGCTTTCATGGCCCGTGAATACTTCAGCAAAGTCATCGCAATCTGGTGGCCGACATTCGCCTTCGTCGCTCTCGGCCTCGACCACGTTGTCGCCAACATGTTCTTCGTGCCCATCGCCATCTTTCTCGGCGACCCGAACATCTCCGTCAGCTTCTACATCTGGAAGAGTTTGATCCCGGCCTTGATCGGCAACATCATCGGCGGAGGACTCTTCGTCGGTGTCGTCTACTGGTACCTTCACCTTTCTTCCGAGAAGCCTGTGGCAATCGATGGAGAGTTCTACGCGACGGACAAGGATCCTCTCATCGGTCGTGGTGAGGATTTGCCTGAGCACAATGGCTCTGATGGTGAGTCTTTCTCGATGATGGGTGTAAGATGTGTAGACCTGGACTGACGAGGTGTATAGGAGCAGAGAGGAAGAGTGCCGAAGCTATGGTGTGAACGGAATTCCTCCGATGACACATGGACAGATGGATGTACCCCCACAGTATGGACATGCATGCGCTCGTACGAATGTTGATGATCATTTGATATGAATGACGGCAGAGAAAGAGAGAAGATCTAGACGACGCCACAAATGGCTGCAAGACACAATTCACATGTCCGAAAAGGGGGCATCCATACCAACTTTCGGAGATTCTCCCGAAGGGATTAATTGTAATCATGAAAGTACGCAGCGAAATGCCGCCATAGACATCATCATCATTATCAACATCATCATCATCAGATCTCTCATATCACATGGCTTACTCACGGAGAAAAAGCCGCGACTGAGCATCGCGAATCGCGGCTATACCAGGATTATCAATTCTGGATCTTGCTGCGCTGCAATGCAGCAAGTTTTCTTTTCTTTTTTGAAGAAGGACGTCCAAATTCAGCAACCCGGCCAGAACAAAGGCAGCAGCACGACGAAGAGTATAGTGAACTACGCAGGAGGCGTTATAGGATGAAAGATTAACGCAAGGAAGAAATGAAAGTCCCGCTTTCGCCCGAAGAGCGAAGCCAAAAGCCACAAGGGTAAATCCGGGCAGAACATTTGTCTTTGGTTCGCAAACGATTGATGGGGTGTGCAACGTGCATGTAAAAGTCCCCGTCGTGGTGGAGGAACTACTGTATGTATGTCAAGTGGGACGGCTCGTCGCCCCCACCATAAGATCTCCCACCCGCTGTGCCCGCCCCTGTGCTACGCCTGGACTGCGGAGGGAGTTCTTTTGGATTCCGGCTACTGTATTTTGCATGAAAGAAAGGCCCCTTCCGGGCTGCCGAATTTCTCGGCGGCGAACAAGTGGATGATGAGTGACGGAACAGGCACGGTGGACTGGGCTGGGTGATCAAGGACTGGAGCTGATCTTTGTCTCGTCTCGGTTCGGTTCGGGCGTCGTGGGGGGGAGCTACTTACATGCTAGTGTTCATGTATGTAGGCAGGCATGGTAGGGCACTTTTATTGCGTACATGTAGAGTACCTATAGTATATGCCTTACTATATCATAAGGATGATGGGAGATGGGGTTACGTAGGTCAGTGGCTAGGATCGTAGGTAAAGCCCGGTTTCACGGCAGGGCGGGGCGAAGGGGCCAGCACTCTGGAGGAAGTGGATTCCTTGATCTATTATGGTTGCGTCGTTGTACCTCCTAAGATACAGGCAAGCTGCTGCTGCACAGACTTTGTTTGTGTGCGCGTGCTGCGAGTACGATGATGTCGACGTGCGGCATTGATCGGCAAGATTTTGGGAAGAGGGGGGGGCAAGGTAATGTGATTCACTTCAATTGCCGCCGGGGTGGCAGGGACAGGATCAGAACTACCTGTAGTGGTGAAAAATGTACCTCTTTCGCACATGACGGAAACAGAAAGAGAGGTAGGTACGTTATTGTACGCTGACGACGTTGAGAGGATGAGGGGGAAATGATGGTGAAACGTGACAGGTATTTGGGACAACAAGGGTCTCTCTGTTTTCCCTTTACTGTGACCTAAAGCTATCCTTTTGTGGCAGCATACACAGTCCCGAAGCTAAAGGCCAAGGGACCCGTGATGGTGGTCTCACTGTGAACCAGTGAAGGCGCGGCAAAACACACGCCAGATGTCCGGAGACATGTGGCACGATGCCACGGCCACCATGATGGAGAGAGAGCAGTGGTCTGAAACAAAGCCTCTTCATCGCTGCCGCTTTCCAGCTGTTTCCAGCATTTCAGCTCGTTGAAAAGCTTACTCCCCCCACTGAAACATTCTCATTGCGCAAGCGCTTCGCAAACAAACATGCAGAAAGCAAGGGTATCCTCCCACACAGAAAGCACACGTACAAACAAGCATCGAGTAGCGAATGGTCCCCGATTCGTTTTTGCGCCGTGGCTGAAAGACCAGCAAAGTTCGTTCATTTCCAATTCCATGCACAAAGTTGGCTCGCCGACCATCCCTTCATGATAAAACGCCAGAAGTCGTACAAATTTCGCCATTCATATGCTTTTAGTGGTACAGCCGTGGTCTGTGTGTCCTGACTTCGGATCACGTCGTCTGAAAGCCCATGTAACAGTAGCAATCGCGGGTAGAGTAGAGTAGAGTAGAGTAGAGATGCAGTCGTAGTCCAAGAACATGAGCCGAGAGGGGACAGCTGCATTTAGGATTGTTGCGTCAGGTGTGGCAAAGACCTTCGACTCAAGGACGCAAGCTTGATCGTCGCTTTGCGGCTTTCGCGGCATCGAACGAGCTGAAGTAGTCTGCCAACTGCTTTGCTTGCGTGCTTGAGATGGTTGAAGCGGAACCGGATGAGCTATGTGTTGATGACAGCGACGTCCTCGACGACGACGGCGTCAATTGGCGGTCGTCCATGGCAGCCCGGTCTGATACCTGTTGCTTTTGCTGTTGTGGTTGTTGATGTGAAGGGTGGAACAAGAAGTAGGATGAGCGAGGTCGGCTGGAATGACCAGTGGGTGCCTCGTAGCCTGGGGTGCTTGGTTGTCGGTAGTGATACGACGGTGATGTCGAGTTCCACGATTGCCTGGCGGATGTGGGGGAGCTTGGGTTGGAATTGCTCGATCTCTCCAGTTCGGCCAGCTTACATTGTTGCGAGCAGTATGGTCCATTTGGAGAATCCTTGTCGCAGTAGAGGCAGAAGTCGTTGAAGCAGTCCATGGTAGAGAATGTCTGCTGTTATCGTAGTGGTGGTGGTGGTGGTGATGGTGACAATGGAATGTGAGACGAGAGTCGGAATAGGCCAGACAGGTAGTGATTGAGGTATCGATGGGAAGAGGGTGGTAGTAAGGGTGAAGGATCGTATGGTGATATATGAAGAAGTAGCGAAGATATTTCAAGGGCCGTGGTGAATCATATGCCCGCACGGACGCAGTGGTATGGCGCAAGCGTTGTGGAATGATTCCCTGATATGGCGTGAGACAATAAGGCACTCGGCTGTGACGGATGTGTCTGTATGGTGATGATGATGATGTTGTGATGGGGAGGAATGGTGCGATGAGCACATGCAGTCTGCTGGTAGTCGTTGCTGTTGTTCACTGTCGAGCTGACTGATGATGAAGGGATGAAAATGGAATGAGATGGCATGGGATGGGGACAGGTCGCGAGGAGCGGCAGGTACAAGTACGTATATCTATAGGCCGCGAGGCTTAATGAGCAGAGCAGAGCAGAGCAGAGCAGAGCGGAGCGGAGACGAGACGAAACGAGACAAGACGAACGAGGGCATGAGCATGAGGCGTCGGGGTGGATGCTTGGAGAGGTGTGTGCCTGACTGCTCCCTTGCTCGCTCCGACGGAAAGCCTCTCTGCCTCTAACCACATCCACTTGCAGAGCTAAGCGCTGCAGCCAGCGAAAAGTGGGGCCTGGGTACTGTACTCGTGCACTCGTGCACTCGTGCTGTTCCTTCCCTGGCGGCTGAGTCTTGGCTCTCGAGAGCGCAAGTGATGGATGAGTGTGGATGCGTGGGGTGGGCCTTGCGAGATTCGTCAGATGAGCTTCAGGAAATACCCGGCGCCGCCCATACCAGCCAGCACGTGCACGCCCTTCGCCCAGCCCAGCACTGAGAGGTGACTGAGCTGATCTCTGATGGATAATCATGAGTAGCGTCCTGTACTGTACTGTACTACTGTGCCCGCTCCAATTCAGCTGCCCAGCCGCGCGAGGCACGCTTTTGCATGCTGACCATGATGGCGACACAGTCTGCCTTGCTTGCTGCGAGACGAGCATCGGCATTGCCCATTGACTTGTCGATGCAGCCGACTAGACAGGGTTCGCGCACATCTCCCGTGCCAGCAGGGCGAGGGCGAGACCAAGCACGCATTGACAGTGACATGGTCACGGAAGCGAGAAACAAAAGACCTCTGCCATCTTGTGGCTAGCCGCTCTCGCCTGCATCCGAGCAGCATGCCTGGCTTCCAGCAGAGCCCTCTCAAATTTCATGCACCTTCGTCCGTGCACCGCGATGTGCAACAGGAATGTACCTCACACTCCTCCTATACGCCTTCTGTATGGCTCCGTCGGCATTGATGGGCGAAATGCTGAAATCAGCGCTTTTGTCTGGCAGCAATCTGAGATCTTCGTGATCAGCCTGCCAATCAGCGTGACCAGCCAACAGCGGCACACTGCGCTTAATCCTCTGGTGAAAGTGTCGACACTCGCGATTCTTGGTTCTGACAGCAGACCTCGCTCGCTGCCGACTGGTCGTCTCATCGATCGTTCGGCCCCCTTGTGACCAAGCCTGCGAGACCCGCGCATCATCCACTCCATCACCACCCGTCGCCCTCATTCCTGTAGCACATTGCACGGACACCATGGGGCCGCGACGTTGGCTTTGAAGATTACAGATATAGTACACATGCATCTTGTCTAATGCGTCGCTGCGGGGCCAGTGCGTGAGTTTTGCCCACAGCGGTTCGGGCCAGCATTGCGCTCAATCGAAACTCTGAAGGCGCCCACTTTCGATCTCGAGATACCAAGACAACGTGGCCGCCCATTGATGTTGCTACTGATTCGTCCACGGACAGCCTGAGAGGCTGCAGAAGACCCTCCTGCTGTACCTCCTCCAGCCCATTTCCGTCCGCGACGTGCATCGAACCAGCAAGAGCGACTTCTTGCCACCTCAACAACAACCAACACTTGTCCACCCCAGCCCGAAGCCCCGTGAGTTCATTTGTGGAGAGGGGTCTAGTGCGCGAGATACAAAGATACATGCGAACCCTCACCCGAGTATATACCCCCACGCCTTATTAGAGCTCCATGAAGAGAGATAGGCAATATCTCTCCATCTGCCGGCATTCTTCAAACGACCACCTTAGCTTTCCTGCTCCGGTGCACAGCATGAACGCGACGCTGGTCGCAAGTGCTAGTAGCAAACATCAACGTCACATCAACCCAGCGCAAGCGAGGATGCCTGCGCACAGGTGAACTCTCTCTAAAACTGTGCATAGAGTCAGCAGAGAGGGGCGCAAATGGGCGTTGTCGCGCCACTCGGCGATCTGTGCCCCCAGCCGTGTCTCACAAAGTCGCAATTCTGGTGTGACTTGGCGAACGGTCGAGCGAGCGCGAAGCACGCGGCAAATCCTTTCACCTCCGCATTCGTCGTCGTGGCTTGCCGTTGTTGATGGAGATCGTCTTGGTCGGCGAAACGACTGGGATCGACAGTGTGAATCCGGTTGAAGCTATCCGAAAGAGGGCGATGCCCTCTCAAGCCCTTGTGCTCCCTTCTCGATTGCCTGAACTCCCTCTCCTCTTAAGCGACAGCGGCTTTCGCGAGCTCCGAGCACAACGAGCATCTCGATCGCCAGCAGTCAATTCATGCGACATGCATGCTGCCTGTGTTTGGTAGGCTTGTGCCTCCTGACAGGGAGGCATATTCATGGGCTATGGTACCGGGGCTTTCCTCACCACTGTGGAGTGCATCATGTCGTGCTTCCAAGAACAGGCTTGTACAGCGTGGGATGGCAACATGCTTAGAGCTCCAGTCCCTCATCGAACGACAGCGTCACTGGTACGTGCAGTAACAACTTGTGCAGGTACAGGTTCGTGCTCCAATCCCGTGCAAGAGAGTGGCCGAAGTGGCCTGCAGGTATATCTAGCCCACCACAGCCAGGGTCGTCCTCGCCTCGCCCCGCTCGCCTACATCCGTCGTGAGGAATCGAGATAGGATATCACCACTAGTGACAAGGGTCATTGGAAGAATCAAAGCACCACGCTACGCTATTGCTTGGCATATCTTTGATATATGTACCTTAAGGGTCCACCGACGACGCTACCACCGTCCATCCATTGGTATGCAGTGGTCGCTAGATTCGGCTATTACAGCTGTCATGCGGCTATACCTCTGTGTGGGCGAGGTGGCCCGATGTTCTGGCGACCACGGAATTTTGGGGAATGCAGTGAAGCGTCACCGCAGTGCGACAGACTCCCGCATAACAGCGGTTGTAACATCGCCGATACCATTCGGCGAGTTATCTTTCTGCGCGTTATCGTAGCGCAGCATACCGACCTTCGTGCAGTTTGGATACCTTGCTGCATGATGTGAAAGGGAAATGACCGTGATGTTCAGTTCTTGCTGGCTGCACGTCGGGCTGGGACACCATGCTGCGTCATCCTTCCGAACATTCGCAATGCAAGACGACGACCATCTTCTGCGCGCCTATTGCGGTGGTGTGTGGGATACACGCGTTTGAAAACACCCCGTCCCTCACCGACCATCACACGCTCCTGCAGAAGCTCCAGATGACCTCCCTCTTAACAGACCACCGAGACGAAGTTCTCCCAGATCGGAAACGACGCCGTCATCGCCAAACGTGAAGTCTGTCACTACGCCAGCTGGCATCTTCGCGCGGCTGCCGATGAGACTCCCGTTGTCGCCGAGCTTTGTAACGATGCCCCAGATCACCCAAGGGTGTGTTGTCTAGCGCGATGCGGTCGAATAACGCTGTGATGCTCTATCAATATTGACGATTGCCACGACTTGCTCGAACCAGGTTTGACCTCCGGCAGAAAGTAGACGACACGACTAGCGCCGGGACCTTCTTGCAGATGGCATGGGTCTCTGTGCTTGCGATCGTCGGCCGCCCCTGAGACCACTTGCGACTGCGAGCTGGATCGCCGCGACGACGCCGACACTGATAGAGCCGTCATGGACGAGCGGCAGACTGTTGGGCTTGGTCGGGCTCGCCGTTGAGTGCAAAAGTTGAAGATACGATATATGCTGGGAAACAAGTACTGCATGAGGTGAGTGCGAGGGATAGCACCATCCCGCGTGCTACAAAACACGCTAGATGGTGAGATCACGATGTTCACAAATGGCACTTTCGACCTGCCGCCGATCAATGGTGTCTTCCTCTTGTTGGCTTCGATTGCGCGAGTCGGTCCAAGGATTGAGACATCGACTACCTTTCTGTCGCCAGGCTCCAAGGTAGTGACCAATGAGCCATCCGTATGTAGCTCGTCAGCAATGCCACAGCCCAGTACTGGCGGCGGGTCCTGCAATATGATATATTCCTCCGAGGCGACTCCAAGAAGCTCAACATGAGCTATCGACTTGTAAGTGAATAACACCCTTGCCATTCATTGGCGCTGTGACCGCAGTCTTTGTCATTATCACGACCTCGCATAGTGCAATTTGTGGCAACTATGCATTTCAGACTTGCCGATCACGTCGCAGGGCCCAGCCTTGATCTCGTACGCCGTCGGTGAAAGCACTCGAGTCGATACAATGAGCAAGGGCGCGCGCCAAAAAGCAATGTGACGGTATTGTCCCAACTCACAGTACACTCGGCAGCCACGTAGAATTACTTCACTATTCCAGGACATCTTCACGGTTGGTGAATGTCGACGGAGTATCGCCTCAGTGTGGTTCCATATCGATCCTAAGGTGGGTGGTTGTTGCGTCTGGTTGCGCGAGTTTGGTAAGTGAAGCAGGAGCGACCAGACGAGCGCGAGGTTGCCTGAAGCACCTTCCTCATATATCTCATCACCGCGTCAGTATCTCAAACTTCGCCACTCCGTTCCTCGTCCATCTACGATACGCAATACGCGGCTACAATCAACAGCACATGGCTGACGAAGGCATCAGACGCTCAACGCGCGCTCGCAAGCCGGTGATCACATACGCCGAAGAGCAAGCCGAGCAAGATGAGCTCGTCGTCAATACCATTGCTCCGAGGAAGAACACCAAGAAACGAAGCATTGCAGATGTCGCCGAGACCGATACGCTCGCCTCTACGATCGACGAGGATGCGATGTCTTCCGAGTCTGAGGTCAAACCAGCCAAGAAACGCGGCAAGAAAGCTCCCAAATTGACCAAAGAGACGGCGAAAGATGCCAATGAGTTCTACGGCGCGCCTCCAGCGGGCACGAGGATTCCGTTCTGGCCAGGCCGGACTCGCAAGCAGCCAACTTTGTACTACGTCCCGGAGAGACTGTGGGTGGTGAAGAAAGCAGACGCCACGATGTATGAGGAGTCCAGTGCTCGAATCGCGAAGATGATTGAGTCCATCCCGAAGGTATGTATCATGCTTCGAGGCACCAGACGCTTATTCGTTCGCTGGTACCGACCGGATACTGATCAGTGACAGCTTGCGGCCGGACAAGAAGAGACTCGTCTTCGCAGGTAGGTGCGGCTTGTTGACTGTAGATCCTGCCTCGCTGACTGGTCTACAGCTACTCGGAAAGCATACCCGAGTCGTACGGACCTGCCCTAGAAAAGGCTCGATCGCAGAAGATGTTTGTACTGGAGCGTAGCCGCGGCGTTGAGGCCGATTGTCATGCCCACCACCGCGACTGCCCATACGAGGATGTCAAGTTTGCAGGCTCCAAGGGCGACGTCTACAACATCCGCATCAGCCATCTCATGACGTGCACATGCCCAGTGGGCATGTTCCAGCGAAAAGGAGACCAGGCCCCTTGCAAGCACATCATCTATGTACTCCAAAACGTGCTCAAGGCTCCTGATCACCTTAAATGCCTCCCAGCATTCTTGAGCTCGGAGTTGAAGGAGCTCTTCGCCAACGCTCCACCTTTACCCACAGAGGTCGTGGAGGAAGATGAGAATGACGGCAACCGGAAGGAAGTCGCAGGCGACTGCCCGATCTGCTTCACGGACTTCGATGAGACAGAGACCATCGTATGGTGCACTGCTGCATGCGGTAAGCGCGGACTTCTCCCTCCTCCTCCTCAATTCACATCATCACCACCCGTGCTGACTGACGATATAAGGCAACAACATCCACAAGAAGTGCTTCGATCAGTGGGCAAGGGCGAAGCTCCATGTCACCTGCCCGTTCTGCCGCACCGCGTGGGTTGACGGGGACCTGAAGAGCAACAAGCAGAAGATCACTATCGCGCAAGTGCATGCCACTGAGAAGCGTGGTCAGGGCGGATATGTGAATGTTCGTGATCAGCTGGCGTATGATTGAGACGGACTATTCGGCGGAAAAAAACCCTCGACTCGTCGACGCGGAGTCTGTCAGATTTTGTTCATGACAGGCAGGCCCGGTAGTGAGGAGATAGAATAGATTGTCTGGCGACCAAGCATGTGGCTTACGGGTGTCGGAGCTCGAAGGTAAGATCCGGCCGTCGATGTCTGTGATCAATGTCAAGGCGTATTCTAGAGAATGGCTCGCAGATGCGAATGGCAGTAGGCAGTATTGTGCTAAACATGCTTTTTCATGAAAGCTCAATATAGACTGATTACAAAGAGGAGATAGAGAGTGGCCTCGTGGCTATTGCGACTCAGGGGCCACAATGATTCATGTAGAGTCCAAATTTCGTCCATCTGCTCGATTTCCCCCCCCCATCACAAGTGACGCCCTGCTAGATGCTTCCCAATAATCTTCACAACTTCCCTTCCACAACTTGACCATTCAAAAACGCCAGCGCCCTCCCTTCTCGGATCTACTCGCCCTTTTTTTTTCCTATTCTTTCTTTCTTTCCATTCCAGCTTCCTGACAATTAGAGCTTGCCCTTGACGATGTCGTTTTTCTGGAACAGAACCTCGCTGGTAGGGTAGGGGTCGACGGTCACCTTGTTGAGCGGGTTCAGCGTGGCGGCACGATGGAACATGTCCTCGTAGACCTTGCCGTCGTAGCGGCCGAGCGATGAGTTGAGCTGCCAGTCGGGGAAGTCCCAGCTGTCGACGAGCTTGATGGCGTGCGGTCGGATGTCCTCGAGCAGCTGCATGACGGCCTTGTCGCGCGCCAGGCGGATCTGCGCGACGGTGCAGGCGGAGGAGGTGAAGAACTCGGCCGACTCGGTCTCGAGGGTGTGCAGGGCGAAGAGGCGGAAGAGCTTGTGCATGAGCGCTAGAGTCTCCGGGTCCAGCTCGGAGGAGATGGAGCTGGAGTTGAGGGTCTCGTAGAAGTTCTTGACGATCAGGTACTGCGAGTGAGCGCGCGAGAGCTTGTAGAACTCGACGAGCAAGCTGTTCCACGAGCGCTTGTGCAGCTCACGCATCTTCATGACCTCGAAGGTGTAGTATGCGGATCTCCAGGCGAATGCGGCGACGAGGTCCTCGTCTTTGCCGAGAATGTCGAAGGCACATCCGGTATCCTGTCGCTTGAGGTAGAATGATAGAATCTCGGTGGTGTCATTGTTGGGCTCGTTGCCCTTGTAGACGTGGCGTCCGGCTTTAAGGAGGTATCGTGCGACTTGTTGCGTCAACATGTAGTTGTCACCCTCCCAGGTGCAGGTTGGCACATAGTCGACAAACCAGCTGCCAACACCAGAGAAGGCGCTGTAACCGTGGCCACCCATGGCGCGACGGCAGACTTCGAGACCCTCGGCTGCCATGCTGGAGCACAGTGACTTGAGACCGCAAGACGTGCCGTGCAGGTCGGCAAGCAGATCTGAGCCAGACATGGTCTCTTCCGGACCAGCTCCGCGGTGAGCCTGCTGTCGGTCCTTTGTGTTCGATGCCATCTTCTTCTGGTTGGCTTCGTATAGAGCCATCATGCCCTTACCGGTGAAGTGAAGGGCGAAGCAGGAGGCGAGCAAGGGAAGCAGACGGATCTGCACCATCGTGTAGTTGAGTGTTTGGTTCTCACCCTTCTGCCAGTGTGGTGCATCGCGGTCCTGGAACTGTCGTCGAACAGCGAGGTAGCGGGTAGCGATGGTGACGCCACGAGCGAGTGTGCTTCCGGATTGCAGGACGATGGTGCTGCGGACCCAAGTCAGAGTACCGTAGATGAGAGTGGGCGAGGCTGGCTTCTCGTATTTGTTCGTTGTTGGGTTGATGCGAGAGTAGCGACCCAACATGGAAACGTGAGGGACCTTGAGCTTGTTGAAGAGGAGGAAACCGTTGTCCATGGTGTTGTATCCGAATTTGGGACCGATGTCACCCACATACACGTTTGGCAGAGTCGCATGCGTCTTGAAGTCACGGATCTGGACAACGAATGGGTGAGGACCGTAGTTCTTGCCGTCGATGATCAGCTGAGCCATGACCGCGGCCATGTTGGCAGTCCGACCGAGCGAGCCAATCCACCACTTCGAGGCAGTGAGGTGGGGAGAATTGATGGTGAAAGTCTTGTCATCGGAGTTCCATGTCGCGGTGGTCTCCAGTCCACGAACGTTGCTACCGTGGCCCAGCTCAGTCTGCGCATAACAACCAATGTTTGTGTAGTCCTCGGCCGGCTTCAAGAACTTCTCGTGCTGCTCCGGGGTTCCCTGATCACGGAGTGTCTTGAGGTACATGCTCTCGTGGAGGCCGTATGGAAGAGGCTCGCTGATGAGGTCGTTGGCGACTCTCTGATCCTCCAGAGTCCATCCATGTTGGACGAAGAGCTGTCTCAACTTCTTCGATCGTCCCAATGCTCTTTCGAACTTGTCCACTCTGCCATCGAAGTAGTCGGAGTCTTTGTTGAAGATCTTCTCCTTTTGGAGAGCCCCGAGGATCTCGTACTTGCGCTTGAGAGCCTCCTGGCCAAAGAGGAAGAGCTTCAACTGGTCGACGTTGACCTTTGATCCATTGCGCTCTTGAGTGAGAAGGTCAGAGCCCTGTGGGCCTGATGGCTTAAGGTTCTTGACCCAGTCTGGAATTGCGGCCATGATGAGTAGTAATACAGTGATGGAGAGAGGAGGAAGGACGAGATGCGCGATTGGGGGAGAAGGATAATATCACGCGACTGTGAAGAGGCGTGAAAATGTATGGGCTCGTCATGGATCCCTCGGTATGGTCTACTTGAATCCAAACCTTAGCCGACGTCGCCGACAGCTGTCAACGCCAGCTAAGCCTCTTTCGCAGCAATGATCAGCGCAACCTCGGCTCAGCAAGGCTTATCGTGCGTTATCGACCATTGATCAATCTGATTAGATATAAGGAGGACGGGGACTCGGAGTAGAATGTCGTTGAATTGAGGACGTGGCTCTGTCCAATTTTCATCTGTGTCCGTCGAAGAGATGCTCCAACGCTCTGTAGCGCTTCGGGATCTGTTTGTGAGCAGCTTGTCGTTCTCGCTAACCTCGGCTAGCCAGGAATGGCCATCAAGACAGATTATACCGGAGTCCAGAGTTCATGGCGCGAAGCACACGTGCCAGGAATCAACATGCTCTGCCAATCGCGAATCTCTGTCGCATTGCATGTGACAGAGACTCCTGACGCCTGCGATTAGCATGTGACGATATGAGTTGCGTGCGACGGCAAGCAGATTGGTCTCTGAGGCAGACCATTCATCAATCATACATATGCACTGCCTTACCGCAGAGGAATATTGTATATATGTATCAAGGCAGGGAGCAGCTTCATCATGATACATGTACACATTGTATGTACCCTTCTCGTCCTTACTCTTCCTGGCCGTCCATCGCCATTAGGTAATCCTGGGCGGGCGAACACCAGGGCGGGCGAGCTCCATGTTCCAGCCATCCCGCTTGCCATTTTCTCGTTGGGACGCGCCCGCTGAGCAGACGTGGCAGACTCTGCACGCTGGGAACGACGGCCTCACAACCATTGTATCCATACCAACAACGTATCGCCAGTCTCATTGCGGCTTCCAGAAATCAACCCCCAGCTGAGATCAATCACCGTCGTCACCGGACGCCACAGATGTAAGAGCACGACAGCATGCATACCAGCGTGCTCCTGCAGAACCCCTCACTCACCGAGTCACCACAAAGGCTGTCCTCTTTTTTCGCACACCATTATTCCATTCTCTGCACCGCAGCTGGGCTAGCAGCAGGTGTACCATAATCACTGTCACATCCTCGTCGCCTCCTACTCATTATCACTTCCAGCTTGTGCGCATTACCCTTTCTTCCCATTGCTTTCCAGTATTGTTCCACGTTTCTGCGCATTCCCCCAGCTGCAACTATGGCACAAAAGGACGAAGGCGCAGCCCATGTTGAAGGCGTGAACCCTGAGCACGAAGCTCTGCTGGCAGGAGCCATCGCACTTGCAAGCCTGTTCAGCAGCTGCGTAGAAGCCTTTGGCCTAATACACCCTTCGAAGAATTGGGAGAAAGAAGAACAACTACTACTCGCCAGACTTGGGCTGCAACAAGCGCGATTGTTGATATGGGGATCTGTCCTAGGAGTGTCCTCACCTCCGGCAACCGTCACAAATCGCGCTGTCCCCCGCCACCCTAGCTCAGCGTATCCAGATCTCAACGAGCCGACCTTCTTTGAGGCGAGAGATTCCAGACTAGACGAACCCCAGATCAGGACGACCATTGAGGACACTCTGAGCGCAATCGTGGATCGCTCAGCCCACCATACACGGGACGAGATGATGGCCAAGTTCGGCCTCAAGCCGCCCAAGCGCTTCACCGCCATCTTTGAACAGGCTCTGGACGCTTCCAGGTTGGAGTCCTTTCGGGAGAGATATGCGCTCTTGCGCGAGGTCGCCGAATCGTACGCCCAGATCAATACACGCCGCAACAACTCTATCGTGCACACCTCATGGACCATTGCGGACGTTACCAAGTTCGGAGTTTTCATTCAGCTCACACAAGAGAAGGTCGATTACTTGATCGAGATCATGGGCGTGAAAGAGCAGGTAGACCGAGGCATGAGAATGGACATTAGGATGTTTGGCTGGCACATTGCACCCGATAGGGCGAGAACAGCAAACGATATCTCCAAATTACGTCTATTACATGAGATCTGCGAGGTACACTATCCCGAGTATATTGTTGCAATCCAGCAGGCTTTGGACAACATCCAGCGAGAAACCCGAGAGGCGAGCATGCCTGCTATACAGTTTGGCTACAAGCAGAATAGTACACGAGCGCCGCCGCCGACGACAAACGGTGCAGCGGAGCACAACAAGAAGAGACCTGGCATTCTCAAGCTCTTCCGCTCATTCGGTAAATCCAGACCCCACATCCACGAAGATCCGGGCCCGATGCGCTCCAAATCAGACGCAGGCCAGGCTGCGGGTGACGATGATGCACCTCTGGATCGTGTCCGCAGCAAAAGCTTGGGTGGCTACACCGAACCTGAGCACGACCTGAGCACGCGTCTGGAGAAGATGACAACGCAGGAGGACATCGCAGTGCCGCTTAAGGGAGCAATCGATTCACCTCTACAGGGAGCAGCGATAGTCGGAGCGCCGGCTCCCATAATGAGACATGACCAGTATCATGGGATTGCGAGGACAGATACTAAGGATTTGAACCAGCCAGGAGGAAATTTTGGGAACGTTTGATCATGTGTAGGACTTTTGGTGTGCGATTTTATGTTGAATCTTGCTTCTATATACCCATTGCGCGACTTCATGAGGACATAGCTGAGAAATTTCGACTGCCTTTCGAAAGCGTTCTGCTGTGTCGCTCTTCCCTTGTTAGCATTCACTCGCATGGAAGGGCGCTAGTCACGAGTCTGTACACCTCACCTGTTCTAAGCTCACTTCTGCAATCGCCTCTCATCGCGAGCAACAGACGCATATACACACACGACATCATCCACACACCATATCCCACAAACGAGACGAGAAGCAAGTATGCTGCCACTGGTGCCTCGTTGCGGCCCTTTGCGCCTGCAGTAAGCATCACTGCGACCTATCCTCCACCCGACTCATTCCAACCAGTCGACAGGGACCTCTACGCTCCAGAGCTGGTATCGATATTCGTCGGCAGCAATCGCCGCGAATTTAAAGTGCCGCACGATCTTATCTGTCCGCAGTCCAAGTACTTCAGCAAAGCCTACGGCAAGGGATGGACCGAGGGACAGAGAGGGACGACCACACTTGAGGATACGAAAGAATGGGTCCTTGAGTGCTTCATAGGCTGGCTGTACACCGACACGCTCGCATTGGCGCTTGCTGAGGTTGGCAAGACTACCGGAAATACCAGTGATGGCACTGGCGAAAGTGAGCAAGATACTGCTGGAGACAAGGAAGGTGAGGAAGCAGAGGAGGAGAATGAAGCACTGGCACGAGACCTCAACAATGCGGTGACCTGGGCATGGCGTGATCTCTTTGAGCTCTACATCTTTGCCGACCATCACGACACCAAAAGTCTCCGCTGTTACGTTATGGAGGGCATCCAAGCCAAGGGCCTGAGCAAATATCCGTTTGACTACATCTTACCGAACATTTGGAAGGTTTTATGAGTTAGCATGACCGAGAAGGAATTGAGCGGCACACTCATCGCAGTAGCAAAGTGTTCATCTATGCCACACAGACCAAACCAGGCCTACCTTTTGAGAATATCCTTTTCGAGCAATCGCCATTTCGATTGAATGGAATTCAATGTCAGTAAGGTGGATTAGAACACCACTTTACCTCTATGTTAATTGTAACAGCTTTCAACCACGTGAATCAGCTGATAGAAATGCCGCTCTCTGGTAGCATACGCTCGAGCGGCTGCTACTTTGACGCACGAATGTTGAAGTCGAAGAGAGGTAATCGAGACTGGAGAGACCATCTCAATAGACCCAGATACTGATGTTCTAGGCGATATCAGTATCATCACATGCGAAAAGCACGAGCACCATGTGCATCACCAATTCTCCCCACCTTCATCGTCCATCGCTCTGCTCCTTGTCCTCACATGCCAACAGATCGTTCATATTGTCTTATGCCTTCGCATGTCTCCCTCTTCGCCCTTCATCATGCTCTCATTTACCTCTTCCTAATCTGGCGACAATAACGATATCCTCCTCGCGAGAAAATCAAATCAGAAACCAACAATAGCAACAACAGGAACGACAACAACAATAAGCAGCTCACCGACAATGCTCACCGAGGTGAACGACCGGCGCTATGCTGGGTTTCTCCGGACATACTCGCATCCACAAGTCATTATTCAGCGACGACCGGCAGGTTCTTCCGAGACACGTCCAGTCGGGGACTTTCTCACGGAGGTATCGGAAGTCGAGCAGGGGATTGTGGATTTTGACAGAAAGCTTGAAGACGAGAGGATGCGACGCGCAGCTCCGAAGTTCACGGCGATCAATTCGAGACTGGAGGTTGTGGTCGACGATACTATTACTCACTCTCAGACTGCCGATGCCACGATCGAGAGCAAAGGTACGAACCCGAATCCTGTGCCTGTGGGATACGCTGCATTTCGACGGGCGCGGCCGGAGGGGTTATATGAGGACCGCAGATCTTGCAAGAAGGTAGGTCGGCCTCTGGGTTGGCGGAAGAGTGTTCTTTCGCGGGCGGCGTTGGGCTGGCCTGCTGAGTGGAGAGTGAAGCAAGGGCACGCCGAGACTATGGTGAAGGACGTCCTTGGAGATGGCCAGGGACATGAGCACACGATCAAGAGTGCGAATATGCCCGACCAGGGAGGCAAGTCCAATGAAGTGGAGCTTATGCTGGATGATGCGCCCACGAACACGTTCGACCCGGGTGAGGAGGAACAATATGTGGATGACGGGACGGGTGTCGAGACGCCTCTGAATATGTTGTTTCAGACTGACAAAGGCTACGGCGATGAAGTTGAGAGCCAAGAGACGAGAGATTCGATGCCCCTGGAGGGGGACTTGACTGCAGCAGAGAAAGACAGCTTTTGGTCGGAGATACAGGAGTATGCTGCAATGGCAGATGAACTCGATTCCGCATCCGAGCAGTCTGGACCTGTCAGGAGAGACTCTGTCATCGACAGTCCACAACAGGTCGCGAATGACGCGGGCTACAATACAGACGAGAAGAGCATCGAGCTGAAGAACCACAGCGATGCTATGGCAAGCGTCGAGCCGGATGATACCGCAGTTGAAAGAGTCTTCGGCACTTACGAGTTGGTGGAGCGCATTCTTCTGAGCATGCCGACGTGGACACCGGACGAGGAGAAGGACGCCATGAAGACTGTCCTGCTAGCGCAGCGAGTCAATAAGACCTTTCGCCACGTCATCGGGCGGTCCTTCAAGTTACAGCAGATGCTATTCTTCATGCCCATACCATCAATGTCCTGGGAAGAGGCTTGTAGGCTCGGACTGCGGTATAACCGACTTCTTCAGCACCCAACCATAAGCGCCAAGGACTACATGAATGAATCCGCGTGGGCCTATGTTCATGTGAACACCCAGTTCTGCGAAAAAATCGACTTCTCACTTCTGCCTAGGTGGAACTATGATGTCTCGTACCACGGTCCGGTAGAGGTGAGTTGGCGTCGTATGCTCCTTTTCCAAGGTTCTCCTGTGCGAAGCACAGGGGAGATGGTGGCTCGGAGAGGATGCTGGGAGCAGCGGTTGCCCACGAAACAAATACACAATGGAAAGGTGACGATAGGTCAGGTCTCAGACACAGTACGAGCCGCGAACCTCAGTGGCCTGTTTCTTCGCCAAGATGTTTCCGACGAAGCTGCGAGGTCTAACGGAGAAGGCCAGGAATGCGACAAGGACCAGGAGACGTCCGATGAGGACCGGGAGTCATTCGGTGAAGACCAGGAGACATCCGACGAAGACGAAGAGACCTCTGTTGAGGTATACTGAAGAACGACTATACCATGATGCTTTCAGATTCGTAGACATCTTAGCGAGGTGAGCGAGGTGGAGAAAATGGGTCTTACGATTGATGAGATTGAGATATTAGAGACTGTGCAGTGCTTCGCAGCACTGGACCAGTTTCATGGTGTGATATCTCGGGACAGCGTATGGAATAATGACACGAATGAATTTGCGTAGATGGATGTGACCACTGCTGATTCCCAACCTCTCCTACCTCCCAAGACGGGAGTGTATCAAGGCCAGGCGCCCAGCCATGGGTCATCTCGATCTATGCGCAGCGCGAAAACAGGCAAGCCACGGGGAAGTGAGAGCGAGTCTGCCGATCAGTAATGTGTTTGATAGCTGGCATGGTATTGTAGATGAAGAGCAGAGGAAAGCGCAAGATGAAGTCAGGCTTTTCTACCTGCCACAGACTCGCACGTGCCTTCCCGCCAAGACCTGACCTGACCCTGACCTACAGCTTCGCAGGGAAGTGTGAGGGACAACACCTGGCTTCATCCTATAATCACCACCGCGTGTACTACCATATCACCAGCCTGTTGCCTGCCCGGGATAACGACTCCTCTAGACTGATTTATACCGCCCTCTTCCAGCTGCATGTGCACACCATAAACCTTCGACACATCCACCACTTCCGCCAGGCTTGCAGTGAGAGCTACAGCTTCCACTATGGACTACGAGTCGCTCAAGGACCAGTGGTCCGACATTGAAGACCGCGATGGAATCCGCCTGTCATGGAACACCTTCCCTTCCTCGCGCATGGAAGCCAGTAGGCTGGTCGTTCCCATTGGTGCCCTATACACCCCACTGAAAGAGAAGACGGATGGAACTCCTCTGCTACAATACGAGCCCGTCACATGTAAACCGCCCTGCCGAGCAGTTCTCAACCCATTCTGTCAGGTCGATATGCGAGCGCGGATATGGATCTGCCCATTCTGTCTGCAGCGCAACAACCTACCACCACATTACAAGGACATCAGCGAGAACCAAATCCCACCGGAGCTCCATCCCGGCAGCACCACAATCGAGTACAGACTGGCAAGACCTGCGCCCACCCCACCGATCTTCGTATTTGTGGTCGACACTTGTCAGGAGGAGGACTCGCTCAAGGCATTGAGGGATAGCATTATCAATTCGCTCTCGTTCTTGCCTCCACACGCAATGGTCGGTCTTGTCACATATGGCACGATGGCGCAGGTGCACGAGCTCGGGTACACTGAGTGTGCGAAATCATACGTCTTCAGAGGAAACAAGGACTATGGCGCAAAACAGGTCATGGAGATGCTTGGAATTGGCGGTACTGGTGCGCGACCAGGCATGCAGCAGATACCACAACAGCCAGGCCGACCTGCTCCTCCGCCAATTGGAGGTGCCCAGGCCAGATTTCTCCTACCGGTACAGCAGTGCGAGTATCAGCTCACAAACGTGCTCGAGAGCTTGCAGAGAGATCCTTGGCCAGTTGCCAACGACAAGCGTGCAATCCGCTGCACTGGTGTAGCTCTTTCAGTCGCCGTTGGTCTGCTCGAGACCAGCTTCCAGAACTCCGGCGCACGAATCATGCTCTTCACAGCCGGTCCAGCCACCGAGGGACCTGGTATGGTAGTTGGACCAGAGCTCAAGGAGCAGATTCGATCACATCACGATATCGATCGGGACAATATCAAGTATTACAAGAAGGCACTGAAATTCTACGACACTCTTGCCAAACGCACAGCGCACAACGGGCATGTGATCGACATTTTCGCTGGTTGCTTAGACCAGGTCGGTCTGCTAGAAATGAAGGGCCTCGCAAACAGCACTGGAGGCCATATGATTTTGACCGACTCCTTCACTTCGTCGATGTACAAGCAGTCGTTCTCCAAGATCTTCGATGCCGACGAGCAAGGTAACTTGACGATGGGCTTCAATGCCTCGCTTGAGGTCTTGACCACCAAAGAGCTCAAGGTCACTGGACTGATCGGCCACGCGGTCTCCTTGAACAAAAAATCCAGCTCTGTGGGTGAGACCGAGTGCGGTATTGGTAACACTTGCAGCTGGAAGATGTGTGGCATCGACCCAGCCGCGTCGTACGGTATCTATTTCGAGATTGCTGGACAGGGCGGTCCTGCCGCAGCGATGCAACAAGGTCCGCAGAAGGGACTCATCCAGTTCCTCACATACTATCAACACAGTGGAGGTCAATACCATCTTCGTGTCACCACGGTCGGCCGCAATATGAGTGGCCCGAGTGGCGATCCAGCAATTGCACAATCCTTCGACCAAGAAGCTGCTGCGGTCCTGATGAGCCGGATCGCCGTCTTCAAGGCCGAGGTCGACGATGGTCCGGACGTCCTTAGATGGGTGGACCGTATGCTTATCCGCCTATGCTCGCGATTCGCCGAGTACAGAAAAGACGATCCATCAAGTTTCCGTCTGGAGAAGAACTTCACACTCTACCCGCAGTTCATGTTCCATCTCCGGCGATCACAATTCTTGCAAATCTTCAATAACTCACCCGATGAGACTGCTTTCAACCGCCACGTGCTGAACCACGAAGACGTCTCCAATTCGCTGGTCATGATTCAGCCGACCCTGGATTCTTACACCTTCGACCAGGATGGCGCAGTACCTGTCCTGCTGGACTCGACGTCCATTCAGCCTCAGACAATTCTTCTTCTGGACACATTTTTCCACATCCTCATCTTCCATGGCGAGACAATGGCCGAGTGGCGAAAGGCTGGTTACCAGGACATGGATGGCTACGAGAACTTCCGGGAGCTTCTCGACGCTCCCAAGCAAGACGCAAAGGTATGTCTACATCTATTCAACTACCGCCCTTCGAGAATATACTAACGCATGTCGCAGGATCTCATCCAAGACCGCTTCCCTCTTCCGCGCTTCATCGTGTGTGACGCCGGCGGGTCACAAGCCCGTTTCTTGCTCGCCAAGCTCAATCCTTCAACCACACATACATCTTCCAGCTACGGAGGTGTCAGCCAGACGGCGCAGACCATTTTCACCGACGATGTCAGTCTGCAGACTTTCATGGATCATCTGATGAAGCTGGCCGTCAGCGGCACGAGCTAGTCGCATTGTGAAAGTTTGAGCGAAATGGATGAAGTAGTGCAGATGTCGAGGTAATAGGAGCGTTGGCGCTTTTGGGTGGGGAATACCTGTAGCCTCCTGCGGCTTTAGGTAGAAAGTGTCAGGCTTACACCACGAGGTTGGACTTTGTAGCAGACAGTGGATGATGAATTGATGCCACATATCCCAGCCCGACACTTTTTTGTTCATTGATCAGAGGTAACCAGGCGACGTGGTCGGCAATACCCGGTCGGCATGATTTATTACACCGTTGGACCCCGAGTTGTGCTTTCTACTATCTATCAATTGATAAACAACAATGAACAGGGTGAGACCCCGAGATTATGCCAGTATATTGCATGTGACCGACTACCGGTAGATCTATCACCAATAGCGTGAGTGACCGCCAAGACGGGGTTCAATATATGCAGATGGCCAGAATGTTCCAGGTTTCAATCCATCATTCGGCTTCTAGGACCCTAATTTTCTTTTCCCTTCTCCTCCTCTCTTCCCCGTTGCCCGTCGCGACTTGACTAGTATGGAAATTTTGATATGACAAAAGTGTTCGAGGATGGTGAGGGCTGACTAGGGATGATTGGGGGATCTGAGATGATTGGCGACGTAGCGACCACGTAGGGGTCGTCTGGACCGTGGTTCTAGCTTTCTATTTGGGGTTTCTTTATTAAAAGGCTCTGTGGCTCTTTTGCGGCCGTGGTTTGGGAGGAGTATGAGGGGTGAGGTTTGGGTGGATGGGTGGGTGGGTTTTGGAAGAATGTATAGTCTTTGTTGGTTTTAGAAAGCGAACGTGAAACTTGTTCGTGGGATGGAGGGGTGTGGTCTTCTTTTTTTTTTTTTTTCTTTCTTCTTTTTTCAAGGCGTAGGGTCTGTGATGACTTTCTGTGGGAGAAACGCGTAGGTCGGTGGTGTGGATATCAATTGACAAGTGCTAACGCGTGAGTGAAGTCTAAGCAGTCGCGAGGTTATTCGTGATTCAGTTTCGAGGAGGATACAGACTATGGTAGGATTCGAAGAGGGTGTGTTGTTTGTTGTATGGGTGAGAGTCTCTACCAATGGTAAGGTGATATGATATCTACTAGTTCTATATGCGGTGCGACGTGAGTGGTGAGGAAAGTACCTGGTGTATGCCTTGTCGTGATGCATGGTCACTGTTTACAACGGTCAAGCATGCGGTGCTCGGCGCTGGCCTATAATGTTGCTTCACTTGTCTTATTTGGTGGTTTGGACTGCAAGTAAGAGGGGTGGCATACATAGGCAGGACACGGGATCCGCTAAGCTCGCATGCAGGTCTGCATGCATGCATGCATGACGACCAAAGCGAATGATGAGAAGATGGTTCGCCCAAGAAGGCTACAGGCAATATAACGCAAGTCTCGCATTGTTTCCACGGTGGAGACGAAGACGATGTTGCAATATTTCTAGTGAATGAGTTCTTGGTGATGCATGGTTGATTGGGTGATCGGAGTCGTGATAGCGAGTGTGATGTCTGGGAGTAGTAGTGGTAGGTAGTGCTTGGCACGCGTGAAGACGTGATACCCATAGAGATACAGCCACTCATGCAGCCTGTTCTTCATGTATCACATCGATAGTCTCTTATGTAGGCGCGCATATGTGATGACGGGACACTCTTCCTATGCCGGGCGGCAAGCGGTCGGCATATGGGTCCGCATCGCATTGAAAGATGCCGCGCTCCTCCTGCAGCATCGGATAGCAAGCATGTGCGGCGGCGGCGGAGGAGAAGGGGAGAACAACAAGCATGTCTGAGGCTGAGGCTTCTCGTGCTTCTTGGTCGTCTGGGCTCTCTGGCTCTGGCGTCTCCCCACAGCCACGGGCTTGGATTCTCATTTTAATAAGCCGTCGAGAATCGAGATGGCTCGGGTGGCCAACCTGGCCGTGACCCGACGCTGCGTCTCCGATCGCCTCGTCATCCTTCACCTCTTTGAGCTTTGAGGCAGAAGAGGAATCGAGGCACGGGCCCCGGGCAGGGTGGGCGAGGAGGAATAACGTCAAGACCAGGAAAGCCGAGGCAGGTGGGTGGCATGAGAAGAGGAAGAAGACGGGTCTCCCTCACGCAGCGCGCCAAGTGTGGAGGCTGGAGTGGCAGTAGTGCACCGTGCCCGCGGATAGCTTAGCTTACTGTACCGTGGCGTGCCGTGCCGTGCCGCAGTGTGATCCGGCTGTGAGGTCGTGCAGCGCGAACGGGGACTGCTGCTGCTGCTGGGTCTAGACCGCTTCGGGGGGTTGCAGGCGCTGATCGGGCATTAATAATTGTGTCCAATCTGCCCGTTTCGCTGTGTCGCTGCTCATTTCCGCTCATCACTCCCTGCTCGCTCCTCACATCGCGCATCTCATCATCGATCATGCACTCCGCAGAATGGGCGCTGGATCATTCCGTTCAACCCTGTGCCCACATGGAGGAGGCAGAGCAGTGTGCTGCTGATGTGCTGAGCAAGGAGGACCTTCGGAGTCGAACAGGGAGGTGTCACGCGAGTGAATGCACCCACATATGTTTCGTCAATGGCAGTCAGTGGATGATGAGAATGCAGTCAACGGGCAAGCAGTAGTGTCCCAGCAGAGCAGCACTCCACGCACTCTGCGTACGAACAATCTACACAGGGCTACATGTTTCAAGTCTCTGCCAGGCAAAGTCAATGCGCCTCTAATGCTCGGCGGCAAGTGGCCCCTTCGCCGCCGTCAGCGGATGTTGCGCTCTGGGGCTCACGCCGTCTTGAGCTTGCTAAGGTTCTCCTCCCCCTGCCAACCTCCAATCCTCCAGCTCCTCCTCTTCCCCTCTGCTCCAGTTCGTGCGCCCATTCGCCTGATTAGGCATTGCCCATCGCATTCAATCCCCGGTAGACGTCCAATGGCATTCCCACCCGCGCGCCGGACGGGCCAGGATGCTTTGCTTGTCCATCTCTGGTCGAGGCGCCAGAGGCTACATGTAGATGCACATGAGGACAATAATAATGACATTCTTCCTCCGCCCTCGCGCGCCAACACGAGCACCATCGCTGCGGCCGGTAGGGCGGACGCGATAGATACGCGGTTTCCCAAGAGACCAAGTAGTCAAAGGCCCTGAAGGGTAGTGCAGTGCTAAGTCAGTTGGAGCGTACCAAAAGTGGCCTACCTTCGCACGCCGCTCTGCCTGCACACTCGACGATCACACCCGACTGATGTGCTCCTGTGCATCGGCATGGAGAACCTAAACTCTGGCAGCGCGCGCGCTATACTGCCGAAGGCTAAACCAAACACTCCCGTCTTCGAACGTCTACCTACTAGCTATCGCACTAACCTCAATCCCTCTCGTCGCTGCTGCTGCTGCTCAATCTCGTCACGTCGGTCCTCACTTCTCTGCTACAGTAGGAGACAGAACCCCCTCGCCGTTGCTCCCTCTCTCCCGACTGACAACCATCGTTCACCCTCGCAGGTGCAAGGAACACATCGTCCTGACCTTCAACTTGCCTGGTGATCAATCCAGGAAGGACTCAGCTCGACCCTTGCTTGATTCAATACCCGGCCCCCCCATTCATCTCCAACCCCAGGACTAGATACGACGGACCAGCACCACTGATGACACGAAACACTGCCACATTCATTGCCATAGGATTGCGACTTTCTTCGTGTCCCGGGTATTGTTGAGTCTTGGACCAGAACGTCGACCGTTGCCTTTGAATACGAAAAACAATCGACCCCGTCGAAACATCGTCAAGCTAGCTATACACTCCCATATCTCTGGACAGGCACTTCCGCTCACATCTGATTTCCGCTGCGCTTTGGCCCCCTCCCGTGATAATTATATCACGCAAAAGTAAGTCGTCCTCTTCAGGTGGCATCCACAAGCCATTGGCACTGTGAAGCGAGAGAGATATCATCGACGTGCAAAGGTGCTTGGCACGAGATACATTCCTCAGCTACACAAACAACAGGACCGCACATGCTGATCGTCGCCATTCAGCCTTCGCGCCACGCCATACGTATGCACCCTCCCAAATGCTTGACATAGCCTCCATGGATTCGAGATTGGCGATTTAACTCTGTACGGCCTGTTTGGGTATCGCCAAAGTCTCAACATACTACCATGGATCTCGATGATGTCTCTGGCGCGAGGCAGCGGCCGCGAAGCCAGGAGTGGCAGCAGCAGCAGCAGCAGCAGCAGAGCGACGCAACATCAGCTCGCCACCCTTCAGCACCTGCCGCAGAATCGCATCTCGAAGCACCACGACCGCTCAATATTCGCAAAGCAAACCTTCCGCCTGTACAGACTGCCATCACAGCTGGCTTCGTGACGCATATAACACCTCCACAAACGCCTCTGTCTGACAGCTGCAGTGCCGATCTCTCATCATGGAATCAAGGACTTTTCCACAACTACCTTCGAGCCATGCACTCCTTTGACCCGTATTCGACCACCATGCCCAATGACGACGACACTTCTCAGTCCGCTGTGGCTCTGCGATCTGGCGATCTAGTCCTTGTGCATTGCGTTCATGCCAATGGCTGGGCAGACGGCACTGTGCTCAACAGCGGCGAGCGTGGGTGGCTACCGACAAACTACTGCGAAGCATACGATCACCCTTACCTGCGCAACCTGCTGAACGCCATGACACAGTTCTGGGATCTGCTGGGCGAGAATGAGAACGCGAACCTGTCAACATTCGTGAGGCAAGACTATATAAGAGGCTTGATCGCTGGTGTGAGATATCTGCTGGAGCGAGCCGACTGTTTGCATCGAGATGCTCCCACAGTAAAGCAACATGTTGGCACAAGGCGGATGCGCAAGGGCCTCCTAGCTGACCTGTCATCGCTGGTGCAGATCGCAAAACGATTGCAGGAAATGATCAGTGAACCTTTTGCGGGAGAAGTCCTGCATGTATTGGTTGACGATCTCGTATCCAAGGCTTGCAAGGTCGTCACCAGAGCGATCGGCTTCACAGACGTCTGGACGCAGGAAACAGGGCGAAATGATCTTACGCGCGCTACCACGTCACCCCGGCACTCTCTCCAGATGATCGAGAGCGCTCCACTTGCCATTGACACAAAATTCTCACCTGTTCCCACCTCCGCCGTCGATTCTGCAAAATGTTTTCCAGATCCGCCCAAGGCGGAGCTCAAAGGCAAGGACATCACGGGAGGTGCTGAAGAAGCAGAGACGCCAGGAGAACGCAGCGAAAAGCCACCACGGCTGTCGATGGTCTTCACTCCACCTACGGGCACGGTCGCGCATCGCGTCTCACTGGTCGCACAGGACAGCAAGCGCGCCGTGGCGGGTCCTCTGGCCTCTGAGCAGCTGGCTAAAGTGCACGACGTCTGCATTAGCCACATTGGTGCTTTCATCGGCCACCACTTGCACTCGCGTCCTGCTGCGGAACTGGTGGCCACGACAGAACGCCTTGTGACAGCTTGCAGAACCATGCTCAGTATCATTGAGGAAGTTCACTCCCACGATCCAAGCGGCTATCCATCTGGGCTACAAGCGAAGAACGACTTCGAGGTCAAAGTTGATGAGCTCGCCAATTCGACCAAGAGCGTATTTCGATTCGACGACTCTGCCGACGATGAAGTCATCATGTTGCCCGACCAAGCGAACAGGCTCATCACCGTTGCGACGAGTCTCATTCGAAATACTGGCGAATGTGTGGTGCGAACGCGACAGTTGATCGAGCAGATTGGTGACTTTGAATTGACAACATCTGCCTTGGGGCACGAGTCGAGCGCCAACAGCAGGCAGGACGAGCAGACAGAAGCTGCCGCAAGTCCGGCAGAGGAGAAGCCAGTCTCTTCGCCTAAACGTATCTCGATATCACACCGCATGTCGAAGTCAATGATGGGGCCTCCTCCGCCACCGCTACGAAAGGCGGATCTACCGCCAAATGACGACGCAGCAGCAGAGACCTCATCTCCAGACACGCCCACAACAGCATCCTCTCTGAAGAGCTTTCCTGTACCGCCGCAGACGACAAGATCAGTGCTTCGATCTTCGCAGCCATCGAATCCTGTTAACGTGGAGTCTCTGAAGAGTCCGCGCTCTCATCGATCGGATTCTACAGGCCCGGCGCGCAAGCACAGCGTTGGAATGTCAATTGCTGGCTCGACAGAGACCTTCTGTAGTAGTGCGCGCGACTCTAGCACGACGACTGTCTCGCAGGTTTCTACTAGAGCGACGACACCGGAGCATGCTAAGGACTCGGCCAGTTCTCACTCGGCGGATCCAGCTTTGACGAACAGCTTCGCCAGCATTTCAAGCTTACCATCAGCGATCACAGATGACGGAATCGACGCAGAGGCGCAGCTCCTCCAGAAGACATATGCAAATGAGCTGACTTTTAACAAAGACGGCCAGGTCACTGGCGGCAGCCTGCCAGCTCTGGTGGAACAGCTATCCACGCACGACAGCGCACCGGATCCCCAGTTCGTGACTGCTTTCTTCCTGACTTTCCGAAAGTTCTGTGAACCTCGCGAGCTCGCGCGTGCTCTCATCGATCGATTCGACTATGTTGGCGACACCCGAAATGTGGGCACGCCTGCCCGGTTGCGCATCTTCAACATCTTCAAGGGATGGCTGGAGACATACTGGACCGCTGATGCAGATAAGGAGGCACTTGGTGAGATTCGGTTCTTTGCGCTTCACAGGCTGAAGCCAGTCCTGCCTTCTGCGGGCGAGCGTTTGGTGGAACTGACCCGCCGGATCACCGAAGCATACTCCAACGGCACCATCTCAGGACCGCTTGTCTCCGCAGTCGGCAAGACCAGTATGTGCATTGGTAGCCAGCTATCCAGCAGATCGCAAGAAGAACCTGAGCCCATGATTACCAGCAAGCAGCTCAACGCCCTCCGTGTTGCCGTCGGAGGAGGACCGCAATGCAACATCGTCGACTTCGAGCCAGTCGAGCTTGCACGACAGATCACACTGCTGGTGATGAAGACGTACTGCGACATTCGTCCCGACGAGCTGCTGAGCATGGACTGGAGCAAAGCCAACACGAAAAAGGCCAAGAACATTCGCAACATGTGCCTACTCAACACCGATCTGGCGCATATGGTTGGCGACACCATCCTGACACCTGAAGACGCCAAAAAGCGTGCGAACGTGATCAAACACTGGGTCAAGGTGTGCATGGCGTGTCTGGAAATGAACAATTACGACTCCATCATGGCCATCATGTGCACGCTCCAGTCTTCCGTCATCACGCGACTCAAACGCACGTGGGATGTGGTCAGCAAGAAGACGAAATTGCGCATGGAAGAGCTCAACGGCGTCGTCGACATGTCGAAGAATTACTCATCGCTCCGCAAACGCCTGGAGACGCCCACGGTCCCATGTCTGCCCTTCCTCGGAGTCTACCTCACCGACCTCACCTTCGTCATCGCCGGCAATCCCAAGCGGCGCGAACTCCCCGGCAGCGCCTCGGAAACAGGCGAAGTCGTGTCGGTCATCAACTTCGACATGTACATGCGCATCGCCAAGGTCATCTCGCAGCTCCAAAAGTTTCAGGTCCCATACAAACTCAAACCCGTCCCCGAATTGCAGAACTGGCTCGATCAGCACTGGCAGCGCATGCGCGAGGGACACGACTCCATGGTCAGCACGCTGCATCGTCGCAGCTTGACCGTCGAGCCCAAGGAGCAGGAGCGCAAGCATTCACTGGCGAGCAGCGGTCTGTTTCGCTCCGATAGTGAGGAGCGACCAAGAACTGCCATGGGCAAACATGGGCACGAGACGCCCACGCCGACAGGTATCGAGAGATTCGATATCTTCCACTTGAAGGCTGGGGCGTTCAGTATGAGGAGCACGACTACGCTCGCATCTGAGGCGGAGAGGAGTATGAGCAGGGACTCTGGACAGCAGCAGCAGCAGTAAGAAAGCAAGAAAGTTAAAAGGGGTGGAAAGGAAAGAAAGAGAGAGTCTCTGTTTTCAGTGCAAGATTTATCTGGACGACATGTATATGTACCATTGATTCGGATTTTGGGTTTTCTTGGGTCCAGAAAAAGGAGGACTTTTGTTTTACATTAACGACGATACCCCCCATGGAAGTTTGTTTGGAGTAGGAATGGATGTGAGATAGAGAGACAGAGAGCGAGACAGCGAGAGAGCGAGAGAGAAAGAGACAAGTGTCTAGTATGAAAGCTGTGTGAGTGAGATGAATTCGGTTCTAGCAGATCTCAGACTTCACAGTACCACATGATGATATATGTGCTGCGTAGATCGACAGAGCATGGCATGGCATGCCATGTGTAAGAAGAGATTGGCGAGATGCGATCATGACGACGGGAGGGGGAGAGATCATCAGATCCGCAGGTGGAGAGACGGGCGGGCAGTGCGGGTGTGCGTGAAGAGCCAGGTTTCAAGCAAGTTTTCTGGTTGCAGTAGTATCGCCACTGGGGAAAGCACACAACGCCTCACACCCCAAAGGAGAGGCAAGGTAAGGGAGGGTCTTCCATATATGTACGTGTACCTTACAAAAATACCCACCTCAGCATCTTCCTTGTCTTGTCGTTATTGTTGTACAGTTTGTGACTATTTCCCTCTCGCCTTATGATTGTTGTCCCATTCATCCCATTCATTGGTCCTTTGTGCTGCCCCTTACCTTCCAGCTGCTGTGAGCTGAGCTGATGCGGGCACGACACATGCAAGCTGGCGCTGCATGCGGGAACGGGAACGATGCGCCGCCGCTTTCACGTGAAGAAGTTGAAGTCGGTGACGATGGACTGGTATATGGACAGCGACAGCGACAGGGACAAGCACACGCACAGGGACAGGGACAGGGACACGGAGTGTCAGTATACCATCATCGCCCCTCCGAATCATCTGGTTCCTTCTTCACTGGCCCCGTCGTCACATCTCCGACTTCATCTTTACCCGCGTCGCCGTCGACATCTCCTCAGCCTTCGACGTCGACGTCAACGTCCATCCGGCAGCATACCTATCCCGCACCCCGCGGACGGAATGGCGGCGGCTTCGTGACAAGCAGCAGCTACGGTGGTAGTGGCACCGCTACCTACCCTCCACTTGGAACCTCTGCTGCTGCTGCTGCTGCTGCTGCTGCAACTACACACTTCGCCCCGCTGCATACCTCTGCCGATCGCATGTCCGTCAATCCTGCGCACGACGTAACACACGTGCTATCCACCTCGATATACTCCTCTTCTCCCGACGACCATTCCTACTCTTCCGACTCCCTTCTCCCTACTACCACCACGACGTCTTCATCCTCCATCCGACCCCGGCAGATCTCATATCCAGAACGAAGGGCTCTGCGACTCAAAATGGACGGCGCCATACCCGAGAATGACGGTATGCAGTCACTCCGCCAGAAGCTGCAGGAGGTCAAGCAATTGGCCGTCTCGACGGAAGAGAAGGCTCGACGAATGCATTTTTTGATGACGCAGGATTACATGAGGCACAGAGCGCTGCTGGCACCACAAAGCGAGATCGAAGATGGCGAGAGCGCTGTTTTGCAAGACGCTGCTGTTCCGGTGGACCCGACGAATCCGTATAATCTGCGTCCCGGCGATACGGATGCCGTGTTTAGTCCTCTGCCCAAGAATCCGAGGGATCTGGAGGCAGAGGTCGATGATGAGATCATGGAAGACGATATTCCAGACCTGGGGTGTATGCATTACAAGCGGAATGTCAAGGTGCAGTGTTTCGACTGCCAGCGCTGGTTTCCGTGTCGGCATTGTCATGATCAATCAGATGATCTGCCGTTCCCGCATAACCTCAACCGGAAGAAGACGAGGAATATGCTCTGCATGCTATGCGAGACTCCACAGCCCGCGGCTGAAAATTGTATCAATTGCGGACAATATGCAGCCTACTACTTCTGTCCAAAGTGCAAACTCTGGGACAACGACAGCAACAAGCGCATATATCATTGCGATGATTGCGGGATCTGTCGAGTCGGCGAAGGCCTGGGAAAGGATTATGTTCATTGTCGGCGATGCAATGTGTGTATTTCCATCTCGACCTCAGCTGCGCATCCCTGTATTGAAAGGGCCACGGAGGGGAACTGTCCGTTATGTCTGGTGCAGCTTTTCGAATCGCGCACCTCGGTGGTGAGCCTTCCGTGTGGGCATTACATGCATGGGGATTGCTACAAAGACCTCATGGCGGTGACGTACAAATGTCCTGTGTGCAGCAAAAGTGCCGTCAACATGGAACTGCAATGGAAGAAGCTGGATGATGAGATTGCACTGCAGCCAATGCCGGATGAAGACGATGATCTGGACGGCGTCCTCCCGCACGTCGAAGGACATGTTGCCACAGCTGAGTCCACAACGACCGATGGTAACACGACAGACTCGCCACAGCGGAGACCGAGACAGGTCTGGGTGGGCTGCAACGACTGCTCGGGTCGATCATGGACACCATTCCACTGGCTTGGCCTCAAATGCCAGAAATGCGACAGCTATAACACCAACCAGATGGCACCCACCGCCGTGCACGAAACAGAAGCGGAGCGTCTGATGCGTCAACAGCAAACTATACATCGCCACGAGTTCAGCGGTAATGCGGTCCTGAGAGACGCAGGCATAGGCGTCACAGATCCAGATCCCGGACGAGAGATTGCCGGCAGTGCCCTCGAAGTCCCGGAGTCTCCATCCTATCTCTCGAATTTCCCTAGAGCAAGCGACGCGCAATCACCAGGCAGGTATTTCGTCCACGACGAATCTGCTCGACGCTCGTCTTTCAATACAGCGCGATTTTCTGCTCCAAGCATGCCGAACCTCCCTACCCTCTCGGACCTACCTCGAATGCCAAACCTACCTACCCTCCCGAATCTAGCAGATCTTCAGATCATGCGCGACAACATGCGCCAGAACCTTCCCAACATGCCCAACGTCGAGCTCTCACGCTTCTCGCCGTACGAGATGATGGACTCGCTCAGTCGGAGTCTCTCTCCGATGAGATACTATCTACGGGGACTCGACAGGGCGGACGAGGATGGAAGGCCCATGAGTGTGCAGAGCGACCCGACGAGGCCCGGGAGTAAATTGAGGAGCGCAAGCATGGGCAGTGCCGCTGTGGACGAATCCGGCCTTTGGGATTCTGATGAGAGGGATCTGTCCCCGGCGGAGGATAGTGTCAACGAGGAGGGCCAGAGTAGTAGCGATGAGGAGATGTTGGACGATGAGACGGAAGCTGAAGAGACGGAAGCCGAAGAGGAAAAGGGGAATAGGAGACATCATTTGGATCTGGATCTTATCGGGCATCGTTGAGAAAAGATGGTTTTGAAATGATGAGACTGCATCATGTGATGCAGGAATTTTTTTTTATTCTTGGATGAATTGCTGTGACATTGTCACGGAAGCGCTTTTGCTGCTGTTTCACCCCTCAGCTCTTCTTCACCTCGACTGATGATGTCTCCCCCTCTCTACCTGGTCTGAGACATCTCGTCCTCGCCTACCACCTTGGCCTTACTCACGCGAATCTCACTGCTGCCGTCTGTATAGCTCATCCTCCACAGCAGCGTCGTCGTCGTCATAATCATCAAACTCATCACCATCGCCATCCTCATCTTCGCGAATCTCATCGACGCAAAGCCCTCGTGTATCTGCGCAAGCAAGCATATCCGTCTTCAAAGGAAAACCACGCCAGTCTCTTGGCGGCAGATCATGCCAGTCTTTCCTGCTTTCACCACCACCAACTACCACCACCACCAACTACTGACTACCTCAGCACGCGCCACTACCACCGCCGCCAATATAACCCGTCCGGCCGTCGCCTGACATATCGCAACGTATATCTCTTCCATGAAGTTATCTATATATTTCTTCGAAGACT